>JASTVC010000005.1:0-416246 GCA_031125765.1 Saccharomycopsis amapae | reverse complement strand
CCCCAAAAGGACAGAAACACCCAGGGGGGGGGGGGGGGGGTGTTTGTTTTTGTTTGGGGGGGGGGGGGGGCCCGGGGCGGGGGGGCCCGGCCCCCTCCCCCCCCCCCCCCCCCCCCCCCCATGATCTCATCGGTGGTGGGTGTCTGTCTGTCTATATATAAAGGCGGTGTTTCCTCTTTTCTTGTTAGAAGTCTGATTAAGTCTGCTTCAAATATCACCAAGATTACTTATTACACTTACTACATACACAACAATGACAAGAACCCACAAATGGTCCCACAGTGAAGAAAAATACTTCACCCACAACGGCAACTTCAACGAGGCCCCAAACAAGGTCAAGAAGAATGGCGCTGGTAAAGGTAACTGGGGCACTGAGCAAGACGAATTGAACGAATTGATCGATTCCGGTGAAGTCCCAGAGTTGCTCAATAAGGGGGGTAGCAGAAGAGGCAGCAACTCCATGGCTAGGGAAATGCGTTTCCAGAAAGTCAATGACAACGCCAGAGAAGTGTTTGAAGATGAAGATTAGATTTGGTATTAGTCATCAACTATTCAAAAACTCGGACATTTTATTTCTTTTGGTTTACTATATTATGACAAAAACTACATTATGACTCTTTTTTCTTTTTCTATTTATTTTAAATTCACAGCATTATTTTCATGACCATCAAACCTTTTGTAATAGTTGTCATTATTAGTACATATTGCAAATTAAATAATAAAGATGTTACAGTATAGTTTTTCATATAATTTTTAAGGCTTCTTATAGTCTTATAGACAGACATCCTGCGCGAAAAAGGTGATATGAAACCATTTAATTCAATAGACCCGCAACTCAACATGCAGCTCGTCAATATAGCAACTTGCTATTTCTCGGGCGTGGAAGCAATAAGCACAGCAACAAACATGAATATTGACTGATTAGTCAATCATAATATTTGATTATTATCGATCAGTAACAAAAATATGATTTAAATTTGGGGTGCACCTTATTCGCATGATAGTACACCTGCAAATCACTAATAGTTCGCACTAATACAGAGAAACCCCTCAAATTTATTTCTATTTGAAAAATAAAAAAAAAAAAAAAAAAAAACTGTAGGGAGTATTTTGAGCTGCTTGAGTTGCTAACCGAGCTGTCTGTTCTTGTAGGAATATAAGCGGATAAGTTATGGGGCGTATGGCCGGCAGTATTGTTAGGCATTACAGGTACCAGGACTTATTTTAGTTGATTATTCATCGTTGGCTCCTATATTCATATATCTACCTACCTACAGTTTGGAACATAGCCAGAATTCTAGATCTTTAAATAAGTAACTTCCGCTAGATTATCACTTCTGGGCTACCAATAGGCTCATTCGTCAATGGTCAATCAAGTAAATATGTCCTTACAATATTAATATCACTATTAATGGCCAGTGGGAGTAATTCGTGGAGATATTCATTAATAAATACAGGCTTAGGGGAAGATGAAGGGACTATAAAACAAGACGAGCAAGGGTAAATTCTAGCAGGAGCCTTTCTCTCCCACTTTTAGCTCCCTTCCCCCTCAGAATATAGTCATGATTTTGGAGTAGTCATTGGAGACTTTTTGAGTTGGATTACCCCAATAAATATTAATATTACTGTGCACGGTCTACAGTTAATGCTCATCCATAGGTTTTACAAATTCTTAACAACGTTTACTGAAAAAAGAAAAGTACCAGTATAATACAATGTCGGAACTTAAATCCTAGAATTTAATTCTATGGAAATAACCGACATATCTCAACTCAGACAACAGATAATTTAACTGGATATGCTCAATTTCTCAATTGCCGCTTTTGTATCCCGTAGAGAAGCTTGGTTTTGTTTCTTAGAGATCACATTTCCAAGTTTATCATATTCAACTTCCTCTTCATCTTCATCGTCTTCAACTTCCTCTTCATCTTCATCGTCTTCATCTTCATCTTCATCTTCATCTTCATCGTCTTCATCTTCATCTTCATCCTCTGGAAGCAATGGCTTCTTGGATATAACATTGCCCAAATTATCATATTCTATATTCTCTTCCTCTTCATCATCATCATCCTCCTCCTCTTCATCACCTTCTTCCTCTTCATCACTTTCAACTGGCATCATTCTATTACCCCTTCCTAACTCTAACAAATCAACACCTTCCTTATCCTTCCATTCTTTCCTTTCCTTTTGTTCTTGATCGATTCTCGCCAACCAATCGGCCTCTGCTTGCTTCACGCTAGCGGAATCAGTACAACCTCTATAAATCTCTAATACTTCCGCATTGATCTCCAAAAACCCTTGACCCCAACTGAAGTGTGACAACAATTCTGACGCCCAATCTTCATGCCCAACAATTGCAAGACATGCCGCGATCGCTTCGACACAATTCAATCTCCACGGACGCCCATAATTCACGGTATTGGCCGCCACCAAATACGGTAGCAACCGCTCGTTCCTGCCCCCAATCTTCGAAAATGGGATTTCTTCCAATCGGGCCCATGAACACTCCACCACCGCCACTCCAAACTCTTCGACAATTTCCCGATCGTTAGGACATACCACCGACTGCCCCGTCGGGGTCACCACCACCCCTTGGAACTTCTGCCCGACTCTCAAGTCACGAATCAACCCTAATCTCTCGAGTTTTTTCCCACTACACCGTTTTGGATCACAA
Source organism: Saccharomycopsis amapae (assembly GCA_031125765.1). NCBI lineage: Eukaryota > Fungi > Ascomycota > Saccharomycetes > Ascoideales > Saccharomycopsidaceae > Saccharomycopsis > Saccharomycopsis amapae. Next base: position 413,572 of record JASTVC010000005.1, on the reverse strand, counting down.
TGGTTGAAGTCCCACATTGCAAGCTTGGTAGGGAAACTAGCGGTATTGGTGGCCGAGGAAACATGGTGGTGTTTTGCGTTACGGGAATTATGGCCATTACTGTTTTTTGAATGTTTTGGATTATGGGCACTACGAGACGACGACGACTCGCGCTCCTTATTCTTTCCTTTACCTTTTGCCATGGTGTTTAAATTAGATAGAAAGAGATATTCATATATTAGTAGAGAAGAGCTTCTTTCCATGTAGAAATTTTTTTTTTTTTCCTTCTGCAGAAATCAATTTCATTTTTTTATCACGTGGTAGTATAACATGAGGAGGAAGATCAGGTTTATTGAAAGTACCATCACATTTGTTATTTTGGAAAGCAGAAATACATAAGATATCTATTTATCGTATACTAGTTTCCCAGATATTCTGGATATTTGTATATATGCGTATTAGGTGCACACTGGCCGCGCCAAAATGTTGGATCCATGGTACTTTTCTTTTTTTTTTTTGGATCAAACAGGATATCTCATGTTCGTAATGCTTTCAAAAACATGTTATTGACTGAGAATTTATAAATGATTATAATTAGCATAGCGAATACTTTCATTTTAAGAGTGTTGCTATACCCGCTCGATGTGACTGGGCTTCGCAATTGAATCACAGTACAATGATGATTTTTTAAGGGAACCTCTTGGTAACAACTACATATTTACCTTGCTTACTTAGTATAACAATAATAATAAAACCCCATAGATTGAAAGAGTGCAAAATATACAACCAGTTAGAAAAAAAAATCAGAGAAAAATGAAGCAGGAAAAAAAGTCAAAGCAAATATTCATAATCCTAATACTTCTTGTAAGAATTTATCCTGCTTCACTTCATCCCCATAAGTCGACTTCACCAAAACATTTAATTCCTTGATGGCGTCGGTTTCACTAATCTTCTTCAAATCCACCTTAGTTTTCCATTCTTTCAAAATGGTTTTCAATAGCTGACTCCCTTTAGTGATTTCTTCCGGATTGCATTTGGTTCTCTTATCCGCCACGTACGGATCTTCTGCGGATCCTCCAGTTTTCCCTCCCAAATCCTCCAATTCCGAAGCCTTACGTTTCGACATCGAAATGATCTTCTTAGGGAACTGTACCACTTCGGCAACATGGATCCCAAATGATTGATCAGAGATCCCCGGCTCGACTTTATAAAGCAACGTGATATCGTCGGAAGTGGCTTTTTCTTCACTGACATGGGCCACCACATGTAAATTCTTCACGGTAGGAATTTTTTCTGATAATCCTGTGAGTTCGTGGAAATGGGTCGCGAATAATGTGAAGCAATGTTTTTCTTTGGCAAGATGCTCACTAATTGAATAAGCAAGCCCAAAACCATCGTATGTACTGGTACCTCTCCCCAATTCATCAATAATGATCAAAGAATGTTCGGTGGCGCTTTTCAAAATACTCGACATCTCCAACATTTCCGCCATAAAAGTGGAAATCCCTTTCAATTGAGAATCCCCTGCCCCGACTCTGGCCAATATCGCATCCACTAAACAAATTTCCGCTGCAGATGCTGGAACATAACATCCAATTTGTGCAAGCAAGTTAATAATCCCCACACTCTTGATATAAGTGGACTTCCCTCCCATGTTTGGACCGGTAATGATCAAGAATTCCGATTGATTTTTTTCAAGATCAATATCATTAGCAATGAACGAAATGTCATCTTGCATTTCAAGGCATGGGTGTCTGGCGTCCTTGACAATAGTTTTCCCGTGTGGATCATCCATATTGTATAATTTTGGTCTTATGTACGAGGTTGGAGCGTAAGATGAGACGTGGGCAAAGGCAACAATCACGTCGATTTCCGCCAATTCGCTGGAAAGTTTATCCAATAATGGGCAATAAGTGCTGCAAATTTCAATGATTTCTCTGACCACCGCGGTTTGGGCACGGTTATATTCACCTTGTAAGTTTGTGTATTGATCAGCCACCGATTTCAATTTAGATGTGGTGAAGAATACCCCGGCTTTCACAGTTTGTAATTCGTGATATTTTGGTAATCCTCTAATCACCGAAGCATCGTTTCTGGTAAGACGCATACACCACCCATGAGAAGCATGGTTTTCTAATTTCAATTTCTTATCGGCTTCTTTCTGCAATTGGTCAGCGGTATCAAGATGACACTGAGTGATCTCGTTTTGCAAAGCATCAAGCTTTTCTTTAATTTCCATCAAATCTTCGTTGAATTCCGCCTTGATCACGTATTCATGGTTATCAAGAGCGTCTAAATCCACGGTGGTTTCCACCAATTCTTGCAATTTGTACAATGAAGAAACCGTTTGTTTTAAAGGTTCGAGCCATTCCTCGTTGACCAATTTTTTCAATTGTGGTAGTTCACCATCATTAAGGAACGAGAATTGTTGATCATCCAAATTTTCAAACCCCATTTCCAAAATATTCAATAAGTCAGGAAGTTTCAATAATAACTGATAAATTCTCACCACATCTTCCAACGTCGATTTGCCCTTGGTGAATTTTCTGGTGAGTCTTCTGATATCCGGAACAAACGCTAGCACATCCTGTTGAATCGCACTTCTAGTTTGGGAATCTTCCATAAGGAATCCTACCAACAAGTGTCTCTTGGTGATATCTTCCAAATTGGTCAATGGTTGTTTGATCCATTGACTCAATAACCTGGTCCCTTCGGCACTTTTACAATGGTTTAAAATCCCGAAGATGCTACCGGACTTCGAACCTTGATCTCTGACAGTTGGGAACAAATTAAGGGCTTTGACCGCTGATAAGTCTAATTTCATGTACTTCCCCAACGCATAATTGTTTAAATGATACGCACCAAACGCGGTATCGTCGTTCAAAAGGTTCAAATATGCCACTAATGCCGCCACCCCACTGAGGGCCAACGTTTTGGATTGCACTTCGGGAGTGGAAAACGCAAGAAACGAATCTTCGGTTAATAGCTTGTTGAAATCCTGGTCGATATCCTTAGTGCTGAAAATGCTTGGCTTGACATCGCTAATGGTGATTTCACACCGGTTGATCACTTGGACCAATTTCGTCAACACCCGGTCCTTTCTTAGACTTTCGTCAGTCAATCCAGAAATCAACACTTCGCGGATATTCAATTGAATCAACGTCGATTCCAAATTAGAAAACAAATCATTATCAATGAACTCGGCGTACCCGAGGATCTTGGAATTGTTGTCCACGTACCCTAACCCAATGTACTTCCCATCGGATTTATCCATGAATTTGAGGGCCCCCATCATCTGGTTCGAGGTCATATCTGCGGATGACAAATTCACCAATTCTTCAACGTCTTGCAAATTCCCAGGGCTGATATTCTTGAGGAGCCGCCATTGTTTATCGTATAGTTCGATCTTGTACCCTTGATCGATTACAAAATTCTTGACAACTGACGAGAACACTTGTGGGGAGATGGTGATATATGGGATGTTTTGATTCTCCTTGATCACCGATCTGGTCTTATAGATAGTTTCCGCTACTAAACTGGTATCATCATCCCCTAATACGGTATAATATTCCCCACGATCGCTGATTCTGAGGGTTTGTAATGGCTTATCATCGAGGTTCTTGTATTTTCTGTAGAATCCATTCTGATCAGCATTATCAGAAAACTTGAGGTCGATCTTAGCAGCACTCATTATTTAAAAAGATTATGGTTATCTCTTTAAAGAATAGCTGATGGAGGTGAAAAGAAGAAAGAATTGAAAAATAAAAAAAAAAAAAAAAATTACGCGACGCGTACCGTGTGGTGGTGCCGTTATCAAAAAATTATTATTATCAAAATACTTCCTTGTGCAGTTATTCATAACTCCTTTCAAATACAAAATGACCACAAGCAATTTGAGATGGTAATTTAATAGCTCAATGTGACCATCTTCATGTCCTTCCACTACGTATATTAGCACCTCTAATATTGATAAATCCTACATATCAATTGTGAAAAATTACATTCAAAGTCGTATATTGTACATAATAAATCAGCAAGAAAGAAAAAAAGAAAAACATCAGATACACACATAAAAATGCAACAAATGCTTATTGGTACAATATTTTTCTTTTCCCTTTATGAAATTTTCAAGTTTTCCATCTATTTGCTTTCATCCTTCAATTCACCACTGCAACCTTGGCAATCATGAGTTTCCGCCGCTAAGTTCAGTGGGAGGATTTCGATCCAGTAATTATCTGGATCTTTAACAAACGCAACATCGCTCAAGAAGAATGAGCCATACTTGGCCACCCATTGGACTTCTGGGTATTCTTCTTCGATTTGCTTACACAAGCTGGCAGGATCCTTGACAGAAATCCCAATGTGTCCATACCCCACTGGTTCGTCATTACCGTTATGATAAGAGAATTCTGGATCTTCTTCAGTACCCCAGTTGTGGGTCAATTCCAAAAGCGATTGTCTGTTGGAGAAATGTTGACCTTTACTATGGTGGTCAAATTCGTAACCCAAAAAGTACAATGTGAATTTCGCAGCAGGGAATTCTAAGGTGTCGACAAGAGACATTCCCAAAACGTTTTGGTAGAAATCCAAAGATTTTTTAGCATCCTTGACTCTAATCATGGTATGGTTGAGTTTATAAGTGGAGATTTCGGTCTTGTATTCTACCGGTTGGATAGATTTGTTGCTGATCAATTCCACCCAGTATCCATCAGGATCAAGAACAAAAGCAATGTCCTTTTGTCTACCATCGGTCAACTTCTTTTTAAAACTGACGCCAGAAGATTCCAAGGCATCACAGCAAGCGTTGATGTTGTCGACAGAAAAGCAAATGTGGCCAAACCCTCTGTGAGGATCGGAATTACCATTGTTGATCTTGAAGTTAGGGTCGGATTCCGTGCCGTAACTGTAAGAGAGTTCCAATACCCCTTCTCTTTCGGCCCAGTTCTTGTTATGGCCCTTGTTTCCTGGGTAATTGAGCGCCAAAATGTAAAGAGTAAACTTCTTTTCTGGGAAATCGAGCTTCTTCAACAATTCGAGGCCAAAGTTCTTGACGTAGAATTCAATACTGGCCTTAGGGTCTTTAACCCTGAGACAGGTATGGTTGAAAGTGAGGGAAGGATCGAAAGACACCATCGTTACGTTTTATTCAGATGATTCTAATGTGAGGAGAAAAAAAGAAACCGATTTTCAGTTATGTGAATATGCATTTATATAAATGTATGCAAATAGCTATAACAAATCGCAATTTACCCGCCCCCGTCCCCCTCATCCAATCCGTATAGTCATCCAGAGTCGGGCAACCTTCTCCACCCGCGCACCGCTATTATGGCTCCTGTTGAGTTTTTCCGATACTGCACTACAATCATCGGTTTCCTTTGAAAGGAAAGGCCTCCAATAATACCACAATAATGGTAAATTAATGCTACTAGTGGCCTATTTAATATCGCTTATTGGTCTATACTTTCGATGACCTAGTTTTGTGCACAAATCTTGATCGTCAGTCACTTCCCTGTGGGATGGAATGGTGACGCAGCGTGAGTCTAATGGGATAATTGTCAGCATTCGGGATGCTAGAAATTCGTGGAATAATAATATAATAATGAAAGAAAAAATATAGTAATAAGAAACGAATAACAATGAAAAAGAAGAAATGAAAACCTTGTAGGAGGAGAGGTCACATTTTCATTGATTTGAACTCTAAGCTCCAGTTGTAGCATCAGTCATGACTTAAAGTATCTTGGATGTAATTTTACAATTCTATCCGTAGAATTCACAATGCACACAATACTTAGACTCTGTTATTCCAATACATATATAATAACAGGACAACTGTTACACATTTATATTTATAGTGGGCTCTGCGCTTAGAGCCTTAGTTCTCATCGGTGGCAGGCTCGGACCGGACTCAGTCTCGGCTTACATGATTAATGGCTTCCAATAGTAATTGAAAAACGATAACAAAAGGGGATATGAAACTCGGAAAAGGATCAGAGTGACACTTTTTCCAAAAACATTTTTTAGAAATCAAGAGAGGATATGAAACTGCTTTTTGTATGAGCCGCGCGTTCTCATTTGCTAATTGGTATTTGACCTATAGATTGTAGAGTAGAAGTTATAATATAGTCCAATAGACAAACATACATGGCATTATAATCCTCTGATCATTTGAAAGACTCTAGAGAGTTAGGAAAACAGCATGAACTTCCCGAGGGTTCGGGTGAAGGAAGCATTTAGCAAAGTAAAAGAGCCATGCGTTACTTTAGTTAATGACTATTGATCTTTAGAAGCTTTCCTGTATAAGAAAAACTTATTGTCAATTATTTCATTTATAACACAAAGCGTCACAAACTTAAAAAAAAAAAATGAGTCGTTCATGATTATTAATTCCATGAAGGTAGGTTGATAGTATCGTATTTCTTACAAGAACAATTATATACCATACAATTTTCTAGAAAAGAGATTACTTTCACAATATCTGTTTATGTAGTTCCCATCACACAGAAACTCTAAATAGACATCATTCCTCAAGTGAGCCTACTTTGGTTAGAATATCTTTGAAAATGACTATTAGCATTAATAACAATGATGTGGTTGTAAGTGGTGCTATTGTTAACATTACAGAACATCTCAGAATTTATAAGAAAAATTCCAAAAATTCTCGAGATCAAATTCAATAAAGCAATTTTTGGTTTGACTGCCGTGATATCAGTGAAAATAGTGGATCTTTAATGTCCCATCATGTACTGAAATATGAGTTCTTCCAGTATCACTCTTGAAATCCAGAAGTGTTTATTTTTACCCTTATACTCTTCAGCTTTCATTATTGGTTCTTCAGAAGCTTTTGTCCAGTTTAATATTTATAGGGAAATGAGAATACTTTCTTCCTAGGTTGTCACTCTTGTGATCTCTAATAATTTATTACACGTTTCAGGGGTCTTTTTACAATACTTTCTTTAAAATCTGGATCAGTAATATTCTCTTCTCTACGATTTCCTTAGAAAATGCGTCAATTGCGTCTTCTAATCTTTCTCTTCTTTAGAAGTAGCTCTTCCAGTACACAAAAATTACACTCTTTTCATTTCATTTTCTCCCTTACCAGCTTTTCCATCTAATTCAATAATTTCACTAGCATCACTTTTCGAAGAGCATAGTCAATCTGTCTTTGAAACACTTCTTTCAGCTTCTGGAACATCATCAAGCAATAAATTTTTTCCATTCGCTTCAATACCGGGATGAATTAAAAACTCTTGATCAGCTAAATCTTTCCTATACTTATTGTTTTCCTCTTCATTGTTGCACTGTCAAATTTTTCTGCCATCTTTCACTACCACTGTTCTTTTTTTTACTATTTGGAGATTCAAATGTTTTTGCTTTATCTTTCAATTTATGTCTAATGTTTGCACTTTGATAATAATAAATTATTTGCGGCTGATTTTAGCTAGTGTTTTTAAATTCATTGAAAACTAGCACTTGAGCATTTCTAGTGAAAATCTTAGTCAACCGCATCATTCATGGTGGTGATATGTTACGTTACATATATAATCTAGATTTGAAAAAAGAAACACTGGAGAGAAAAATTCATACTGTACTCATATACCATCAAGATGTCTATACGACTTCTGATTGTTTGAAGGAGCCATTAGTTGGGACCACCAGTTGTGTTGTGGATCGGTAAAAGCAGGCTGAAACTGCCTGTAAAACAAAAAGCCGTATTGATGACTATTTTGTTGCGATCTAAGGCCGTTTGTGCTTCTTATGCACGACAGTTGAGACCAGAAGTAAATTAAATGTCATTTACTTAGCTGTTCGTTTGGGTCAATCTATAATATCCTTTGTTTTTGTCACTGGATTGGGTTAACGTAAGCTTACTGTAGTCGTTGCTTGGTTGTCCTTAATCCTCCTCCTCTGTTGAAGCCTACGCTTATTAGGGATTCTGTCACTATAAACTCTACACTGCCGCACCGCAACGCACCACCACGCGTATCCATTACCGTATCAGAGTTCCGGACCTCCTTTCCGGTCAGACTGCCCAAGTCCTGAGGGTCTTCCACCTCTATTTATTTTATTCCAAAGCAGCCGTTTATATATTCAGAAAGATCCAGTGCTTAATGTCGTCCAGAACCATGCTTTTTTGTGTGTGCAGAGATCTGCGGTTATTAGTACGCGGAGGAGGTTATTTAGGGTAAGATCCGTGCCCTTTTTAAGAGATACGCCTGTTGGATGGCCAATACTAAGGTCTCTCGGGCATTTGGTTCCTGCTTGAATAAGATGAACCCACCCTTAGAGAACCACAACCGTCGGAATTTCTTTTTTCGACATTTAGCCGGCGTAAAACCATCAATAATAGGCGACGTCCCAATCTGCTCTACTACTATTTTATTAAATACCCAAAGATCTGCTGTGCAGAAAAGGGACCCTCACGCTCTGAAATTTGATAGAACTGATGAGGAAGGGACGGCAGACACACCAAAAGTTGGCGAGACATTCGTGTACTTGATGTCGACTAGTTTCAATTGTATTAGTGAATATCATTAGCATTGGATATTGTGTTTGTTTGTACTTTGGGGGAAAGAGCAGTTAAGCGGCAACCGTTTTTCTCGCGCATCAAAAAAAAAAAAAAAAAAAAAAGACACAAACACCACCACAACCACTGCTGTGATACAACAATGTTCAATGAAGAAATACTATTGCTGGCCAAATGAAGGCGTGTTTATATCTGGCAGAATTCATAGACACCGTAATTAATATTAGTGCGCACGAGAGTGATGCCAAAACAGACAGAGTTTCTGCGTGTCTGACCCCGGAATGCTTAGTTTAAATATCCCCCGTTTGCCTCGAAAACAGTTTTCAAAATCAGTTCACAAGAATACAATTAATTGACGGATAACTTGTCTCTTTGACAAGACATTACAGTACCTTGCTCAATTGCCTCCATTGTTTATTTTTATATATATACACACAAAGCCTCTTGGGAGACAATACACCAGACACATGATAATATGAACATCAAGATATGAATTTCCCCATAAGCACAAAATATTCATTCGTCAGAAACATCAATGACTGCTACCGTCTCTGTTACACTCTAGCACAAGAATGTGTTCTCTTTGAAATAAGGAATGATTATGAAACGGCCTACAAGAAATGGATGAATCTTCACACTTTCATCACCAGCTCCATTAGTTCATTCAAGAAGCATTTCCCACTGAAAATACTAGAGAATTCTAAAAGAAATATGGATCCCATCGAACTTGAGCTCTTCCAAAGCCTTTCAAATCTAGATAAGCAGGCAATTAACAGCGCCCATTTATGTTTTGAAAACCTAGTCAGGAGCAAACTTCCCAAAGAAAACGATGGCAATGCTCATCATCATAAATACTCAGCCGGTAATAATCCAGGGATTTTCCATGAACCATCAAATGTGGCAACTAACAAATATCACACCCCAACAAATAGCGGAATAAAAAGTTGCAATAAACCAACGCAAATTCCAACCACAAAAACGCTTTCAGGTTTAAAAAATAGTATATTCACTCCTCAATCTCACTTAACAAACGCCACTTCAACACAGCAAAACTCAAATAATTCAGGCTTCATAGGCCCAGTCCTTTCCGGCAAGAATATCGCTCCACTTTCACAGCCGAGAATTAACATTCAAAATTATAACGAATCAATTAATAACTTTACAGAAGATGGAGTCTCCATAGCTGCAACAAAATCTCTTCAAATGAATGATCCTTCCCCGACTCATTCTGAAATATGTCTGTCTCTTAATACCGATTTCGATGAAGAATTATCTTCAACAAAGAGTAGCAATACCACAAAAAATAACAAGATTAATGAAGACTCGAATATTAATAAATCTTTAAGCAACCAAACTCACCATCCGGGATCCAATAATATTGCTTTGGTAACAGTACCGCCTGGAAATAAAAAACCAGTTTTCTCAAATTCCAATCAACCAACGACCATGTCTAACCATAATTACAGGCCCGCACAAATTATTACCAACAATCAACCAGTTACGGTAAGGCCAATTCATCAGCAAGGAATCTCAAGCTCAAAACCTCCAAATGAACCTATTTTCCACTCAATTGAATCGAAAGCAAACAACATTCCCACACCATCAAATAAAGATTTACACTCAGCATTCAGGCTTTCAATTCCCTCAGTATATCATAGTGATATCTTTGACAATAAGGTAAAACAGCAGGAATTTGATCTTTCGTACTCCGGAACAAATCCACTACAACCTAATCGACTACTAGATTTTGATATAGTGGCGCCAATGGGTTATTTTTCACCTATGGATCATCACAAGCACCGGGAATCCAAGTTACGTAGATCCATGTCTGATGGCGATCTTTTCAGTGCCAGAGTACTGTCAGTGTACACTTCCCAATCGAATTTATTAGGGGATATTGCCTCAATGGTTGATAGCTATGAAGAGGAGAATAAAGGTGCTGCTTCTGTTTCTTCTTCGCTATCTTCAGGGTTGAGTTGTGATGATGACGTGGGTGATTTGGAATCCAATTCAAGTACCGATAATGAAACCCAAGGGAAATGTGAGACCAATGAATTGCATGAGCAAGCCAAAACTAATATAATTCTTGAAATAGCCCCAGGAAGAGGAGAGGAACATATAATTGTTGAGGATTGTCAACCGGGTCGCAAATCCAATACTTTATTAACCAATAATTTCGAACCAGAAGGCAAAGAGGAGCAGCCAAGGAATATGTTGCAGAAAGAAGAAAAGGAAATGAAAGTTCAAACTGGCGTTAATAGCTATTGCCTAAATGAAGTAATGAACGGGGTCCGTAACTCAAACAACATTCATGATTTTGCTGCGCCATTAAGCATGGATAAGCTTCTCGATCACAAGAGGTCCAGTGATACATTAAAGAAATTGATGGAAGAGTTAAACTTAGAGAAAGGCGAGCTCAAAGATGAAGATGATGCTGCAACTATTTTGACAGAGCTAGATACATTGACTGCTCCCCACATCAAGAATTATTCACATCCAAGAAACAGCAGAGCAACCAACTCATCCAATGGATATGTCAACAATATTGGAATAGATATGGGTTATTTTGGCATCGAGCAAGACTTTTCTGCTATTGATCTTCTCAAGGCCAGTAATCATTCAAGCATGATATTGCTGGATATTCATGGACCACCAGGTACACTTAAAAGTGTTTGCAGTTATCAAGACAGTTTATACAGAGACACTTTTGGAAGCACTGCGAACTTATTAGACATTCCCTTCAGTGATCTTCCACAGGGTGAATTCCAAGTTAGCGAGATCCCTGAACAAACTCTTGATAATCGGCCTACACCAAAGGATAAGGAAACTATGGAAGGTGGAAAAATTGAAAAATCCGGCAACGTTGAAGATGCTATTGATAATAATCTTGAAGTCATTGAAGATAATGTGAAGGTGGGACAAGAATCTAGCGCTGCTAACCGTGAATCATTATACTCAGCCAGTGTGATAGAAAAAGTTGAGGATGAATATCGACAACCTCAGACCAATAGAAATAAGGAGCTTGAAACAGAAGTGAACATGATCACCAGCAGCTCTGCTTTACCTAGCAAAAGTAAGCAGAATAAGGAGCTGTTAAAATCGAGAAAACCGATGCACGATTTCACTAGGGAAAAGATCAGGAGTGAGTTTCCTCGAATCCCCAATGTCATGAAAATCATTTCGAGTGATACTCCAGTAAAAATGAACAAGAATTTTGGTTATGGTCATACTATTTCCAATAGTGATTTTTCGAATAAAAGTGGAGTTACTCTTAATGTCAAACTAGATAATTCTTGTTTTCAAGCCATCGAAATATCTCCGACATTCAGTCATCCCAGAAAGTTTGGTAAACCACCAGGAAATACCTTTGCAAAGGGGAAAATCAATAATGACGGAGCTCAGTCTTTGGGCACCACCCTTACCAAATTCAATGACACAATGATTAATAGTGACGTTTTTTCATTCCAAGAACCTTCAGTTTCACATGCGCCTAAATCCCCTGCTTTTATTAAACAAAAATTGAATCTACCGCCATTGCCAAATATTGAGAAAACTAAAAAGTTCAATAAACAACAGGTTATTAAAGGTATGCAAAAGACTTTAGAGATAGAAAAAGCCAAATATTTCAACCATCTGGACAGAAACGATGGTAGTGGAATGAAATTGGTTTTTGGGATTAACGGTACTAACGAAAAGAGTAATTACGGGGCTCAGATTGCCAAAACTTCCCCAGCTGTCACTTTTTTTTCTGCCAATTCTTTAGTTTCTGGCTTAGCGACCACTAATGGTGTCCTGCTTGTTAGTTCGGAGAGATCGTCTATCAAAAAATCCTCCAGAAAACTTCAAACTGCTAGAGCTTCTGGGGCAGAATCTACTTATAGTGCATATTCTACCAAAAAGAAAACCAAGGAAAAAATCGAGAAATTGTTACTGGATGCCAGCAACTACACCAATGGCGAAGTTGATGAGAGGACGTGTCGTTCATTATTGAAGATTGCATTGTATAACGACAACAAGAAATTCAGTTTGGCGGATTTGGCAGGCGTGGTATCCTCTAGTACGAAAAAGACGCTCAAGGAAAATTTGATTTTCCCATTTTTGAGGCCAGATCTATTTGATGGACTATCGTCGGCAGTCGTCAATAGCATGTTATTTTATGGGCCTCCTGGTAATAGACAAGGTATGATTGCCAAAGCTGTTGCCCGTGAATGCAAATGTGTACCATTAGTCATTGATGCCGCTTCTTTAGTAACGCATGAGAAATTTGTGAAATCTTTATTCTTGCTAGCCAGGAAAATGCCCCCATTAATAATTGTGATTGAAAATATTGATTTGTTGTTCGAAAAGAAACCTGGAATTGCTCGAGTGAAAGCCTGTTTTTTCAAAGAGTGGAGGAATATGGTCAGGATTTATACGGGAGGCAGAAAAAGTGGTAATAGTGGTAGCTCTAGTGGTACTCCATTGAGTCCTGATTTTGGTGTTGGTAGCAATTGGAAACACGATGCTAGAGTTTTATTATTAGCTACCACCAGTAAACCGTGGATTATCGATGAAGCTTCATGTGAAATGTTTGACAATAAGCAGTATATTGCAATTCCGGATTTTGAGACCAGAAACGCGTTTTTCAAGGAGTTGATCCATACTCAGCAGCAGTACAGTCTCAAAGATGTTGATTTTCGAATTTTATCTACGATGACCAGTGGTTATTCCATTGATGATATGCTGAGATTAGTCAAAGAAGCATCGATGGGGCCGTTAAGACAATTGGGAGATGATTTAATAACCACCGCGAAACAAGATATAAGACCAGTTGGGATGCAGGACTTTCAGAATGGGTTGAAAATTGTAAAGAAGAGTGTCAGTGTGGAAACTATTCAGAGATTTGACAATTGGGGTCAATATAAGAAAAAAAAAATACAAACATCATTTGCAACTCAAGGCTTTCTGATCCCTTGTTTTGTAGATGTATAGATGTGATATCTTATCTTGAGCTGACCTGTTTTATTGATTTTTCACTCTCTATTTGCCTTTGTTTTATAGATTTATAATTAGAGCTGTGTATAAAAACATTGTACATGCAAGAAACGAGCCTTTGATGAACTTTTATTCTGAAATTGTGTAGTCTATGCTGACAACCGTGCGAGTAATAGTGATTGGAAAGAAGATGAAAATCATAATCTTTCAATATAACCAACAGTATTCCAAAAAACCCTGTCAGTTGACAATGTACGGTGCATCCCGGGCATTTCACGTGGGGAAGTACGTCAAAGCAGACCCCACATATATATAAAGGTTAAGGGGTCATTTTTTTCTACCATTTTTTTTGGTTTTCTATTTTCCATTTGTTCTGGAAAATATTTTGATATACAACTAACAATGTCCTCCCAAGATTTTCTTGCTCAAGTAATCAGCACTCTAAAAAATTACAGTCCCTGTGATGTCGCCGATGCCCTCTTGAAGTTTGGGTTACCTGATGGCGGGTTTTTCCCCAACTTGACTCAAGTATCTTCCAACGATTCTTGCTCCGTTGGCGCTGCTTATACCGTAAGCTACGCCCCAATGGATGATCCAAGACCAGAATTGAAGCAGGTATCGTATATTGACCAGGCTCCGCCCGGGGCGATTATCGTGATTGGCCTCACGCGGTCCGCTCAATTGCCCGGAGCACCGTATGTCAAGATCACCAACGCTTTATACGGTGGATTAATGTCCACCAGAGCGAAATACTTGAAGGCCGAAGGAACCGTTGTTTTCGGAAGGATACGAGACGTTTCGGAACACCGAGCTTTAAATTACAACGTATGGAGTTACGGAACTGGGATTTGCGCCCCAAAAGGAGCCGTCAAACTAGTGGCAGTTAATGAACCCATAGAGGTGTTGGTTGAAGACTACTATAGTAAAAATGAAGAAGGAAAAGGTGACCTGGCCTATAAGACTATCTATCCCGGGGATATTATAATTGGTGATGAAAACGGGATTGCCAGAGTGCCTGTTGGTCGTGACATTTATGATGATGAATGGTTGAGCAAGATCATTGACTATATTCCAAAGAGAGTCGAGGCTGATGAACTTGTTGCAAAAGATATCATGGGTGGTAAAGAGGCCAAAGAGTCTCAAAAGATTCGCAGGGCCAATCTTTAGAAGGAAGAACAGCATTCTAATTGGTTTTTATTAGGCTGATGTATGAAAATAATTACAAACTCAAAGAAAGTAAAAAAAGAAATAATATTAATAAACAGAAAAGCTAAAAACAGGAGAAAGAACATTACAAGCGAATGTTTTTTATAAAGCACAAAACAACAATCATTAATTTCATTAATACGGCATCGATAATACAATCATGAATGTAGGTCACTGCACAAAGCTCCGCCCATATTATCGTCCATCTCTAAAACAATTCTAAGTCTATTGAAAAACACCTCACCAAATGCCACCCCCAAGCAAATGGCAAAGAAATATACCAAGATAAAACTCATGGATGCAAGCATTAAAGCAAAACTGAACATGGCGCTAAGAAAGTGAAGCACCAATCTGATGACATCTTTGTAAATTTCTCCCCAGCTTGGAGCAAATAATTGCGCCAAAGGAGATCTGTTGGATTGTCTTCTTTTGACATTATTTGTGATATGGGCGTTCTTGACAGTGGCTCTATTGTTGGTGGTGGTTGCATTCAAGGTAACATGGCCATTTGGGGCGATAGTGCTGACCACCGGCTGATCCCCATGTTGTCCAATTTCATCACGGGAATGCTTTTCATCTGAACCAAGATCCTCTTCGGCATCACATGCACAGTTATCCTCTTCCTCAATGGTAATATTAATATCAGTGGATGAAGTTTTCCAGACTTTTTGCTCCATGTATATGATCAAGAAATTCAACCCTCTGAGGGCAAATGCTGTGAAGAACAAAATGCAAAAAATCCCAAAGGCTGCTCCTCCATCTTTGGCCTTCAAAGTCTTGAAAAGTACTGGATAATCCACATAGTTATCGGTAAAATAAGTATTCATACTACTCATATCCATCATCATGTCCATACTGCTCGAAGTCGAAGTTGAAGTCGAACTTGAGCTTGTTGAAGTCATTGAGCCCATATCCATATTGAATGATAATTTGTGATAAGATCAGATAGAAAAGCTGTTATATAATTTTTTTTTTCTTCACTTGAATAATCTGGTTGAAATAATATCGAAGTCCTCTGAAAACGAAGGGTGTGAGATAATGAGAAACCAGCCTTCAAAACTCTCGGGGAGAAATCAGCAAACGTTATAATTAACAATCTCTGTGACTGTACAACTATCTCATCACTGCAAAGGGTGGGAAATGCCTTGGTTATATACCGTCAAGACGCATGAGCACATTTCACCCAAAGCGGATGCACCCAATATTTGCTCAGTCGAGCATGAGTAAATTACACCAGAATAATCACAGTTCTCGTTAACATCCTTAGGAAAACATGGCAAGTAGAAAAAAAAAGAAGAAGGCGTAAAGTGCAAATAAATAATATAACTAGACTATCAACATCAATAGGAAAAAAAACACAGACTTGAAAAAAAATTTATCGGAAAAAAAAACGTATATAGAAACTAAACCTCCCCAATCATGCTTCTTCTTCGTCTTCTTCGTCTTCCTCATCTTCTTCTTCGTCTTCTTCAATTGACTCCGAAATTTCGTCAATATCCTTCAATAATAGCTCAAGGTCAGCAGCAGCAGCCTTGAAGTAATTCATTTGGATTGTAGTCAAAATCTTGATCAATCCAATGGATTCGACAGGATTCAAGAATTTTTTCATCGATTTGGCAGCAACGATAGTACTGTTGACCAACTCATCTTCAGCAGCTTCCAACTTGCTATTCAAGTCCTCAATGTACTTGGTGTGCTTTTCAATTTCCTCCTTCTTGTCTTCCCCTTCACTAGCCTTCAATCTCTCTTGTTCTTCTTCAGCAATCTTGATTTCATATCTGATATGATCTAATCTGTATCTTGATTGATTAACCTGCTTTCTGTTCTTGACTGTATCTTTGAACATCTTATCCAAAATCTCCTTGATCTTAGAGTTGAATTTATTGATGACCAAACTATCTTGTTCTAGTCTCTTACCACCAATCGATTTCTGAGTATCGGCCAATTTCAACAAAACTTTAGCAAACGAGTTTTCTTTGTCTTCTTCCTCGTCCTCTTCCTGCTCTTCAGCCTTGACTTGCTTCAAAAGAGACTCTCTAGAAACAGCAGCGGCTTTAGCAATTGCATGAGCTAATGTCTTTGGTGACTGGTTGCTTGATGGCTTGACCAAAATTCTTTCTGCTTCTTTTGTGGTGGACGCGCTAGACAATTCTTGGAATTTTTCAGAAAATGTCTTGGAAAGATCAGTTATCGATTCTTTGATATTTGGAGGATAATCATATGATTCAATTTCGTAAGTTTGGGTAACTTCTAAGAAACGATTGTAGATGGCCTTGAGATTGTCAACCTTCTTTTCTAATAACAAATAGTCTGGTGGCAATGCACTGACTTCGTCACCATTGATACCCGATCCAATGGTTTCTTTCATCAAATCAATGGCATTCTTAGTGTAAGGTTGAAAGTTTTCGCTAAAGTCCTTGACATCCTTAGAAATTTCCTTTATTGATCCCTGAACTGTCGAAGTGAGATTAGTGGATAACTTTTGGAAGTCAACGTTGAATTCCTTTGGAAGTTGGAAGCTCTTAGCGAAATTGAAGGCCATGGTTTCTTCAATGGTATGTTATTAAAGCGATACTGTCACTATCGATGATATGATCGGTTACAACTATTGTTGTTATTTTTGCCATCTTCGCCTTTTCTGTGATGGGTGATGCACGGGTGTCAATCCCAAGAGATGACACCCGCACACCGGAAGAAAATTTTTGGTGGGGCGCCTGAAAATAATAATATATCATGAGGGAACCGCAGATTTGAGCCTCCCAACAGAATCACCACAATAAAAAACAACATCGGTACTTCACAATGAGTCTTTTTAGAGCGTCGACATCTGCTGCGAGAGTCCTTGCTCGCACCAGAATTACCACTCCATCCAGTATTGTTGCTAGAAACTCAGCATTGTTGGAAAAGTTCAACCAATCTCGTCACTATGCCGAAAAAAAATCAGAACCACAACCATCAGTGTTGAGCGAGGATTTGTTGGCCAAAGCGGGATTCGATATGGATCAAATAGATGAAAATACCAAAAAAATTGGTTCAGAGAACAAAGAATCCTCTGGCAATGAAAACCCAACTGACTCCCAAGAGGGTGAAAAACCAAGAAAGAGAACTAGAAGAAACAACAAGACCTCCGGGGACTTGAAAAGAGAAAAATGGGCTAATGTGTTTTATTTGGTTTTATTTAGTGTCACTGGTGCTTCTTGTACTTACATGAGTAGAGATTGGGAAGAAGATGAAAACCAACACACTAAGTTAGGCGAAGAATCTATCCCAAATGGGTACACCCCATCATTGATGTACCAACGTTTCAAGAAGAGATTCGACAACATCTTCTTATTCTTTTCCGAACCAACCGTGGATAAATTATTACCTGACGCGCCTCCTGAAATTTACAGAAGACCATTGACTTTGGTTATTTCTTTGGAAGATTTGTTGGTTCATTCTGAATGGGACCCAAAGAAGGGGTGGAGAACCGCCAAAAGACCAGGTTTGGAATACTTCTTGTTGTACTTATCTGGCTTCTATGAAATTGTCTTGTTTGCTGACAATTACAGTATGTACGTGGAAAAGACTATTCAAAAATTAGATCCATATAATGCTTATTTCAGTGGTGTTTTAACTAAGGAAGCCGCTAAATTGAATGATGGTAAGGTCATTAAAGATTTGTCATTGTTGAACAGAGACATGGGAAAAATTATCATCATGGATCCAAACCCAGACCACTACTCTTTGCAACCGGAAAATTCCTTGCCAATCAAGCCATGGGATGGTTCTCCTGACGACAGATTGATCCAGTACATTCCATTTTTAGAATATTGTGCTGGATTGGGTGGTTTGAAGGATGTCAGACCAATCTTAAAGAGTTTCAAAAACCGTGACCAAATTCCAGAAGAATTTGCTGTTAGAGAAGCTGCATTGAGAGAGAAATGGAACAAGGATCACCCCCAAGGTAATAATTTGGCCGCAAAGTTGTTAGGTTTACCAACTGCTAAAACTGCTTCTAAGATGCCACTTGATAACTTCAGAGAGCGTGCTCAAGAAAGCTATGTTAGAGTTAAGAAGTATATTGAAGATAACATTAAGGCTGAAGAAGCCAGAGCTAATGCCATGATGGCCAACCAGAAGGTCACCTTAGGCAGTTTGGCTGGCTCTTACCTTGAGGGATCTAACCCGGGTGAAGTTATTGCGCAACGTATGCTTGAAGCCCAGTCCCAGGCTCAATCTGAAGGTGAAAAGAAGGCCTAATCTCCCTGATGATATTGTTTTGGATGGTGAATTTGTTTATTAGGACAAGATTTAAATTAGGTTTGATTTAGAGGACCCCAATTTGAACTCGTTTTTGGGTTATACTAATTGTCATGACCAATGTGATAATGTCTTTGTACGACTACTTTTTTTTTTTTAATTTTCTATTTATGTTTGACCCCTTTTTCAACACTTGTTTTACTCATTGTGGTCAGTTTTCTTGATGAGATTGTATCAATGTTTTTATCGTGTACATATAATTCATTTGGTTGTTGTTTTCTCTGTTTTTTGTTGAGACTTGTTTGTAAGCTATAGGTCTACCACCAAGTGAAGCTCTCTACTACAGTACTGGCATGCTAATTTCCCATTTTGGCCACCAGGAAATGGCCATACTGTTACTTTTTCTCTCAAACAATATTCAAATTCATAGTTTAATCTATCTTCCATCTGTTGATAAACTGGAAGCCACAATCACGTGCGTCTATTTTGGTTGCGCAGCACCGGTTTACTTTGTGAAATATGTACAAAAAAAAAATAACCACATTAATTGTTATATATTTACAAACATTCAATTTTCAATTCAAATCATCAATTATTTAAGGTTGTTGGAATAGCTTGCACATTACCAGTGTATAAGATAAAGAGCTCTGGGGTCCATTTTCCATCGGCTCCACATATCGATACATGTTTTAATCAAGCTTCAATTGAACAAGAATTTGGCGTCTTTACATACAATGACAACATCTAGAAGGCGTTCTGCTGCCGTTAAAGACGAAATGGAAACCGCGAATGAAAAAATATCTACATCAAGAAGGCCTCAATCAAGAAGATCAACCACTCCTGGACCTACTGTCTCAAAGACGGGTAAAGAAGAAACAACAGCAGATGTTGCAAAGACTGAGGATATTGATGCCAATCCTGAGGTTGAAAAGGTAATCAAACGGCCCTTCAAATTGATCAACAATCTTCCTATCTCTGATTCCAGACCAATTTATAGTAAGATAAAAAATCCATTATCGATCAAAGATAGCGCAATCTTGTATACCAGCTTGCAAACATCAAGGCAGTTTTGGATAGAAGGAAACTTCTTTGAACTATATTGGTCAAAGGCTCAAGAAAGACAGCAGAAATACGCGAATTCTAAGCTAGAGGCACAACAGGGAAAACCAGATAAAAAGGTAAAAGTCGAAGAAGAAGAAGATGAAGAGGATGATGATGATGACGAATCAAAACATGAAAAAAGATCCAACATCAGGGACCGCATGAATAAATTATGCGATTGCTCAATGGTTGTTGGACCACATTTATTCGATGTCAGATTGTTTATTTTAAAAAATGATGATATTGAAAAGCAATATGAAATATCTGTGAAGCAGAAAAAGGAGATGAAACTTCAAAAAAGATTGGCTAGAGAAGAGGACATGAAAAAGAAGCAGGAACTTAAGCAGAAGAAATTAGAGGAAGATAGAGAACGACAATTAAAAGGAGTTCAAGAAGTGAAATCAGCTTCAAGTGACATGAATAACTCACAACCAGCAAATAAGAGCGATTTGAAGCCAATGGAATCGGTTAGTAATGATTCAAAACAAATGGCAAGCAGTAGTGATCTGAAACCAATACAGGCAGTCAATAATAATCCAAAGCCAGTCGTGGCGAACAGTGGTCCAAAACCGGTCGCTGCAAATGTTAGTCAGCTGAACACATCATTGCCAAATAATAATGCTTCTCAAAAATTAATAGAAAACACTAATGACCCAAAACCAGTTATAGCCGAGAGTAATGGGCTGGGAACACCATTACCGAATAATAATAGCTCTGGGGTAATACCAACGAATAATAGTTTTAAGAACCCAACCTCAAGCACAGCAAACAACAATGTTTCTAAAATCCCATCATCTAATGGCGGCAATTCGACAGAAACACTCGCAAGTAGCAGTGATTCACGACTAATTACAACAGATAATGTTAGTCGACCAGTAGCCAATGCCAGTCCAGCTAACCCAGTACCTAAGGATAGCTCAAGTGGATTCAAGCCTACCATCCCAAATTCGGCAAGTGTTTCCAATATAAAACTCATTCCTGCATCGAGTACTCGGATCGTTGAAAGTAACAAGGCTAATAGTAGCGCTGGCAATACTGGTGGTACAACAACACAGGCACCACCAAAATCATCGGGTATTCCAATCACCAATGGATCCAATAGTAGTGTATCTAATGCTTCTGTGAAACCCAGTACACAAACTTTGCAAACGCAGCCATCCGCATCCTCGGCTCCTAAACCACAAAAACAGCCTGCTCCAAAACCTAGACCTTCCAATGACATCATGCAAAGCCCGGAAAATACGATCATGATTCGTAACTTGAATTCTATTGCGAGAATTGATCCATATTTAGATGCATTGATGAAAATTGTGGCTTCGGGGAAGTCCTCGCCCCAGCAAATTCATGAATTCCAAGGTTATATAAAAAAGGCTAGAGATATGGGAAGACGAGGTATTGATGACCCAAGAATTTTTTTTGAAATGATTGAGATAGAAGCCAAGCAAGAAGCGTCAAAGAAATTGAATAACGCAAATTTGTGGCCAGGAAACAATGGGTCTTTAACATCACGAGGCCAGTCAATATCACTGCCAAAGCCTGTTGGACGCCCGAAGAAGATAAAAGAGCCTAAACCACCCAAAGAACCGAAAGTGAAGAAGGTAAAGCCCCCAAAACCCGAACTGTCTAAAGAGCTTAAATTGACTGCCTTTCAAGAAAGATATTTAAAGGATGCTGATTTAGTGTTTGAATATAGTGAAGTTCCAACTGAAAGATTCAGAATTCCTAAAGAATCTATTATTGAAGAGATTGGAGGAAATAAGCTCTTAATATCTTTTATAATGATTGAAGACAAGAGGTCTAAAGAACTTTTGAAAGAGCTTACTGAAATGGAGGAGAAAAAAGAGAAGGAAGAGAAAATTAGAAAGGAGGAAGAGAAAATTAGGGAGGAGGAAGAGCAAAAGAAAAATCAGGAGGAGGAGAAAACGAAAAATGAAAATGAGAAGATAAAGAATGAGAATGGAGATGTTGTAATGAAGAACGAAAATGAGGATGCGGCGAAGGATGACATAAAGGAAATTGAAAAGAATGACGAGGGAAAGAGTACCGATAAACAAGTTGGAGGTATAATAGCAAAGGCGGAAACACCGTCTTCCAAAGGCATAGATAATAATAACGAATCTTTAAAGAATGAACAAGACAAAGATGAGGACATGAAGGATATTAATGAACATTCCAAAAATGATGAAATTAAAGAATCCACAAAGGATGATCTCAAAGAAGGTGAAAAAGAAGGTGATAAAGAAGACGGCAAAGACGGTGTTGAAGGTGAAAATGTTGAAGGTGAAAATGCTGAAGAGAAGAAACAGAATGAAGGTAAAGGAAAAGGTAAAAAGAAGCCAGGCAGAAGAAGAGCAAAGAAAAGATTTATTCCAAGGAAGAGTAGAAGACTCGCATCCAAAGAAAAAAAACAGAGCAATCCTATTGATACAGACTCAGATGAGGAATCGGAAAACGATGTCGCCGAAGAGTTTGAAAACGATCAAAACCCAGAGAATAATGAAGACAAAAATAAGGAATTTATTAAGTATATCACTATGACCGTGATGCTCCAGGATGTTCCTGCTAGGTTCATGGAATTGATTCGGAATAGTTTTATTGACCAGGAAAAAGTCTATAAGAAGATGGAATTGATAATTGCAAATGGTATAAAAATTCCTTCGTATTACTTGTGGTACACTGTTGATGGTTTACAGGATGAAGATGTATCCGAAAAGTTGAGGAAAAACCTCATGGATGCTGAAAATGCAAAAGAAAAGAAAAAGTATAATAAAGCTCCAAAACAGGTACCTGCAATTTTGAGTAGTGGTAGTGGAGGCACATCAAACTCATCGTCAAATAAAAAGGAACAGGAAACCTCAAATACACCTGCAGAAGCTCCAAATTCAGCCGCAAATCCTAATGTACTGGGAACTTCAAGCTCTATCAAGATCGAGGAGCCTAATGACTAGTATAAGTGTAAAATTACTTGTATAATATATTTGTATTTTAATATGGTGACATTTTTTTTTCAACTGCGAATGTAGCTCTAAATATTTATTGTGTGTACTGTTTCGCTATTTCCTCCATTTGGCGTGTGATCCACGAAAAGCGATCTTTTTTTTTCTGTAGTTTTTTCATCAATTCGCGACTTATTACGCGCTTGTCAATGATTGTAGTGGCACCAAAATCAACCAGGAAGAAAAACGCTTTCGTTAAATATATAATTGAAGATAGAGAGGATGTCTTCTGTTGCTTCTCCGGTCTACAATCATCATAACGGTTCACCCATTGATGAACTTGATTCAAGAACAACCAAAAGAAGAAAAACTAGTCACGAAAATGATGACGAAATTGATTTGGACAAATACAATGATGGTAATATTGTTAAGATCAAAGTGAAGAATTTTGTCACTTATTCTAAAACCGAATTCATTCTCTCCCCAACATTGAATATGATTATTGGCCCAAACGGTACTGGTAAATCCACCTTTGTTTGTGCCATTTGTCTAGGCTTGGGCGGCAAACCTGAATTGTTGGGTAGACAAAAATATGCAGTGGATTTCATCAAAGAAGGCGAAGACTTTTGCTTTATTGAAATTACTTTGAAATTTGACCATCTTGATAAGAAAACTATAACCATCAGAAGAGAGATGACTAGAAGTCCTAAGAGTAAATCGAAGGAAAAGTCTGAGTGGTTTGTTGACAATGCTAAGAAGGATGAAAAGGTTATTGCTAAACTTTTAAAACATCTAAATCTCCAATTGAATAACTTATGCTGCTTCTTGCCTCAAGATAAAGTGTCTTCTTTCGCTGCTTTGAAGCCCGAGGCATTGTTGATGGAAACCGAAAGAGCCACCGATCCTCAATTATTAGAGCAACACGAAAAGTTGATTGAATTGGATGCCTCTAGATGTGAAATCAAAAACGAACTTGAAAGAAGTGAAGAGAATTTAGCCAACATCGAAGCGAGTCGTGAAAGATTGAAAGAAGAGGCTGGAAAATTTTTGAAGTTCAAGCAAAAGAAAGATGAATTAGACCTTCATGAAAAATTGCTTCCTTATGCAATTGTCAGGGATCGTAAAAAGAAGGCTGCAAATTTGAAAGAAAGAAGGGATGCTTTGCAAGCCAAACACAAAAAATTTCTCAAATTTGCTAATCCTTTGGATGAGCGGACATCACAGCTTGAAAAAGAAATCATTAAGAAAGAACGAGAAATTGAGAGTCTCAAATCTCATGCTCTTGACGTGAGGAATGATCTCAGAGAAAAAACAAAGTTCAAAGCTGAAATTGATAGGACAATTGAAAAGTACGAATCAGAAAAATCCAAATTGCAAAGCCGATCTGAGCGTAAAAGAGAGGAATTAAAGAAAGTTATTGAAGAAATTTCTCAAATAAAAATGGATTTGGAAAATATTCCAGAAGTTGATGAAGCAGAGTTGAGGTCTGTCCACCAAAAGAGGCTTGAAGCCCGTGAAAAGCAAGGTGAATTGGCTCCTGAAATCAGTGAGTTGAAAGAGATCATCACAGATGCTAAGAACAAGGCTGATAGAATCAACAGTAAGATTTATAATGTGCAAAAGCAAATCAAATCTAATGATAAAATTGGTGTTCTTGATAGAATTAAATCAAAACAATTTCGAGACACCAAGGCTGCAGTGCTACGCGCTAGACAGCATCCTCAATTGGCTCATCAATTGTTTGAACCGCCAATTTTGTCTACCAATGTTATTGATGAAAGATATGTTAAATATTTTGAGGCGTTGGTTGATATCAACACTAAATTGGCATTCACTGCTAAATCCAAAGAGGCGTATGATCAAGTGAGCAAAAGTATTTTTGGCGACATCAACGTATCGATGAGATATCCAGGAAAGACTACAGGTAGAAATTTTACGAATGAGCAAATTAAAAAGATGGGCTATGATGGCTATTTAATTGACTTCATTAAGGGTCCGGAAGAAGTTATAAATACTGTTTATGAAAGTATGTATAATGTTCCTGTTAGGTTGAATGACTTGTTACCACAACAATTGGAGAATGCACAAAAAGTCGGCTCAAATGGAAAGCCAATGTTCGGAACTGTCTGTGCTGGCGATACAATCTACAGAATCACTAGATCTAGATATGGATCAAAGCAAGCTGTGTGTTCTGCTGACCAAATCAGAATATTCAAATCCCCGTTATTTGGTAGTAAAGATATCAATGATAATGCTGAAAAGGAAATCGAGAACTTGAAAGCTCAGTTGTTGCAAATTAATCAAGAAGCTTCTCCGCAAAACGAAAGACTTTCTGAATTAAAATCCCAACAGGATCAATATAGGGCCGATTATGATCACTGGAACAAAGAGCATGGCAAGATCAATGGGTTGAGAAGTAGCATTAGTAGTTTAAGAAGCAAACTTGAAAGAAAGGAGACTGCTCGTGAAAAGTTGATTCAGGAAGCTGAAAAGGATATGAGTTCTACCATTGTAAAAGTCGAGAGGAAGATCACTGCTCTACTTGAAAAAAGAATCGAAGCTATTGAAGAATTGGTGGCGCCGGTGGTGGAGATTAATACCTTTTCTTATGAATTGACTGCGCTTGAATTTGAAAAAATTGAATTGCACAATAAAATGGTGTCTATGGTTAAGATGGGGGCTGAATTGGATGGTTTCAAGGCGAGATTTAAGGATGAGGTTGAAAAAGCTACCAAACGATATGATATTGCAAGAAAATCTGACGAAGTCAAGAAGTTGAAGGCTATAACAGCAGAGTATACTGAAGAATTAAGACTACAGATTGGTGAATTGGCGGCTGTTTACCAAGCCGAAGACCATTTAACCGAGCCTTATATTGTTGCTAGAATTGAAGCAATTAAGGATGAAATCGGGTCACTTGAAGATGCCTCTTCTTCGTCTATTGATAAATTACAAACTATAGAGAGAAAATTGGAAGAAATCACCAAGATTGTTCCAGATCTCAAGGCCAATCTTGCGATGCAGGAGAAACAAATTGCTGAAATTAAAGGTCCATGGGAAGAAAGACTTGATAACTTGGTGCAGAATATTTCGAAAAATTTCTCCAAGAAGTTTGTGGCGGTGGCCAGTGCTGGCGAAGTTATATTGAATAAAGCCGCTACTGGTTTGAAAGATTGGAAATTGGAATTGTTGGTTAAATTCAGAGATGAAGGTGAGTTGAGGGTTTTGGACCCGTTTATCCAATCTGGTGGTGAAAGAGCGGTGTCCACAATTTTCTTCATGTTGTCTTTACAAGGTTTGACAAGTTCTCCATTCAGGGTGGTGGATGAAATTAATCAAGGTATGGATCCAAAGAATGAAAGTATTGTTCATAAATATATGGTGGAAAGTGCTTGTCAAAGTGATGATCATGGTAATTACTCCCAATACTTTTTGATCACTCCTAAGTTGTTGACTAATTTATTCTACCATGAAAAGATGGCTGTTCATTGTATAATGGCGAATCACAAAGTTTCAGATAATTTTTGGAGGTAGCGTTGTTTTATTGGGTAAATCCCCTCCTTACTTCTTCTTTCTTGCGCCCCATTCAGGCTGTATAATTATTGGTTTGTTTTATTTTACCTATCTCCTATTTTCCCTTGTACAAATTAATTGTCTTTATATATATATATTATTTATTTTTATATTAGGGTTTGAATTTATCGACTGGTGTGTGTGGTAGTTTAGTGTCTTAGTTTTTTATTTTAATTATGGGAAAACGTATATTTTTGTACCTTTTTCTAAGAAATGTATTTGTTAAATTTATTTGTTAAATTTATTTGTTAAATTTATTTGTTAAATTTATTTGTTAAATTTATTTCTTAGAAAAAGAAAAAGGCTTTCAAAAAATTAGATATTAATTCTTTCACAATACTAAAAAATATTTTTTAAGGAGAGAAAAAAAATTACAAAATAGATAATAGAAAAATTCAAAAAATTCACACTGATGATGATACAAGAAGTAAGGTTAAAAAGTCAAGCATATAAGGGCGTAGATAGCAATTGGAAAATCCAGAACCCGTTTATTTCTTCTTCCCATTCTTCTTCTTCTTCTTCTTTGGCTTGTTCTTACTTTTACTGGCACCGTTTTGGGTTGGAGATTTTGGGACTTCCGCTGGTGCTTCTGGTTCAGTAGTCGTGGTATCATCGGCGGTTTCACTAACTGAAGCATCAGCTTCGGCAGGAGTCTTTTCGTTGTCATCAGCAACGACAGAAGGTTCAGTCTTTAGTGCTGATTCTGGTAATTCTGTTGGCTCAGAAGTTTCAGTTTTTGTGGATTCTGGCAAGACTTTTGGTTCAGCAACCTCGGTGGTAGCTTTTTCAACAGTTTCAGTTGCTGTCTTTGGAACTTCGGTTGTTTCAATGACTGGCTTAACTTCGGTTGGTTTAACTTCCGTTGGCTTAACTTCGGTTGGCTTGATCACGCTGGTTTGAGTGGTGGACAGTTGGGCAATATCAGTCGATTTAGAAGCCACGGTTTCCTCAGCTTCAGTTTCTGGACTTTCAACAACCTTAGCCTTCTTGCCAACATTCTTCAACGCATCGACTTCTTTTTCCTTTTCAGCCTTGGTTTCATTCAATTGACCTTCAAATTCCTGTTGTTCCTTCAAGTTTTGGGTCAATTTTTCGTACAAACCTTTTCTTTCAACCGATTCTTCCTTCAATTTGTTCAATTGACTTTCATAAATTCTGATAGATTCCTTGGCTTTGGCGATTTCGCTGGTGGTTCCAGTAATAATGGCGTCCAATTCAGCTTGTTTTGAAGATTCTTTAGCAATAGCATCAACGGTCTCAGTATGGGATTTTTGAAGTTCAGCAAGTTCCAGTTGTTGAGTTTTCAATTTTTCTTCTAATTGTGCCAATTCTTTCTTCTTGTCACTCCATTGGTCTTCTAATTCCCCAATGTTGACAGTCAATAACTTTGATTTGGTTTCAAATTCTGCCTTTTGCGCTTCTGCCACTTTAATATTCAATTTGGTTTTCTTTTGATTGGAAACAAGCTCTTCAATTTCGTGCTCCTTTTGAGATTTCAAACTTTCGTGTTCCTTGATCAAGTTTTCTTTATCGGTGTCGAATTTTTCCTTTTCTTGTTGCAATGCTTCTTCATGTTGCTTCTTGGCTTCTTCCAAACCCTTGATATGGTCTTCCTTGGCAGTAGTCATCTTTGCTTCCAAGTCAGAAATCTTGTTCTTCAATTCCTCAATTTTAGAGTTATACTTGGTCTCCTTCTTGATAAATTTGGTATCATTTTTTTCTTTCAACTTTTGCAACTTGGTGTCATGTTTGGCTTGACGCTCTTGCTTTTTGTATTCTTCATACTCTTCATCAGTCATTTGTTGCTTCTTGGCATTGGAGTCCAATTTAACTAAAATTGGGGCAATCTTGGCCTTAGCAATGCTAAGAACATCCTTGTGCTTCATCACTAACCCAGCACCGACGTCAACGTCTTTATTTCCTGAAGCGGACTCCACAGGTTCTTCAGTTTCGTTTTCCTTTTCATTGGTTTCAGGAGCCTTAGGTTCGGATTCTTTGATAATTTCATCGTTAGTTTCTTTTACTGCTGGGGATTCAACCACAGGAATTGGTTTCTCAGAGGACTCTTCTTTAACTTCAACAATAGCCTCTTGGGTTTCAGCTTCAACTGGTTCTTCTAATTTTTCAGTCTCTTCAATAGCCTTTTCTTCAGTTGGCTTTTCTTCAACAACCTTTTCTTCGGTTGGCTTTTCCTCGGATGGTTTTTCTTCAGAAAGTTTTCCCTCTTCCTCTGGAATTTCCGATACTGGTTCAGTTTCTTTTGGTTCAGCTTCCTTATTGACGATCACTGCTTCCTCGGCAGATGGCTGGGAATGCTCAATTTCTGAGGAGGCTGGGGCATTTTCAGCCGCATCGGTTAATTGCTCTTCGGCTTCCTTGGCTGGTTCCTCTTCCTTGGACTTAACGCTTTTTTCTTCAGTTTCAGCGACTGCTTCTTCAACTGGTTTGGATTCCTTAGCGACAACAGGTACTGGAGCAGAAGTGAAGAAATTTCTAATGGAAAATCTCTTGGAAGTTTTGTTGGGCAAATCTTGGGTCAATTTGGTACCGGAAGTGAACTCTTTTGGAGTCTTCGATTTCTTTTGCAAGTCTGGAGGATTGTAATTATCCTGCAAGCTATCAGAAGGCTTTTCTTTCTTTGGTCCACTGGTTCTAAATGGTGAAGTGTAAGTTTCTGGGGCGGCAGCCGCCGGTTGCTCATTGGCGGCGGCGGATTTAGACTTGCTGCCGCTGAACAAGGAAGACAAAAAAGATCTTTTCTTAGGTTGGGGAGTATCAAGGGCCGCAAAGGGATCTGGTATCTTGGCCATTGTGAAATACTTTGGTAGTCAATTGATGAGAAATAAGAGAACAAAAAAAAAAAAAAAAAAATAGGAAGGATGAAATTTTAATTTTTTTTTTTTTCTGTTGCTATCCACACAAAGGTACTATTTACCCGTCATTTGCCCGAGCCAGCATTGTGGATTTCCACCCCAGCAATATTGTTATTGTTGTTGTTGTTACAAAAGCATTTGCCAGCAAGGTTGGATTTACATATACAAAAATCGCCCACAAAACATCTTCACCACCAAAGTATCTGCCAGTAACCAGCCAACCTGTTTCCGGTTCAGTTCGGGTGGTGGCTATTCATTTTGACAGCTTTGGGTCGTGCGACGATCACCCATTGCACGGCCTACAAACAACCATCCTCTAGTAGTCAATGTCTTCTTTGGAGGCCTTCTTTCCGCCACTCGTGGCGGTATCGTGCTTTCTGTGACCCCCGGCAACATTCACCCGCTGGTACACTGGTTTCCGTTCCTGTTCTATGGTCTCATCTTTCAGATCTTGAGATTGTAATTCACTGGGTGGCTTAGAATTCTGGATTTCCCGGTCATTATTGCTTTCTAGTCTGAAGGCCGCTGAGAATCTTTGGTTCTCCAATTCTTTTTGCCTTGTCATATTGTGTAAGTCCAAATTATTTTTCCGTAGAGACTCTTTTGAAATCCGACCATCTCTTGACTTCTTCACAGTTCCTTTGACCAAATACTCGGGATCTTTATCTAGACATTTCAACAACTGTTGTTTGTATTCGTTTACTTTTCCGTCAATCGCGTCTTCATCTACTTCTTCGCCTTGCAATTCCGCCGCCTCCTCGAGCTTATCTCGATACTCCAAGCATTTGACTTCGAGGAGACGCTTCTTCTCGTGATTTAGAATTTCCTCGTCGCCTTTGAAATCGAGCCGCTGTTTAAGTTTCAATTCGTTCTTCTCGTTGGTGAGCTTCAACTGTTTGCGATGCTCGTACTTGTTTGATTGGGCATTGTATTTTGAGTTGGAGTTCGACTTCAAGTTGCCCAAGTTTCTTTGGATGAAGCCGCTGGTAGAAGAGCCTTTTGCAGATGATAAACCGATACCGTTATAGGACATTATCAATAATACTATTACTGGGTGGCAACAGGATCTTCTTCATTCATTCATCCATTCAATCATTCATCTACAAATATTGAATTATTTGAAAGGGAAAAAAACCGGGAGTCTTCATCATGTGATATTTGTCCCCCATCATGGCTCTGCACGCTTCAACCACCGTTGTTGTTTATTGCAATGGTATTGGAGAGTGTATATGGAGTGCTGTGAAGAAGAATGGTTGTAGTACGTTGTTATCGTTTCATCAGTTGGCTGTTTTTTTTTCTTGTTTCTTTCTTTTTTTGGCATAATTGGGGAGGGAGGGGGGACTCATCGTCGACGCCAGATGCCATTTGGTACTTTGTCGGTGTCATTTCAAAAAAGAATTACAGAGCCTGTTGAAAAAAACAGGATGGGTAAGATGATGGTAATCTTAAAAAGAAAAAAAAAAAACAAAAAAAAAGCCTAGAATATGGTGTCCAACAAAATATCAAAAGTGTCCCCCTAAAGCACCCATTTTGGATGACTTCAGTCTGATTCCAACAACGCATTTCATTGTGATTGAAATTGTCGTAATCAGGTGGTGGAATATCTACTTTATCATTCAATTATCACTGTTATTTATGTTATTATTATTATTATTATTATTATTATTATTATTATCATTATTTCATTTCTTTTCCATAGCGAAATATCCGGTGATGAGATGGTGACAGAAATCTCGAAGATCCCTGAAGACTCAGGAAAAAAAAAAAAAATCAAACAACAAAAAAAAAAAAAAAAAAAAAGGAAAGAAAAAACGGAAAAATAAGGAAAATTCCACCCAACTCATCAATCCAAAACAGGATCTATCAAAAACCTCTAGTAAATTCCCAGGACCCATTCGTCACCACATCCGCAATGGCTTCTATTCCGGATGCTGATGGGGATATTGTCATCGAAGACCCTCAAGACAAGAGCCATTCCCTTGATTTGGACAGCACACTGAGTGAAAAAAAGAACCTTAAAAGACCAAAGATCGATGAGATTCAACAGAAAAAAGACCAAGTGACCAGAGAATTGAACGAACTTAAGTCCAGAATAGAAAAAAGAAGATCGGTGGCCGTTGAGGAACCACAAGAGTCTAGTGATGATGAAGATTTTGTCGATATTCTCGATTCTGCT
Organism: Saccharomycopsis amapae; assembly: GCA_031125765.1. NCBI lineage: Eukaryota > Fungi > Ascomycota > Saccharomycetes > Ascoideales > Saccharomycopsidaceae > Saccharomycopsis > Saccharomycopsis amapae. The sequence goes on along the minus strand of JASTVC010000005.1, from coordinate 381,988 downwards.
TTCAACACTTCTACCGCAAATGCTCTTGATAAGGATACTTCTGCCAATTTGAACGAATTCAACCAATTCTTGGAGGAACACAAGAAAATCGACGATAGGTTAGTCAAGACCAAGCAATCAAAGATATTTCTTCTTCGAAACAAAACCAAGAAAGTTAGAAAAAGTAGTTCTGTCTCATCTTTATCCTCTAAAATAAACGACCCCCATAACAATTCAATATATGGGTTAGATAACTCCTCCAAAACATCGTTGCCTGGCAAACTAATTCGAAGAATAAGTACCAGAAAAGGAAGTGCCAGAGATAATGCCTCCATCTTAACAAATTCAGTGTCTCATAGCAATAGCGAACTTCGCAAACCTCCGACTCTAGATGAGGTTTCATCGGAAACCGAAAATGAGCTCGAAGATAAGGAAATCATAACGTACAAGAAGGTTTTCCGGAATAACAGAGAGTTGACTGGCAAGGAGTTGGACAAAGTTCGTGCCACTCAGAATGTTAAGAAAGGCATGCCAGCAGAAACAACGATTATGGATGATTCAGACGATAATATCGAGACTTTCCAATTCCAATTCCAATTCAGCAAGATAAAGTTGAACGAAGAGAAGTTAAAATTCAGCCAAGAAATCAACGAGACCATTGAGAAGCACACGGCTGATGAGGCGAAAGTCGCCAATTCAACAACCACATTGATTAGCAACAGTCATAATGGGAAAATCACCACCACAACGATCAAGCCAAAAAAGTCAAATGGCAATAAAGGTTTACTCAGTGGATTCGGGATCAGTAGCGGGATTGCCAGTATTTATGGCTCTCTTTTCGGCTGGAGAAAAAGGCAATAAATGCTTAGCGCGTGAAATGGCATTGATTGCTTTACGTATTTTCTTTTGTTATTTTTAGGAGAACAGACCTAGCTGTGTTGGCGAGAACCAAATTTATTTCAGTCACCAGGACTAGGATTCTCATTTAGTAAAACACATTACCCACTTCCTTTTTATCCCCCTCCCCCATCATGATTACAGATTTTGACTTCAACTCCATCACTTCCTATTCACAATACTATTTGATTGAGTCCTTTATTCTTCTTGTCCTTCTTGATTCAAAAAGGGAAAATACTAAGACATTTGATCATTATTTCATGAGCTGAAAGCAATCTCCGTCTCTTTTCATTTCTCAATATCTTTTTTTTTTTTTGTTTTCATTTCGATCCCCTTATTTCTGTGTTCAAGCTCTTCTTATATTATCATTTTTCCCTCCCCCTAACTTTTTAGTTTTTTTTTTTTCATTTATTATACATAATATCTCTTTACTGCTCTGCTGTGTTCTGTTATTGTTGTTCAACTTTCTCAGTTTATCTTATTTTCTAGTTTCCTTTTTTTTTTTTTTTTTTTTTTTTTTCTTTTATTTGTTCACTCTTGTTATACTTATATTTACATCTTCTTTGTTATTATTAGGATGTCTCTTTTTTTTGTTTCTTTTTTTAAATAACCTGTGTTATATTTTTATTTAAAGAAAAATTCCTTGACGAGTGATATAGACTTTGTAATTGAGAAGAAATTAAAGAATGGTTGTTAGTTATCTCAATGTAGAAAAGAAGGACAGAGGAAAAACAAACCAAAAAAAAAAAAAAAAAAACGACTTTCCTGAGACTCGAAACTCTGACCATTTGCCGCAGCGATCAACACTGGCCACCCACCACTAACATAAAAAAAGAAATAAGTAGGGATGCCAGTCCTGGACGATGACCGGTATCGAGTTCGCAATGTCCATGTATTGTACTGAACAGCTCAGTTGCTTGAGCCAACTGTCACACAAGACCTCTCCCATTGCCGCCGGAGCGGTAGTAGTTTCTAATGATCCTGTCCAAAGCTTCCGCTTCATGGGGCTCTCAAGAGCAGTCTGCAAGCAGACTCGTCAGCCAACAGAAACGTTGGCTGCGTGACAAACGATCCACCGAATTTCCCACCCGCAATAAAGGCACCACTAATGATAGCAGTCTGTTTGTAAGCGGGTACACATAGAACGTCCAGGACCGGCAGGATGTCTTTTCAACCGCTTGACTAAACCGGTAAAACGGTAAACGGCGCAACCCTTTGCAGCCAGTCTGATTTCAGGTTATGCGGCACTGCGCTGGGTGGGCATTACCCGGGTTTCATTATCGGTATAACCTCACTTGTGGTTGATGCTATTGTTATCACTATTATTGGGGACCATGGGTATTTACAGATCTTGCAATAGCTGTCACTATTCAATTCCATTTTGATTGGATTGTTACTTTATAAATATACACTTATAACTCTTTGTGCCCTCAATTGTCACCAAGGTTTCCCACCATCTATCGAGTATTTACACATATCAGAACCATCTCTGAGTGACCACCAATTGACATGCCTTTGAGTAAGGACACTTTCCCTCGAGATAAACATCACAACCAATATAGGCATTCCTTATCCAGTACCACTTCCTAAAGTTTCTCCGCAGTCCAAATAGACACTCGGCAGATCGCCTTGATGACTTCGGTGATCACCTTGTATGGCACTGCACTTTCGGCATCGTGCTCAATAGCAGTATCCAAATGCTCCAACTCTTGGTCTCTGAATTCCTTGATGGTCGCTTTCAACCGTTCAAGCTCGTCACTCACTAAACCCCCTTGGTTCTCAATGATCACCCCACCGGGCACGGCCATGTCCTTGAGATCAATATTGCCAAAATCATTCATCAACGTTCTCAATTGTTCGTTGTAATGACCTCCGATGACCGTCTCGACCGCCACGGTACATGCCATCGCGGCTTCTTTGGAAATCGTCCCGGTGACGAACCCAATCCCCATGGCCCCCACTTTCCAAATCGGCGTCAACAAAGACGGTCTAACCCGGTGGCGTACCTGTAAATCATTAAAAGTATTATGGTGATACACCTCCTGTTCCCACATGTGTCTTAACACCGGTCTTAAATGTGGATACTTGGCAACCAATGCAAACATTTGACCTTGGTAAATGTAATTGGCCCCCAATTCTCCAGCTTGGTCCACTCTTATCACCTTATCAAGAAAATCTTGTTGGGTTTCGTTGAAATTCACAAACTTCTTCCCCTTGATCAACTCTTGCTTTTCAGCTTTCGCCTTGGCCTCACGCTGTGATACTTCGGTTAATTTCGATTCTTTTTCTTGGGCCACTTGCTGTGAGATTTTCGTAAGGGTGGAGAATTGTTTAGTGTGAACAAATCTCCCCACTACCCTGTTGCATCTTAGTAGACTGCTCATTGTTTATCAGGTATTGTTGATTCTGATACGATGATATGTCGCGGTTTGTCCCTCTACATTTTTTTGTCGTTTTCCATCTTTTTTTTTTTTTTTTTTTTTTTTTTCTTCCGAACCCTTGAGAATAATCATGCGATCACAATCGCTATATCCTCCGAGCATCCATATCGGCCAGGCATTCAATGGTAAGATAAGTAAGTAATAAGGTGTAATTCATATAGGGGTCGTCACTGGCTCTAGTGTGTTGCTCGCTTGGTAAAAAAATGTAACTATTTGGTGAGAACCGCGGGGTGTTGTTCCAAACATTTGGATCTTCAGTGCCTACAAATTATATATAAAATAATCAAATACTCTCAACATTTATTCTTACTTTTCATAAACCACTAACCAATCACTGTATAGAAGATGATCCCCCAGAATATTCCAGCACAAACAAAAGCAAAAACAAAACAATTAAATCAAACAAAATATAGTCTTTTTTTTTTTTTTTTTCCTTTCATTTCCTCTAAGCGTCCTCTAATTTCTTCAATTTCTTCTTAATTTCTTCATTCTCTTCGAATAACTTCTTGTTATCATTGGTGATCTTTTCAACACAAGATAACAAAGTAGTAATTTGCACCCCCAAATTGGCAATATCGGCCTCAACCACTTTACCTCCAACCACCGGTTTGGCCGCGACCGGTGCTGCTGCTTCCTTGTTGTCGATAAGCTTCTTATTGAACTCGTTCAAATTCACCAAAAATTCGGGATCTTCTCTTTCGGCCAATCTTTGCAATTTGGCGCCTTGTCTAATCACCGTATCGTTGTATTCAGCATCGTTCATATCGGTTTCATCGGAATTCTGCAATTCTCTGAACCCATCGGTCAAATCCCATTCCAAATCTGTTTCATTGCAATCATCACTGAGATTCTTCATTCTATTATACTTGATTCTTCTGGCTTCCTTGAGCTCGCTAGCCGCAATGAGAAACAACACTGGAGAATAAATCGCTTGCAAAATGTAGAAATTTATAATATCAAACGCCTGGCGAGACACTCCAAACGGCGCAGATAATAGAATCATCGCCCATTCAACAACGTTCAATGGAGGAATATACACAAACTCGTCAGGGGCTCTGATGTATCTGAGAACTTTGCTGCTGAATAATGCCAAATATTCATTTGACGAATGCCCAACCGTCTCTTTATAAGAGTTATTGTACAAGGCACTAAGAATCTTCATGAGCATGACGTTGATCAAGAAACGGAACACGTAGTAAATGTACACCGAGTATGGAGGGGTCAATGAATCAAATACTGGGAATTGGGCCCCCGCGATGATCGATTTTATCATTGAATGAAGGATCTTTGGGAACATATCGATTTCCCCATCACTAGTGTCAAGCCCAATGAACCCTTGGAGGAACCCAATGACGATGATGGACAACAACACGAAAAACAAGAAAGACTCTTTCATCATTTTGGCAATCACCACGATGATCACCCCGATATATTCGAAGCAATCCAAGTAAAACAAGAGCCGGGTCCACATAAACGGAGCTACGCAACTGAGGATTTTGAACGCGGTGATTTCATTATCATCACCATCGGGGAAGATAGTTGGTGGAAGAAGGGTTCTGGTGATAAATGCCATGGTGATGAAAAAGTACATGGTGTTGTTAAAGTAATTCCAGAATTTCAAATAATCCAAACCAACGTGATAAACGTTGATCAATTCATCACCCAAGAAGCAGAACGTCATCATATAAAACCCAATTTCAAACAACAAATATTCTCGTTTGTCTTCACAGTTAATGATGATGGTGAACAAAATTAAATAAATGATAGAGAAAAAAATCTCCAAATAATTCTGGTATTTCGGAGCCTTCAATCTGTTGGGGTTGAAGTGGCTTAAAAACTCCGAGCTACTGTAATTGACATCGACTTGATAGGTGTTACCGTCTTCCGCGCTCTGGACGATCCATCCTCTCCACAAATACTTGATACATTTCTGGAATCCGTTAGAGGTGATCACCGGGATCGAATGAAGGTCAATTGCCACTTCCAATGCGTTTTTCGCCGGTTGATCAACGTCGTTCAAATTGACACTGAATTTGGTGCATAACACATTGATAAACAAGTAGGTCTCATCTCTGGTGGCCATGAAATGTTCAATTATGTGACGCGACAAGTATTCGCTGAAATCTTTTCTGGAGCTGCTGGTATCGTACTCATTGTAATCGATCGTCATGATCTTGCTGTACCAGTTGGTGACCACCAACAAACAAAACACGATGCTGGAGCGGTACTTTCTGGATGAGGTGTTTGGTTCGCCATTGCCCTTACCACCGCACGCTTCAAGGGCCAATTGGATAGTTTTCTTCGATTTGGCAAGCTTGCTGATGTCGGAAACTGATTTTTTGGAAGTGATGGTGTTGTCGATCAACTTCTTCAAGTTCAAACAGATTCTAAGAATTTGGCGGGGGTTAGGCTTGATAAGGGCGATAATCTCATTTTCGTTTTCTATCGTTGGGAGGGGTTGCGATACGGTATCAGACATTGTCAAAATACACAGAGATGGACTGTGAAAGGAAGTCCCTGTTGGAAAATATCAACACAACGTTTGGAGGAGAGAGAGAGAGAGAGAGAGATTGGAAAGAAGATAAAACCGAAGTTGGTGGTGGGGGGCAGAAAATTAATAGGGGAGGAATTCCAAGAAAACGGGCTGTATGTAGATCATTCTGCCCCCAATTTCATCCTGGGACGCGCACGATCTGCTGTCACTCCAGGATTAACATTGATTGTTTATTAATATATAAATATACTTCCCATTTTATTCAAATATTTGATTATTTTTTATTTATTTTTTATTTATTTTTTATTTATTTTTTATTTATTTTTTACAGTGTATAATTGCCACGAAGAACTACACCATTCGTCAAAAGATGATGATTCTTGTTTTATCATGGTTATCTCTACCCCCCTTGGAAGTTCCTGGGGTTTGAAAATATATACATTACAACACTTCATACAAGCTTTGCCGACGATTCAACCCTTAGAGAATAATCATTGTCATATACTTTGATATCTCCGTCATTTGTCTTGGTGGAAAGCTTCCGTCTATGGGACTTCTTTCTCTCAGGCACCGGGTCTTCTGCCGCAGTAGCAGTAGTTGGGCCGATTGTAGGGGTTAGCAATGACTCAAATTTTGCCAACGGTATTAGTCCCTTATTGATGGTGGAAACCACTTTAGTCATAATTTTCGATAATGGGAATTTATGGAAATCTATATTCTTCATGTCGGTATCATCGATATAGAACACCATGTTGGCGATGATCACTGAAATCAAAAAGCTTTGCAACTTCTTGTAACGTCTTTGATTCTTCTGCTTAAACAGCATCGGTACAACAGTGTAGAAGATCTGCGATACGATTTCTTTCAAAGACCAATTGATGGCCCATTGGGGATAGACGTTACTATTATTGATGGCCGAGAACGACGCTATGGCAACCATGATCTTGCAAAGATTCGTGCCCCACGAGTGCTTCTTCCCTATAATATGTCTATCAATGGTTTGGAAAATCGACATGGAACTCAATGAAGATAACAATAGTCTGAAAAGATTCTGGTTGAATGATAATAACAACCCAGCCATTGGTAATAGCCAGGTAGACTGGATATTTTGGAGATTCCTCAACTTCTGAATCTTCAATAGATACCGGGTACTGAGCCCTTTTAGCTTGGTGAATGTTGTAGCTAACGAGGAATACTTGAGCAGTAGTGCAATCGACATCGTGATGGTTTGACACATCGTCTTTAATCTGGGGTGGTTGAGGTTCTTGCTGGCCTTCATCAACTCAAATAACTGGATCTTGGTGATGCAAAACAACAAAAACACCAACGCGCTGTCCAAATACTTCGCATAATCGTCAGGATACACAAAATATAGCGAGCTGAATATTATTGTCAAAAGAGATACGAAATTTATCGAGTTTTTCTGTTTTGCTAGTAGAGCGTTGTATTTGGCGATATTCGCGGTGAGAAACCTCTTGAGCACAGGATTGCAATTGAACACTATCAATCCTGACGCCAACACTTGCAAGACTTTCTTTAATTTTTCCTTGTGCTGCAGACTCGTGGACATGTTTTGGTCTGTATTCGTGGTACGCCATCATCATCTTGTGAGATCAAAGCGTTTCGCGCATTTTGTATTTTTCTATTGTAACCGGGGCTCACATACGCTCACCGATAATTCAAGCTCTTAAAAAGTTGTACATCGCAATACTCTTTGCAACCTCTGATATACATATCCCAATAAAAGGATAAGGAGATGAAAAAAAAAAAAAAAAGAATGGCAGAAGCTGCCATAGAGACAGCCAGAGACCATTGGCCAAGATTTGTCATTCAGAAAAGCGATAGTATACAAAAAAGTACGCGAATTTTAATTGTTATAATTCGTAAGATAAAATATATATTGCAATAATCTTTCTAGATATTTACTCAAATGGGGGGAATTTCCTCCATTTTTATTATTAACACATTTCAAAACACATCACCCAACCGCAATTTTGGCGCAATGTTCATAGAAATCAATTCTTGGAACAACAACTTAGCAGCATACGGAATCTTCATTCCAATGACCTTCTCGCTAGTTTTACAATTGTTACACCACCCGTGGAAACCCATCAACCCACAATGGTTACACACGTCGACGTCAAACGCATCAGAACTCAACATCAATCTTTCCAACAACAACTGCGATGCCCCATAAGCAATGACACAATCTCTTTCCATTTCCCCCAATCTCAAACCACCATCTCTCGATCTACCTTCGGTTGGTTGACGAGTCAACACTGCTCTTGGGCCTCTGGCTCTGGCGTGCATCTTGTCCAAGACCATGTGCTTCAATTTTTGATAATAGATCGGACCAAAGAAAATGTACGCCTGTAGACATTCCCCAGTAATACCACTGTACAACATATCTTTACCCGAATAATTGAACCCTTTGTCGACCAAAATCTTCGACATCTCTTCGAGCTTGGACCCACCAAAACAGGTACCATATTCTAAAGACCCATTCAACACCCCGGCTTTACCACTAATAAGCTCAATCATCTTACCGACCGTCATACGAGATGGGAAACCGTGAGGATTCATAATGATGTCCGGAGAAATCCCGTTATCGTTGAATGGCAAATCCTCTTGATTCACAATAATACCACACACCCCCTTTTGACCGTGACGAGAACTGAACTTATCCCCCAATTCCGGTCTTCTGGTTTGTCGCAACAAAACCTTGATTAATGATTGGTCATTACTACTGGTAGACATCATTACCTGATCAATGTAACTTGGTTCGGGGGCTCTGTAATAAACCGGAGTTTCCCGATGGTTACCCATACCGTAATTCGGCATATTTGGGTTGTTACCAAGCATGCTATCACCAGCATTAACTGGGATGCACTTATTGATATACACTTGGCCACTATCGACTTTCAACCCCACTTCTCCAAGACCATCAGGTCCCAAGGATTCGTGTTGCCAAATAGGCTCCCCGGTTTCCGCATCAACCTTCATACCACTGACAATATCCTTGGTGTGGTTTGGATACTTCTTCAACACTTCAGTATGCTTCTTCAACACTTGACAACGCCCAAACCCTCTGTCCAAAGAAGATTTGTTCAACACCAACGCATCTTCAATATCGTAACCGGAGTAAGACATGACCGCCACCGTAGCGTTTTGACCAGCCGGCAATTTGTCGTAGTCAATCAATTCAATAGTCTTCGTTTTAACCATCGGTTGTTGTGGATAACACATCAAGTATAATAACGTATCGATTCTCTTGAATTGATTGTAGGCAATAGCACCAATAGCTTGCTTACCCATAGCACATTGATAAGTGTTTCTTGGAGATTGGTTGTGATGTGGGTAAGGAATTAACCCAGCAACCGCCCCTAACACGGTGAACGGTTCGATTTCCAAATGAGTGGTGGATTTTTCAATGTTTGGCTCGTATAACGCAATATAAGAATCGTTTTCTTCATTGACATCCATGTATTCCACAAGCCCGTTGCTCAAGAAATCGTCAAACCCCCATTCCCCGAGCTTCAATTTCCGCAAATGTTCTTCCTTGACTCTCAGTACCCCATTTTCCACAATGATCAATGGTCTACAAATTCTACCACCGTCGGTGGCAATATGAATTGCCGATTGGTACGAGTTGGCAAATACCGAAATAAATGGCGAGATTTTCCCCGATCTTCTAAGGAATCTGAAAAGTTTCATGAATTTGCCCGGGAATTTTGTGAGCCCAATGATGGTACCGTTCAAATGAACGGTATAACTCTTGGCGACGTGAATCGAACTGAAATCAACAAATTTGATATCCTCAACCCCCAAGTTGTAACAAATCTGCCTAATTGGGGCTTCTTCATCATCGGTGGTAATATGTGTCATTAATGCCAAGTTCTTGACCAACCCACAAGCTTCACCTTCAGGGGTATCGGCAGTACATAACATCCCAAATTGCGAAGGTTGCAAAGCTCTTGGACCAGAAACTTTTCTGGATTTTTCGAATTGTGACGAAATTCTCGTCATCATACCAAGGGCAGAAATATAACTCAATCTACTCAAAACATGGGTGACCCCTGCCCTTTCCATCTTAAATCTCTTCAACGACCAATTCCCGGTACTGATGGCTCTTTCCAACCCGTGACTTATATGACTGGAATAAACATTTATCGTCAACAAGGCGTCGAATTCACTGGCTCTATTTGGTTTCTTCAAAGTTTTATCAATGTTCATCTTGAATTCCGAGTTGAATTTCTTGAACAAATCTTCAAATAATAACGACATCAATTGACCCGCTAATTCCAATCTCTTGTTACCAACATAATCGATATCATCAACCATCTTTGGATTTTCCATGGCCATAACCACTCTTCTGGCCATAATTGCCAAGTATAAGCCCTTCTCTTTCAAATCATTACCATCTTCACAAGTGATATGCGCTACCACGGTGTTGGCAACCGCTTCAATCCCTTCTTCTAATTTAGACAATTTTGGAGCACCAAACCTTCTGATAGTTTTCACACGTTCCCCAATGAACAATAATGCTTCCTTTTGGGTATGAATATTATGTTTGACAAGTGGTTCTTCGAAATTGATGGCAAAGATATCTTGATATGTCTGGTTGGAACCACAAACCAATTGTAAAATTTCTAAATCAGAAATGATCCCTGCGGCTTTTAAAGCAATCACAATAGGAACTTCTTCACTAATGGAGTTATGCTTCAAGTAAATTTTCCCATTTTTCGTCACGACATAAGTCTTAGATTTTCTTTCGTGGGTAGAAGAAGTGACAGAGGCTTGGACAATATTTTTCTTCTCGTCACTTTCCACAATAATACGATTCTTTGATAATTGCTCTTGGACCAAAATCACCTTTTCTGTACCGTTAACAATGAAATATCCACCAGGATCCAAGGGACATTCGTTAAGATTGGCCATCACTTCTTCGCTCTTGCCGTTCAAAATACATTTATTGGATCTTAACATGATTGGCATCCTCCCAATTTCCAAATCTCTGTGCATAATGATTTTTTTACCTCTGGTGTACTCGACATCGACGTAAATTGGGGCAGAATAAGTGATATCTCTCAAACGACATTCATGAGGTGGTAACAACACTTCAATTGGGGCATCTGGACTGGCATTACTTTTGTGACCCACTCTAATATCGGTATATTTAAGGTAAAAATCAGGAACAATATCAGATAAAATCAATTGGTTAGCCTGGATGATCTTTTTCAAGTCTCTGTCGACAAAATAGTTGAACGAATCCAAATGTTGTTTAACTAAACCCTTGACTTTGAGAAAAGCCGGTAACAAATTCCATTTATCTTCCACAGTATCGATTTTGTCAGTTAATTCTTTGCCTTTGTATACTGGCTTCAATAAATCATTGAACGCCTCATCAGGCTCCGAATGCTTATGGTTCCCACCTGACTTGGAAGCCAGTGCCATGATATATTTGATTAATGGAGAGTATTATTTGTTATCCTCAAGACTCCTAGCCAAGATAATAATCAGGAATAGAAGGAAAATAATGGATGTTGCTTTACAAATGAATCTCGACAATAAAAAATAAAAAATTCTTTTGCACAAATTTTTTTTTTTTTTTTTTTTTTTTTTTTATTTTTATATTTTTTTTTTTTTCGCTCTGCATTTTTGCGACCGGCTTACAAATGCAACAAAATAAAATACTTTATCAGCAAGATAATTCAATTAATATTTACATTAACAAGTGGGTTTTTTGTGGTGGTATAAGGTTCACAGATCAGATCTACTGGATCTTTCTCACCAATTCTCTTATTGCGGGATATTTCTCTCTCTTGGGATCCATTAATTTCATAATTGCTTTGAAAGTTCCGAGCACTTCATCGTCTTTTTCCAAATTACTATGGTGGTAGTTAAGACTGAAGTATTTTAACAACTGTTCCATAAATTGCGATTTGCCAGACGTTAAGCCTAAAAGTAAGAAAGATTTCCAAGGTCTTGAGTCAAAGTGTTGGAAGTTCAAATCATTTTGGTCTCCTGGAAAAAGATTTGGGGCGATCCAAAGTTTTTGGTTCTTCCACAACGACCAGAAATCGCTAATGAATCCGTTAATTATGTAAAAATGCATTGCTCTAACAAGAAGCTCTTCCTTGAATCCAAGGAATAATTCAAAAGATTCTCTATCGTTGATTTTGGTGTATGTTAGTTGTGTATAATCCGAAAGGATGGCGATTAAACCCTCAGATTTGTAAGTTGTGAAATTAGCGGAGTCGGTTTCCCCTGGAATTGCTTCAACAGTTGGTACTTCATTGTGGACTGGGTCAACTTCCGTTGTCGAAACTTTTGGAATTTCTGTTGTCTCTAAGCTTTCTGGTGAAAATTTGGCAGAGGTATGGAAAACTATTTTGGAAATATCAAGAAACAATACCTGAATATCCTCATTAGTAAAGTCCAATGACCCCCCTTGTTCAGAATATTTCCTTAGTAATTCATTAATTCTTGTAACATATTTCTTTACGACTAAACCATCAATGTGACCATGACTTAAAGATCTCACAAAACTGTTGGATAGCTTTATGATGTCCTTTACCGTAAGAGGCTCAACCTTGGCGGAAATAATCTTTCTCAAACTTATTGGATCGACGATTGAAGGGTCTTTTTGAAACAAATAATCAAAGAATTCATAGAATGCATCAAGTTCCAGTTGAGAAACTGCAAGTGAAGAGTTGATTTTTTGCACGATATCGGTTGAAATACTTTTACCCTTTGGGTTTTTATAGTACTGTAATTCCGATGATGAAAATGGTTTAGTGACTGGTTGGGAACGCTCGAAAACTGTTGAGAATTCTTCATCGGACAAAGTTTTGAGGATATCTATCGTGGTCTGAATATTTGCGTTACTACTATCTTGGTTGAGAGTTGCCCCGGAGTGGAAATTAACTTTATGTTGTTTGATATACTGCTGCAATTGAGTTTGAATTTGGTTATTCAGGAAATTTCTTGTCATTGTGTGGTAGTATCTGATACCGGCAAAAATATCATCATTTTCCAAAGCGCTTAATCTTTGGTGTTTTTCATATTTGTGCTTTTCACTCTTTGGTGCCCATAAATATTCTAAATTTAGTTCTTCCCTTCTTTCTTGGGTGAGGATATGAATGTAAATACCGTCAACGTCGGTATCAATCATCACCCACGAATTAGGTACGGACCCAGCACTGCCATAAAGATCATTGACGTTAGACATGTTCCGCTTTCTGACACTCTTCTTCATTCTCTTGTTTGCTTTCTTTGCCGACTCGTAGTTCAATCCTTCAATATTGGAGAGCACCCCCATTTCATTCTTTAAATATTTACGTAAAAGAATGCTAGCCTTCATGATGTGTTTGCTAGATTTACCACAGGCAATGATCATGTATCTTGAGAAGTCTGGGGCAGCGGTGGCTTCACTTGGATCAACTTTTGTCATATCCATAATCATAAGATCACCCAAACTGAGGATGCCTCCCATATGTGACACAATATTTTCCAATGACTGTGGGGAGTTCTCTGGTAGTTCAGGCATCTCGAATTTTTCAATCTTTGGCACAAAGCTGGTATCTTCATCTTCACGCATATACCAAGGTATATCGTGGTCGTCTGTTGATTGCTCGGTCTCCAATGGGCTGTGTTGATTGATATTTTCTAAAGGTTCTGGGATTTTTGTTGGATTGGATGGTTTATTCAAGATGACCCCGGAAGTTTCATTGATTACTGCATCATTTTTCAACTGCTGCTTTAGACACACTTCAGTATGGAAATTCTGAAGCTTGACGCTGGCCGGGAGTTGGGCGCCAGGTCTTCTGATGCACCGCAACAATAAAGGGCCTATGCTAGATGAGGGTTTTAGCATTATATCACTTGTGGATCCCGTGTCTCTGCTGAGGTAATTGGGAGTATCGTTATATTTCTCACCCATAGTGAAAATCTCCTTTCTGATGCGATGAGAGAAAGAAAAAAAAAAAATGTTTGTTACCCGGAGAATAAAGTGTTTCCCAAGAGAGGGTAATACAGGCGGATGGGGTCGCACATTGTACAGTATTATATCAATTGAGGGTTATTTAGAGTGGTGCTGATGATACTATTATTAAATAGACAGTACGCTACCAGAGAGTATCGTTGATCCCGGCTCAGTGAAGTATTCTGGGAGGAGGTTGATATTCCAGACAGCAGCAACGTATGAAATGATTGCAAGCCCGCGGGACCAATGACAGACCTATGCCTCTGTTTTGGCAATATATCTTTGATATTTAAGATCTGTAGAAAGAAATTAAAAAAAAAAAAATAAGAGAAGCTTAGTGGGATTCTTACAAATAGGGCTGATCAATTGAAGGTATGCGATAGACTGGTCGCGGCGGCGCTTGAATACCCTGAATCTGGCAGCCATTATGCGATGATAATCATTGACAATAATAAGAGAAGAAAGACAATACTGGAATCATTTTAGCAAGAAGAGGAAGAACAACAACAACAACAACAACGGCGATGTTGATCCATACACGTGACAATATATTACATAAGCACTGAGTAATGGGGTGGCCAATCAGTTTCCCGCAATTACAAAAAAAAAAAAAAACCACTGGCACAAATCACCCACAAAGCGACAATCCTCAGTCAGGTTAATCCCCTATAACACATCAATAAATAAACCCATACAATATGCCAGCTATAGTATCCCTTTCCGGGTGGGCCTTGTTCGGTACGTACTGCCCCCATTCTTGGTCTATGAGCAACAACACATTTTACTAACACTGCAACAGGTGCCGCCGCCAGAGCCTACCAAATCGGTCTCAAACAAAGACCATGGTCTTATAAGCCAATGGGCTACGTCTACTCTGCTCTTTTCTGGGTGGGTGCTGGTTACGCCTTCTACAGTGTCAAGGAAAGTCAAGAAAAATTGTTGGAAAAAAGAGTTGCTACTTTGTTAGACGCCAGAGCTAAGAGATTGAATGAAGAATCCCTTGAATAAATGATATTCACTGAAATATCCCTGAAATATCGAATATATACAAAGGGAATATGAACATGACGAGATCTCTGATCTTGTTTTGATAATTATTACATTTCTTCTGGCCCCGCAAAATAACCACAAGATAATACCACACTGCATTCACCATTGAAAGGGACACAATAATATTCTTTCTTACTTTGTACAGTAAAACTCATTCAACCTCCAAACATTCATTCCTGTCATATCCTGATATACTACTCATTTTGTTTTAATGTATTCCTATTCCTAAAGATTCGTACCTGGTTTGTAGTGGATTATCATACTTTCTCAATGAGAAAACCTTGAAATTATTCGCTTTTCCATCGGCCTTTCTTCTTTATATTCGGTGTGTTTTTTTTTTTTTTTTTGATGTTTTTTTTTTTTAGGAGTTTTGTTTTTTTTTTGGTGCTTTTTTTTTTTTCATCTTTAATTAAGAAAGAATTCTTTGACAACTTCACATTATATAATAATATTATTATTAACAAGCCATGTCGTTCCTAGAAACATTACCCCCTGATCTTAAGGAAAAGATCGTCAACGTTATCAGTATGTCTTGGTTATCCAGATCATCGTGGTCAAAAATATAACTTACTAACATCCGTGGTGTAAAAAAGGAAGCAACCCAGAATCAATTGATGCGTTCAACTCTCTATATTTCCACGTCGTGCAAGCTCAAGCTGCGATTGCCCAAGACGGTGACAATAAAAGAAGAAAAGTAGCTGGTAGTGGCCAATCAGATACGGTGATAATCGATAAGCAATCGACGATTCTCCTATTACCAAAGCTTTCTTTCCAGTCGCCCATTAGAAAGAAATTGAACCTTGTGTTTTCCCTAAACACCTCGACCCAAAAACCAGTGTTGGCAATAATCAAAGATGAAGGGTACGAAACCCCAGAGTTGGTATTGGCCAATCTCACCAATAGCAATATTAGATTCTCTGCGTTTTTACCAGTGCCTGAAAAGCCAAAGTTACAATGTTTGGTATTGTTTTACGAAGAAAACTCGGGCAGCAAGTATAACAATGATCCATTGATTCTCAATTTTAACCACGAGGCTCTAGTGAAAGACTTGATGGCCAGCAACGTTCTTAGTGCGGGTGATAAAAATTACAAGAACAGAATAATAAGGCAAGCGAGCATTTGTGGGTTCAAGATCAATGATCCATTTGTCAATCACGATTCGTTTTTCGTCGACGCTCATAAAGGTACAAAAGAGGGCACGCTATATTTCTTACCCACGAACATTATATTTGGGTTCAAGAAACCGATTTTGTTGTTTGATTCCAAGGACATCAAGTCGATCACTTACTCATCAATCACCAGAATCACATTCAATATTACGTTGTTGGTCAGCAAACACAATAGTGAAACTGGCGAAGTGACCGAGGAAAGAATCGAGTTCAGCATGATTGATCAAGCTGAGTTCAGTAAGATTGATGGTTACATCAAAGCCAAAGAGGTGGTTGATAATTCCATGGCAGAGGAATTGAAGGCTAAACCGGTGTTAGTATCGAAGAACAGGGAATTGGAGAATCCTCTTAAACAGGACGTGGTTGGGATTCTACAAGAACAGGCCGATGATAGTGATGACGAAGATGAGGATGGGACCTATCAAATTGGTGAAGAGGAGGATGAAGATGATTCTGATGAGAGTTACGGCAGTGATGAAGGAGGCGACGATGACGATGACAGTGATAGTGAAGACGACGAAGAAGAGGAAAATCAGCACAACCAGTAGCCATGTATTATTGGTACTCGATAAGTTGTGGTGTTTCTAATATACAAACGAAGAGGCAGCCGATGAATAATAAACAGAATCTGCGTGTATGTAGAACGAAATTGGGCCCGCCCAAAAATCGGGTGTTAAAAAAAAAAAAAAAAAAAAAAAACCAAAGAAGAAAACAAAGTTTTCACCCCAGAAGAACACAGCGCTGAACCCTTTTTCTGTAACGCCGACCACCACCAAACAAACAAAACAAACAAAACAACTTCAGCAACACCGTTAAACAATGAGCTCTTCGGGTGGTACAGCTGATAACTTGCCCCCTCACTTGCTCAGGAAGTTGGAACAACTAAAGGCAGACTACCAGGAGGGTTTGATCACCGACAAAGGATATGCCAAAAAATACGGTGAGATCATCAACCAGCAGCAGCCTGACAGGCTATTGTCCACGCCCAACACCAATAGACTCAGCACATTGCTGCCAGTGTCCTCTCCCAGAAACACGTTGATGCCAACAATCAGCAACACCACCATGAACACCAATGTGAACCCCAGTGTGGTTAGTGGCGGTGGAACAAGCTTTTCCTCGTCCAGTAGCAACAGATATCATCACACCAACGGTGCCAGTTTCGGTAAGTCTGCTAATGGTTTTAACAACTTGAGCGGCCAGAATGACTACAATTATGACACCTCCATGACCTATGGCAAGCCAATTTATGGAAATGATGGGTACGCTCCATATCCAGTTAGTCAACCAGTATACCCCGAACAAGGGTTACCGTCATTGCCAATCCCCGGACCAGGAGAAATGGCTTCTCCTCCCCAAATCCAGAGAAAATTACAGCAGCCATTAACCCCCAGAGACTTATCCAGCATCAACACCGTGGAGAAATTCGATAGTTTACCGTTGCTTTTAAGACAGCGTTCCAAAGCTTATGCCAAAGATATTGCCATTGTCGCAGTTTCTTTGAAAGGCAAAGAAACCCGTTCGATCAGTTGGGATAAATTATATTTGAAGGCTGAGAAAATCGCCCAGCAAATTACCAAGAAATCAGGATTATATAAAGGGGACAGAGTCACTCTTATCTATCAAGATTTTGAAGTGGTGGAATTTGCAATTGCGTTTTTTGGATGCTTGCTAGCTGGGGTGGTGGCCATTCCAATTTCCAATGAATTAACCATCAAAGATATTATCCAGGTCATGAACAAAACCCAGTCTCATTTATGTTTGACCTCCGATTCAGTATACAAGAATTTTGAAAAAATGAATAATGATAATGCCACCAAAATCGACTGGCCAAAAGGAGTGGTTTTCTGGAAGACTGAGGATATGGGTACTTACCAGCTATCGAAAAAGCACGACCCGCCGGCTCTTAACTTACCGGACTTGGCATATATTGAGTTCTCTAAGTACCCAATAGAGTTGAAAGGGGTGGTCTTATCACATAAGACAATTATGCATCAAATGAACAATTTGACAAGAATCATCTCGTCGCTGCCCAATTTTGGGACTTCCATTTTCCGGCCAGAAAACGTTTACAGAGTTAGACGGGACTCAATTCTTTGTAGTTCAGATATCCGTTGCTCCAGTGGTTTAGTCATGGGCCTATTATTCACCATTTATACTGGTACCATGTTGGTCTGGACCCCAACGGCACAGATGGACGTTCCTGGTTTGTATGCCAACTTGATCACCAAATACAGAACCACTATCTTGCTATCGGATCTATTGGGATTGAAATCAGTGGCGTTCCATTATCAAGCCGATCCTGCTTCCACCAGAAAGTTTGATAAAAAGAGAAATGTTGATCTTTCGTGTGTCAAATGGTGTCTTGTCAGTTGTCTAACCGTGAATAATGAGGTTTTAGAAATCGTTGCTGATAGATGGTTGAAGCCATTAGGATGTGAACATGCAAGAGAAGCCATTGCTCCAGCGTTATCATTGAGCGAATATGGTGGAATGGTGGTGTCTATCAGAGACTGGATCGGAAAAGAAGATAAATTATCAGCAAATTTCACCGATAATACTGTGGATGATGATAATGAGCCATATTCTAGCAGTGACTTATCGGAAGTTTTAATTGATAAAGAATCTCTTAGTACCAATACCGTGAAGGTCATGTCTGACCGCCCACCATCACAATCGGCCAATTTTGATTCCAAATTATATAACAAGTACATTAGAGTAGGGGCGTTTGGCTTCCCGCTCTTAGACGCCACGTTAGCGGTTGTGAATCCAGAAACTTGTGTGCTTTCTGCAGAAATGGAAGTTGGTGAAATTTGGATCGACAGCCCCTGTCTTTCTGGAGGATACTGGGATGCTGACAATGATACCAACAATATTTTCCATGCCAGATGTCAAGGCCATACCGGCTACCTTCAGCCAGAATTCTTAAGAACCGGTCTCTTGGGGTTTATTTATAATGGCAAAGTTTACGTTTTGGGGCTTTATGAGGATAGATTCCGACAAAGGGTTACTTGGATCGATAAGAAAGTAAAAAAGCAATTGCAAGAAATCCAGGAAGAAAATGAAGATGAGGGGGATGACCCTAATGCTTCTTCACAATTAGAAATATTCGATAACGGTTACAGGTATCACTATTCCGATCATATTTCTAGCACGATTTTCAAAAGAGTCTCTCAAGTCGAGTGTACTGCGTTTGATATTTTTATCAATGGGGAATACGTTCCAATAGTAATCATTGAGACTGCATTAGCTGCAAAAAGGATCCCTTCCAACACCGTTGATTATCATGGATTGGATGCTTTAGCTTCGGAAGTGTTTAGTGTTTTGGAAAAAGTTCACAAAGTTCGTTTGTTTTGTTGTGGATTTACCACCATCAAAGGATTGCCAAGAGCCATCAAAAGCGGGAGAACCGAGATAGCCAACATGCTTTGTAAGACCAAGTTCCTTCAAGGAAATTTGAAAGTTTCTTACTTCAAGTTCAACATCAAGTCATCATTGAGTAACATTCCATGTGGTATTGATGTTCTTGGGGGTATTTGGTCGCCGTTTGCCTCAGCATTGAGAAGAAACTCGATTCCTGAAAATGTTGATAGACAATACACCGGGGTTGACAATCGTGTGGAATCCATTGATGAAAGGTCCCATGCCAGATTATCTGATTTCAAAACTATTGTTGACGTTTTGAAATGGAGAGTGATGAACCAGCCGGATTCGTTAGCGTTTGCGGTTATTAATGACCAAAAGAAGGATGTGTCCTGGAAAAGATTCGATGAGAAAGTGGCGTGTCTTTGCCAATATATGTTGGATAAAACATTCTTGAAGCCCGGCGATTATGTCATATTGATGTACAATTTGAGTGACGAATACATTTATGCTTTATACGCCTGTTTTATGTTGGGTTTGGTTCCTATTCCAATGATGCCAATTGACATGAAACGAGTGAATGAAGATACCGCTGCGTATCACAAAATCATCAAGGACTTTGGAGTGCGGATGGTGTTCACCAACAATGAAATCGAGTCTACGATTTTCAAGAATAAGGCGGTTACCAACGCATTAAAGCTATTGTTTGGTTCCAGAAAACCGATCGTGGTGAAGAGCACAACCAAAGTCAAGAATGTGAAAAACATGTCGGATCTAAGATCGCGAATCACCAGCAACCAGGCGAAATTCAATTTCCGAAGCGCCGATACCACGGTGATGGTATGTTTGGATTGGACCCCTGATGGCACCAGAACCGGGGTGAAGTTCACCCACAAAGTGCTCATGAACCTTTGTAAGATTTTGAAAGAGACTTTCAAGATGAGCAGTTTCAATTCTATTCTTAGTAGCGTTCGCCATGTCACCGGTATTGGTCTTATTCAATCTGCGTTACTCGGGGTGTATCTCGGCTGTTCTACTTACTTGTTTCCACCGTCCACTTATTATTTCTCCCCAATGACGTTTTTCAACGCTTTAGCAAATTACAAAATCAAGGACACCTTTGTCACTCCGGCAATGTTGAGCCATGCCATGTCTAAGGCAAAAGTATCAAAAACTTTCCAACTTGATAAATTACAGAATATGATGGTTGGGTATGGTGGAAGACCGGACATTGGGACCATGGGCAGGGTGAAGAATTATATGGCGCCAACGAAATTGCAAGAATCATCAATCAACACCATTTATACCCATAGATTCAGTCCGATCATCACTGCGAGATCGTACCTTAACCTCGAACCGGTGGACTTGTGGTTGGATACCAATTCTCTAAGACGGGGGTGTGTCAAGGCGGTTGATCCGCTGAACACTCCTAACGCTCTCCATCTTCAAGATTCCGGGGTGGTGTTATGCTGCACTCAAATTGCCATTGTTAACCCAGAAACTAAACAGGTGTGTAAGGCTGGGGAGTTCGGGGAGATCTGGGTCTTTTCCGAAGGAAATGCCGCGGGGTACACTAATGGTAAAGGGAAATCTGACAACAATGGATTTTTGGCGTCACAATTCCGGGGAAAATTGGATGAATTTGATTTCGAATACTTGAGAACCGGGGATTTGGGTTTTATTCATACGGTTAACCAACCTTCGATCGATGGCACCCCATTGGATGTGCAATTGCTATATGTGTTGGGTAATATCTCTGAGACTTTTGAAGTTATGGGACTTCACCACTTCGCCTCCGATGTAGAACAAACCGTGGAAAGTTCGCATCCCGAGATTTATAACGATGCCAGTCTTGTGTTCAAGAGTCAGGAATATACTGTGGTAATCTGCTGTGCTAAAAGAAAGGATTTCTTAGCGTCATTGGTGCCAACGATCTTCAAGAGCGTGTTGAATAACCATCATCTCATGGTGGATATCGTGGCGTTCTTGCCGTTCAATGATTTCGAATTCTCAAGGTTTTATGAAAAAAAGAGAGCCACGATGATCAACAAATGGAACAATAACCACCTTAATTTCCTAAACGTCTACGGGGTCAATTGTGGAGAAAGCAGCGTGATCAATACTGTCAAGGAAATTGAAGGGGTAGAAGAAGTTTCGGTGATATCGGATCTTAATAATAATGATGTTTTTTCTATACCATTATCCGCGGTTTCTTCTATTCCTTTATCAACGGTTTCTTCAAGTGTTTCTGAAAGAAGTGGACTTGAAAAATAATTTTCTCGTTGTTGTTATTTTTTTTTTTTTAAGATTACTTGGAGAAAGTTTAGAGAATTGTTATTTTTTGTTGGTTTTTTTTTGCCATTTTGTTTATATCTTTATACATTTGCCGGACCTTAATTTATAAAAGCTTTTAAAATAGATCATATGTATGATTTTTAGCTGGGGGGAAAAAAAAAAAAGCAATTACAATATTTGTTCTGAAATTTATATAAAATAACTAGCATGTAATTTTTACTATTATGAAATGACAAAACTAACTAAATAATGACTTAACGGGAAGACATGGCCTTGGTAACGGTACGTTTAAGGGTCAATTCAGCCTTTCTGAAAGTGTCGGCGGTGGAATCTTCCAATTCCAAAGCAGCCAAAGCGTCAGACAAAGCGGTTTCAACTCTGTTCTTAGCACCACGCTTCAATTTTTGGGACAAGACTGGGTCAGTAACGGTGTTTTCAACAGAAGCAATGTAAGATTCCAATCTTTGCTTAGCTTCGTGTCTCTTGGTGAAAGCGTCATCGGAGGACTTGAACTTTTCAGCGTCATCAATCATCTTTTCGATGTCTTCAGAAGATAATCTACCAACAGCGTTGGAGATGGTGATGTTAGCAGATCTACCGGTAGATTTTTCAACGGCGGTAACCTTCAAGATACCATTAGCGTCAACTTCGAAGATGGCTTCCAAGACTGGTTCACCAGCTGGCAAAGGTGGGATCCCCTTCAAGTCGAATTCACCCAACAAGGTGTTTTCAGCACAGTTAGGACGTTCACCTTGGTAAACTGGGAATTGAACGGTAGTTTGAGAGTCAGCAACGGTGGTGAAGGTTCTTCTCTTGATGGTTGGGACAGTGGTGTTTCTTGGGACGACTGGGGCAAAAACGTTACCTTCCATGGCGACACCGAGAGACAATGGACAAACATCCAACAACAACAAGTCCTTGGTTTCTTCAGAGGTGGATTGACCAGTCAAGATAGCACCTTGAACGGCGGCACCGTAAGCAACGGCTTCATCTGGGTTAATAGATTTTTCCAATTGCTTACCTTCAAAGAAGTCAGACAACAACTTTTGGACCTTTGGAATACGGGTAGAACCACCAACCAAGACGACTTCGTCGACGTTGGTCTTGGCGATCTTAGCGTCCTTCAAGACTTGTTCAACTGGGTCCAAAGTGGACTTGAAGAGAGTGCTGTTAATGTCTTCGAATCTGGCTCTGGTGATGTTGGCGGAGAAGTCTTCACCTTCGAACAAGGAGTCAACTTCAACGGTGGTTTGGGTAACAGAAGACAAGGTTCTCTTAGCTCTTTCACAAGCAGTTCTCAATCTTCTCAAAGCTCTGGCGTCAGAAGAGATGTCCAATTTGGTCTTCTTTTGGAATTCCTTCTTGAAGTGTTCCAACAAGTTGGTGTCGAAATCTTGACCACCCAAGTGAGTGTCACCAGCAGTAGCCTTGACGGTGAAAACACCACCAGCGAGGTGCAACAAAGAGACATCGAAAGTACCACCACCCAAATCGAAAATCAAAACGTGCTTTTCCTTTTCGGACTTACCAGCACCCAAACCATAAGCAATGGCAGCGGCGGTTGGTTCGTTAATGATACGCAAAACGTTCAAACCAGCAATGGCACCAGCATCCTTGGTGGCTTGTCTTTGAGCGTCGTTGAAATAAGCTGGGACAGTGACAACAGCCTTTTCAACTGGCAAACCAATCTTGGCTTCAGCAATTTCCTTCATCTTGGTCAAAACCATAGAGGAGATTTCTTGTGGAGCAAAGGTCTTGGTTTCACCCAAGTATTCAACTTCAATGAGTGGAGCACCATTGTCGTCGATAACCTTGAATGGCCAGGTCTTGATGTCCTTTTGGACAGATTCTTCGTCGAATCTTCTACCGATCAAACGCTTGGCATCGAAGACGGTGTTCTTTGGGTTCAAAGCGGCTTGGTTCTTAGCAGCATCACCAATAAGACGTTCTTCTGGAGTGAAAGCAACGAAAGATGGGGTAACACGGGAACCGAATTCTTTAGATTTGTTAGTAAACTCACATAATTCCAGATGTGTGCACACACACACACACACACACACACACACACACACACATCTATATAACAAATGATGAAAAAATTTCATAATTGAACAAAAAAAAAATTTTACGTACCGTTAGCAATAATTTCAGCAGTTGATTCGTAAGTAGCCACACATGAGTATGTAGTACCGAGATCTATAGAATGTTAGTATAATATTTAAAGAGTTTCTCATAGAGTGCTGAAAAAGATTCGGGTTGGGGGAGTACTTCTTCACAAACATTAACTCCTCCTCGTATTTCATGATTCAATTTTAGATTTTTTTTTAAAAAAAAATTTTTTTATTTGAACCCATAGAAAACATATCTTGTACCCAGTAATCTATTCCTAATCAATGGAAGTGAACATACCAATACCAATAGCACCTGGGTAAGACATTTTTGATTATTTTACTTGATGATGATATTTTCAAGATGATGAACAAGAAGAACCAATCCTCAGATTGAAAAATTTAAAAAAGAAAAATAAAAAAAAAAAAAAAAAAAAAAAAAAATTTTCCAGGCATCACACACGTGATTATGTTTGAATTTTTGCGACATCCGAACACCAATAATGTTTCAATAGGAGGGTGACCCCCAGAAAAAGAAAGAGCCGCAAATTAGGGGCCACACAGGATGCTGCAAGGTGGTGGGGAAGGCGGCTCAACATGACAGACCATCGTATAACCACCAAATATCACAGCAGCAATGGAGAATTGTATTGTTTTGAGGCGCTTCTATGGATTGGTAGTGATTTGATATTTAATTGTAGCTTGGCTAAGAAATATTCAATGTTGTTGAGAAATTGCCTCCGTTCAAAAAGTTGTACTTTTGCAGAATATGTTGATGACTTAAAGCTGATCAAAGGCTCTATCAAGGAGCCATATCACTGAACCATTCACAAACCATTTCTGCACCTATATATTAACAATTGACTGGAAATCATCTCAAGACATTTTTCCAAAGTCTGTTTATCTTTTGCAACAATTCTAATATATTGTATGATCTCGCCTTTAACATTCATTACAATGGGACTTTGGTTTTCCTTATCCTCGTCTGTTGCAATGATCTTAATATCGCATTGCGACTTTTGTCTGAGCTCAGTTATCCGGGCTCCTCTTTTGCCAATTAGGTAAGTAATTTGTCTCTTTGGAAGCTCGAGTATCTCAAAGCACTGCTTGGAATCTGTTTTTCTAGCATAATCAAGAAAGTCCTTTGCTGTTTCGGTGTTAATATTATCTTCTGAAGGAAATCCATCCACCATTTCTTCCAAAGGAGCGTAGTACTCAAGACCCAAAAATGCGTTGTAGAGGTGCTTTCTTTGTTTTGAAGAAAACGATAAGTATCCAGCATCCAAGTTCCTAATTCTCAATATTTGATGCAATAAATCAGTTGTACAAGTGGTAGTAATTTGTAGTTGCCTTCCAGGAACACAAGTGGCAATACTGCACTCGTTAAGCTTGTAAAATACTTTGACATCTTCATTTTGACGCATCCTGGACAAATAATCAGGATTTGCATACAAATAGTCGGCAAGTTCAGCGGAGATTATCACATCGAGAGAGTTGTCAATTGCAAAATGATGGAAAAGCTAGAAAAGATAATAAGTTCCTTTAGTTAGTGACTGCTTTCTTTTTTTAAGCGCCGGAGTAATTCCAAAAATAAAGGATTCCTACTAGAGAAACGCAACGGTGGGATTTCATACCAAGATCAAAAAATCGTAATTATAAGAGTTCAATGACCCCAAGAATTTATCACTGAATAATCCAATTCTCATAAAACTGACCGATATTCCAACATGATCAGTCAGTTTTTCAAGCGAAGCTTGAACAGTGCATGCTGGATCCAAATCAATATCAATTAACGCTTGCTCTAGTTTATTAGATGGAATGATGAAGAGGATCTTATCGCTTGATAATTCCTCTGAAGAGAAAGAATTGATTTTGAAAGATAAAACAATGCGCTGGATAGAATACAAATGGTTTGAAATCGATGGGATATTTAGAGAAGTATTTTGGAGCTCTAAAGTTTGGATCTGCGATTTTTGTCTTTGTTCTTGTTGTAAACTGAGATCTGTTTTTGGATTCATTTCAAAGAAAAGCTTCTGGAAAGAAACTTGTATTACTTAAAAAATCTTATTAATATTATGAATATTTTATTAATTCCAAGACAAAGGGCTTTTCAAAATCAAAACAAGAAAGTTATCTTAAACGAGAAGAAGAAGAAAAAAAAAAAAAAAAAAAAAAAAGAACAAGGCATATTCTTGAAATCACATTTCCCATCAACACCTCAGAAAATGGGAGATAAGATATGGCGACTACTATTTGAGATAATAATTATTATAAATATCAGACATCATATTGTTGGTAAAAGTTTCTAGCTTTTACACATCATATTCTCTCACTAATGAACAGATCATCTACTGGTAAGTCACAAAACACAATTCGATAATCGAAGACCAAGATATTCTTTGATTAAAAAAATTTCATACATAATGACAATCAAGAAAGTGCCAAACCCAAACTCAGAGGTTGGCTGAAAGAATGACAGTTGTTGTATGTAGTATCACCACGAGATACCAATAATTACAAGAAAAAGAAATTCAGGATAGAGGAAGGATAATGATTAAATGAAACAAATCTAGTGGATAAATGACGGAGAGTGAGAACCAATGAAACGGATATTTGTTAGGAAAGAAAAAGATTAGCAAAAAAGGAACAAAAAAAAAAGGTATATGCTGAGAAGATGATAAAAGGAATGCAAAATAAGAAAAAAAAACAAGGAAAAATGAGAATATTATTTAGAATTCCTTTTTTTGTCTTTTTTTTCTACTTATGAAAGACAAGATCAAAAGAATGGAAGTAGAATAGAAGAGAACGAAGGAGAACAGTTAACTAAACTGTAGGGTATTTTCAAGGCAAAAAGAGAAAAGTGCAAAAGAGATGAAGTGTAACAAAAAAAATCTGAAATGAAGAGAAAATAAGAAGACATAAAAAGACACGGTCATAAGATACATAAGCATGAAAGGGCAGAATGAAGTATGAAGAAATTGAAGATGATGATGAACCAGAATGGCGAAGAAAGAAAAAAAAGACAGGATGTTTTGGGTACTTCAATTACAGTATGATGCAACAACCCGAAGAAGTATCCTGAGGTAGAGCCAAACTTGTTCTGGTGGCCACCTCAAACACATTATCGACCCCTTCGCCGGTCAATGAGGAACATTCAACGTATTTTCTTGCTCCGATCGCCTGTGCCATTTGTAGACCTTGCTTGTACTGGATATATTTGCTAGTGCCATCCAATCTCAAATCCTTTTTGAGACCCACAAGAACGATCGGGATTCCTGGACAGTATCTGGTGACTTCATCGTACCATTTGTATCTAATGTTCCGTAGAGATTCGGGGTTATCGAGAGCAAAGCCGATAAGAATCACATTTGCCTTGGAGTAAGATAATGGTCTCATTCGGTCGTATTCTTCTTGGCCGGCAGTATCCCAAAGACCCAATTGCACTGCTTTACCATCGACTCGGCAGTCGGTGACGAGATTTTCAAACACTGTGGGTACGTACTCGGTGGGGAATTGGCCTAGAGTGAAAACGTAGAGTAACGACGTCTTGCCGGCTACTCCATCACCAACGATAACAATTTTCCGCTTTATTATACTTTCTTCCGAAGACATTTGGAGGGAGAATGAGATATTAATGGGAAGGCAGATTGGTTATATGTATATTGATGGACACATACACATATATTTATAAAAATATCAGATATTTTGCACGGGGGTTCAGCTGGTAAACGATGATTGAATTAGCCAGCACCACGATATTCCAGAAAAAAAAAAATAAATATATGAAAAATGGATCAGGGACCGCGGAAGGAAGTGTGAATAGCAGCAAGGGAACTAAGCACTTGGAATTGGGTGATGATGAAGGAGATAAGTGAGGTGAAGTTAAATTTTGTATGGATTGCGGATATTGGATAGTTCAAATAATAATATCAGGTAGCACTCTTTTTTTTCTATTTTTTTTTTTCTTTCTTTTTTTTTTTTTTTATTTTTATATTTTTTTTTATTTTTGGGCAGTTTAGTGCCTTTCGCTTTATGGGAAAAAGCGCATGGATACATATAAAATCGAATGGGAGATAAGATAGATGTGATATGTTTACTAAAAGAGGGACTAAATGTCTATTATATATTGACTACATATATATATATATCCATAGATAATATATAATGGCCTGACCGTAAGCTACAAACTATAGACTGCCCCAATGAAACCGCCATTCGCTTAATCAATTATGAATGAGATATAACTAATGATAAATAACTAATCTAGCTAACCGTATCCAAGACTGGCTTGAGGGTGCTACATCAGGCAACTCAATGAAAGATAATTAAATTAGAAAAAAAAAATTATTATTATTATTATTATTCTTCTTCTTCTTCTTCTTTTCCTATTCTTCCATAAATGGTTGTGTAATACGCCTGCTGGGCAAGGTACCCCTGAAGCGGTTCTCTATTGTCCATCTGCTGCTGTTTTTCTATTGTTGAAAAAGTAGAAATAATTATAAATAAACTTATTTTTCAAGGGCCTGTTACTGGCAGTACTATTTTTCCATGCTTGGTTACGATTTTTACTAGTTAGTACGTCGTCTTATCAGAGTGTGTTTGCAGGAGATATTTTTAGAACCGTTCAAGCTATTTATGTAAATCCTCTAAAAACGTGTGTGATCTGCTTTCGTAATGGGATAATTTCTATTTGAGTGTTTTTATTTTTATAACACTATGGTGAGGAGAATCTGGCCATCTACCACACTCGTATCCAGAATATGATAATTTAAGACGGTTCCATGGATACTTCCCCCACCCCCCATTGGCTGTTTTCAACACATTATTCCGATTACTTTGCCCCTGTTTGCAAAAACATTATAAGAAGATTTAACTTTGTGTGAATTATATTTCCTGCCGTTTCCAGAAGTGTCCCAACTTTAAATGTCACCAAAAATTATAGCAGTGGAGTGATAAATCACCTCAACTAGCTTGACACTTTTCCTTACATTTCAACACTATAAAAAAGATATTGTTTATTGTTATTATTATTATTATGCCGCACCAGCTAGATAAACTAAGCAAAACTAAAATGCAAAACAACGGGAAATTTTTTGAAATCAAAAACTTCAATCGAAAAAGAAAATAGGGGAGATATCAGAAAAGAATGTGAAGAAACTAAAGAGAGGTGTAGTAGAAAAATTTGGGGGCAGGGGTACACGAATAAAAAAAAAAAGATACGATAAAAGCTACTTAAAACCCATCAACCATCGTTGGTGAAGGCACACCAATCGTAGTTAACACTGTTACCATTCTTATCAACCGAGTAATTACCCCACCATTGAGGGAAGTCGTAACTAGTACCACTGGCACCGGCAACTGCGAAAGATAAGATGAACACCGCCACTTGGACACCACCGGTCAAACCAGCAGCGATAATATAGTTGTATTCTTGGAAGAACTTTGGCTTGTACTTTCTCCAGTAGAATTGCGAGACAAGAGCAACGATGAAGTAACTCCAAATAGAAGAGTTCACACCGACACATAACCAACCGATGTACCAGATCATGATTGGAATGTTGATGTTGTTGATACCCCACTTTGGTCTGAAACGGTGGAGAATGTAGAATGGGATTGGGATGAACAAACCAATAATCAAAGAAAATGGAACCATTTGGTAAGTCTTACCAACAGAGAACATTTCCTTGGCCAACGCACCCCAAGCAATACCTTGGGTATTATATTGTTGAACGTTTTGACCGGACCAGATAGCAGTACCTTCAATACTCAACAAAATTTCTTTCTTAGAGTTGACAATAGATTCCATCATGATGAAATTGAAGATGGCACCAACAGCAGTACCGAGAAGTTGAGCAAAGAAAGCAGACTTTGGAGCCAACTTCATGTATTCAGCTTGCTTTAAATCTTGCAACATCAAGAAAGCTTGGGAAACAGAGTTGTAACCGAACAAAGTGAAGTACATGTTGGCCAATGGGTAACCTGGCTTGATGTAAGCACCAATCAATTGACAAATGGTTTGCATTTGGGTACCACCGAAACCGAAAATACCGACTAACCCACCAAGCATCAAAGTCAAGAAGAAAGCCAAGATCATGGCGATGATCAACATCCACCATGGAAGCCCAGTGTCACCCTTGTAAAGACAAATGATGGCAACCATAAAGGACAACAACAAAGTGATACCGTACCACCAGTGTGGAACGTCTTCGTAAGCCATGTAGGCCTTGAAGTGAGGATCGTCACAGATCTCTGGGACTTTACCATCGGCAGTCAATCTTTGATCGTATTCAGCCTTTTCCCAGAACTTGATGTATTTCTTCCAGTTAACAACCATATCCTTGACACCGAAAACCCAGGTGAAAGATGATTGCAATTTATCCCAGTGGAACAAGTACATGTAGGTGAAAGTGGCAGCGACAGACAAGTTAGTGGCAATCAAGTAAACAACATAAGTGGCAGTCATGTATGGGACACCTTGTTGTTGCAAAGCGACTTTGTCAAGCTTGTTCTTGCTGTCCAAAATCAAACTTTGGTTGTAGACCAAATAGTTACCTGGAGCAGAGTCTTCGTAGAACAAATCTTGGGACAAGAATGGGAAGTTCTTGGCCTTCCAAACGTTACCATAGTAGACACCAATGAACACAGCGATACACAAAATGTAACCGAAAATGTTGTTCATGACAGCAACCAATGGTTGGGCCATAGGGTTGGCGGTGGAAGCAATATAGTTCCAGTCAAAACAGAAAGAGAAGAAACCAAGACCTTCGTTACCGTTGGTACCACCGAAGATTCTGGAAACGGTTGGGTTTCTACCAGACTTGGAAATACAAACTGGAGAGAATCCGATCAACAATGGGAACATCCATTCTGGGACGATTTCGTAGAAGAACATGACGATGAAACAAAGGTAGAACCATTTCAATTGCATACGAGATTTCTGTTTATCGTTATGCAAAGTGTGAATGGTGGAAACTTGGGCGACGATGTTTGGGTAAAACATATCGGTTGGGTAAAGCAAAGAGTTTCTCATCAAACCACACAAACCGTAACCGAGTAATTGGGAACACAAACAGAAGAAAATAGAAACAGCTTTGTTGACGGTTTGGTTGGTGTACCAAAGCTTTTGGACGGCCAAGACTTCGATAGCCAAGGCACAGTTAGCAGCAGAAGAGGCCATGATGGTGATCAAAGTGTGTTCTTTCTTGTTGAAAGGATAAGGATTCAAATATTTGAGCCAGCCTTTTCTTGGGATTAAAGCCATGGCTTCACCACCAACATAGGCCAACAACATCAAGAAAATACCATTGACGACAATGGTTTGTGGTTTGAAGTAGAAAATACATTGCAAGACACCACCGAAAATGGCCAAACCGACACCGAGAATAAAAGATCTGACATTCCAGACCTTCAATTCAGGGTCATCAGAACTGTCGATAATCTTGACAACGATATCTTTGTTGGACTTGAATTCTGGCTTGGACAAGCCAGTGTCAACACTGGCGTTATCGACGCTTTCGGAGTTCTCGAGAGTGCCTTTCTTTTCATTGTATTCACTGATAGCTTTTGATCTAACAGTTTCAAGCTCCCCCTGAGGGATAGCATCAACATTTGCCACGGTAGGCATTTTTGTTTATGGGGATGAAAGTTGAGAACGAATTGTTAAAGGATTAGAACGAGTTAATTAAAATTTTTGTAAACCATTTAGGAAAATCCTCTCTAAATATATATGATTATTTGTAGGCGACCTGGATTATTCATGTACAGCACCAGCACGTCGGATACAATGCACCTCAAAAGTCTATTGCTTATCAATGCACCGCCGGCTTTTAGGGGTAAAGATTTCTTGAGCCTTGGCTCTGATAAACACACTGGCGTTCTTATTTCCCCCGTTAACGTTTAATGGCGAGTGCTATCAATGCAATAGACAATCAATGCACAGGACTTATCTTGGAGATAAGGGGCAGAAAAAGGAGTTACCACTGGGCTACGTTTTCCCTTGGAAGTATGGATTAGCACCGACAATAAATTGAGGGAAAATCCTGACATTATTATTGTTGTTGTTATGATGATTACTGTTTTCCGTATGTACCTCCCCTGATGAATTGTTCAGTGGGTAGTGAGTGGTGCTACTTTTTTTTTCTATTGTGGCGACACAAAAAAAATTAATAGCTTAAAAATTCCGTGCGGCAATCTAGAAAGGCAGCTTTGTGGCACGAAAAATCGTTTCCTGATTTTGACATTTGAACAAAAAAAAAAAAAAAAAAAAAAAAAAAAATAAAAAGCAGACAAATGAAACTCGTTGCCAGCCACTTTCTGACTATCTGGAGAGTATTATTATTATTATCATGTGGGGCTGACCTGTGGGATATCTAAATATATTTATATACAACAAGGGTTTATGCTACACACGGGACAAAGATACGCGACGACGTCTTCCAAAGAGAATCGTAAAAGATGAACTGGTGTTAATAAATAATCCTATATTCAGTGGTGCCTATGAGTCATGATGATTGTCCTGAACAGGTAAGCTTCCAAAGTGCTTATCGTCATTCCCCAATACAAGTGGTGGGCATATAGGAGGCCAAGCGCGGATGTCTTGGGAATTCCCCCAATAGGCGATGCAACAATAGCATATTATGCACAGGGTGCTGGTGGCTTTGATGCTAACAGAGATGCGGACACCCAAAAAGAGAAACGCAGATTTTTCGTGAGAAAAATTGAGTAAAGTAACGTAACTATAAAAAAAAAGGGTAGATAAAAGTGGGTAATACTCTTATCAGGATTATATTCCTTAATGCACCGTAACTGCGGTACCGGAGACTTCCTTTCCTGTTGTTGTTGGGTGTAATAATATCACGGTGTTTTGTCTGTGAATATCAGTTGATCAACATCACTTTACCCCTCAATACAGAGATGCTAATTTATTACATATGAAAAATGCTTTAGGCTTGATGGAGAACGGCATATCCTTGGCACTTTCGAAAAACTAGTGAACAACACTCCATCGATGGGAGGTGTCCCGAAATAGCGCTCCCAATGGGGAGCATATTTAGGGGGTAGATGCGGCTACCGTACTTTCGATGGATTAGGATAACCACTGTAAGTTGTTTTGTCTTCGTACAATAATTTGCATTTTATTATTGTTGTGATCACCACGCAATAATACTGTTATTCTTGCTGTATTGGCGAATCTAATCTCGCTGTGGCGACAACGTTAATCTTCGTTTGGGTTTTGATCTCGATTTGCCCCAGAATCGATCGCTATTATTCATTCCAACCAAGTTAGAATATTGTACGTCTTATGTTACACCAATGAATTAATGGGCGATATATGTTAGGACTCATCATACCATACGTGCATTGATACGCTTATGCTATTACCTTGCTCTCTTATCGAATCGGCCCAAAGGTCTGCAAAAATCCCGACTCTCACATCTAACATTATACATATATCTAAGAGACAAATGATTGGCGCGAGATCTACAGAAACTCCATATCAGGAGCAGTAGAAGTATCTTCAATGCATAAGTATCATTAATAACGGGTTGTCCGTCATTATTTAGGAGATTATTCTTAGGTGAAGCCTCACTTAAATATATAAAGGGTGCTTCCAGTGGTGGTGGTGTTTTTCCTCCTCTGTTTTGGTTCCATCTTTTCTTTTCTTTTTTTTTCACACTGCAGTTTCTTTTTTTTTTTTTTTTTTTTTTTTTACCTCATCACCTTTGTTTTTTCCTTTTCTTTTCTTTTTCTTGATAGAATAGGTTAATATATGCCAAATAATTTTTTATTTTTTTTTTTCCTTTCTTTCTTGAGTATTTCCTTCTCCAATGTTGGCAATCGTTCCATTCGAGTGATCTTCGGATATATATATCAAATCAATTTAGCCGAGTGATTGTCAATTAATCTCTTTTATTGCCAATGACTCAAAACCTCCCTACCTGTCAAACCCTGCATTCGATCAATATTGCCACTCTGATTAGTCATTTGCCAAACGAAGTATGTCTTTTAATCTTATCAAAACTTTACCACTCACCAACCCCTTTCACAACATCAAGTAACAATAATCAGCTACAAATCCCTTATGTGTCCCATTTGTCGTGGTTTATCCAGACCATCCCATTGATCAACAAGAAATTCAACCTTTTGAGCAAGCAATACATTTACCACAAGTTGGTATTCTCAAACCCAAACAATTTCAACTCATTTGTCAATTTACTCTTATCCAATGATCACAGTTCCATTGCCCAACATGTCAAAATATTGGATCTTCAACAATTTGCCATCGATCACCTATATACCCATTCAGCGCTTTCATCGCAAACAATGTTGAAATTTTTGCAAGCTTGCAACAATTTGTCCGAAGTTTGTTTCTCGCCGGCCATTGATTATTGCTTGAATAAGGACATCCTATCCCATATTCTCTTTGGCAAGAACAAAATCACCCTGTTTGATATTTCAGGAATTAGCGATTCCAACGTATTCAGCGAATTATTACCGGTGTTAAATAATGATATTCATGTCTCAAAATTAAGATGCTTATCATTATATGACTCTCGCTCTATTCCAAAAGAATTCTTGCACCATTTGCTTTCCAATTTAACCGATATTGAAAGATTGGACCTTTCAAACATCAATATCCCCGCTAATACTCTCTATCAGTGTCCAGTGTTTACCAAATTAACCCATTTATCTTTAGGTTGTTCTAACTTGGACAAACACGAGATCTTTGAATATTTCATCAAGCAAAGTTTCCTAGAACAAACGTTGCAATGGTTGAATTTGGAATCGGGCTCATTCACTAATAACATAAGTGAACGTGAAATATTATCGATTATCAATTCTTTGATCCCCGATGCGGTGTCAGCCCCAGTTTCCATTAGATCTTCGGCAAATAATTCCAGTGAAGACCTCGCAAGCTTGTCGAATCAGCAGCGGGT
This sequence comes from Saccharomycopsis amapae, assembly GCA_031125765.1. Classification (NCBI taxonomy): domain Eukaryota; kingdom Fungi; phylum Ascomycota; class Saccharomycetes; order Ascoideales; family Saccharomycopsidaceae; genus Saccharomycopsis; species Saccharomycopsis amapae. The sequence goes on along the minus strand of JASTVC010000005.1, from coordinate 347,271 downwards.
GTTGGATTTCCATAACTTTGACATTGAAACCGATAGCGATCGCATGAAAGGTAAACACAATACCACTTTGAAATACTTGAATTTAAATGGCAGAAATGTAACTTACAAAGTGTTGAAATTTATCAAGGCCCATTTTCTTGCTTTGGAATCATTGCATATCCACAAATCCTCGGCTTCTGTTAGTGAACTATTGAAATTCCTTAGTGGTTCAACCCAGAAAATCAAGTATCTTAACATATCTGGGAACTCCAATATTACTGTCGACGCCCTCCAAGAATCCGATTTCCTTCAGGTCAGCGAATCTTTGACATGTGTGGAATTAAGCCCATTCATTTCCAACAGAATCCCTGCTGGACAAATCAAAGTTGAAGATACAGCTGAAGTGTGGAAAGTTGCTAGTACTCAATACCGATCGTGGCTTTACAAAGATACATCGATAACAAACCATTATGATGACGATGGAGTGGAGTTCAAAACTAGTAATGGAAAGGAAATCATCAGTCATCCATTCATAAAGTACGGTTATAATAAAATTGAACTCGGAGGGGTCTCTTCATCATTTACTGATAACACAGTTTGGCCTCAAAGAGTTTATCGCGGTAGCATTTACAACGAATTTGGGCTTGATATGTGTCTAGAGTTTTAGATGTTGTTTTCATGGTTTACTATATAATGAATATACTTAATATATTAGAATGAACTTTTTAGAATGTCAATAGAATGTAATTTGAAACAGGAATTTTTTATTTAAAGAAATGTTTTGGCTTTTTTCTTTTTTCTAGTTAACAAAATTTTAAAGCGCGTACGCGTAACCTGCGGACCAGTGATTCCATTCGCGAGAATAGTAAATTTTAAGGTGCAAATACACCGCTAAGTTATAAGTTTTCATCACTAGAGGTTCTGTAGATAATTTTATTTAGAGTTTGTGGGGCTCATACTTTTCATTGACACGAAAAATCTGTTTTTCCTTCCCTATTGGAAGAAGATTTTTTTTTTTTCAACATTTTACAAATGAAGTAGTTCGTAAAGAGACAGAGAAAAAGTACATCATGAAGAAGTAGATGATAGAGAAGTAATGAAGTTGTGAATTAAACTACCAAAAACTATTAGTTGTTTTATTTTCTATGGTCTTGAGACTTCATTGATATTTTCCGCAAGCATCTAAGAAGTCCTACAACACTATGTTAACCAGACTGAACAACAATAAGTTAAAAATCTTTGTGAGTGCGATTGATATTCAATTAATAAGAAAATAAAAAAAGAAAAAGATTTCTTTTTCTTTTTTTAATAAGTATCATTTAAGATACATAAAGTAGGAGCAAAAAATTTTATCAACTTTGGGCGAACACCAGTAGATAGAGATGGTATCTGACATTGCACAATCCGTTGACGATCTGTCAAACTGTTTCCTGGTAAGTCCTTCTCTCCGGCATACTAACAATACTTGATATGTGGAAACCAGTAGTTGATGATACAACTTGATGAACTATGAATAGACAGAAAATGGGGAGATATCAAATATTGCCCAATAGGAAAGGACAACGCTTGAAAAATCGTTGATGATGTACTAGTTACTTAATATTTCTGAAAGACCATTTGATGTATCCCCCAATCGTCAATGTTTGGTTACTGCGAATAGGAAGTTCTCGTATTTGTTTCCTTAGGACATTGGTAGATCAACACCACTATGGCTCACCAAAAGCTCAGATTATGATGTATTAAGCAAGAGTGAACGGAACGATAGGAAAAGGGAAAACCCGCAGAGATGTTGGTAAAATACTACGGACTACATATCAAAATAATGGTACTTAAAATAGTATTTTCTTAGCAATGATAAGATATGGTTGATTATTTTGGCATTTCTTTTCAGTCTTTTAAAATAAGTTTTCATCTAGCCACATAAAGTGTGATTCGATGACATTAGTGCTGGACTCAGCATAATATACAGAATATTCTCAATTATTGAAATTTTCTTTATCTATGAATAGCATGTTTGTCATCACACTTGAACACATAATCTACTTCTCAATCCCAGCATGGGCAATTATTCATCTTCCCAACCATGCTCTTTGTACTGTCTGTATGTTGAAGGTTGGGGGAAAAAAAAATACGTTACGCAGCCCTGGAAGGAGAAAACTGGCCAACCAGAAACCACCCAAAATAATCCAAAAAATAATTAAGAAAAAAAAAAAAGAGAATACGACCTCTAATATATGGTGATAGGGTCTAGAGTTTAAAAGATTGTCATCTCTTTTTTTTTTTTTTTTTCTCTCTGATCATTGTTGTGGGTTCTACAAAAATATAGAGTATTCAATAATCAATAAAAATAATGCTTAGAACGATATCTGCCTCAAGGGTTCAGCCAGTCAACACCACTTTGAAAAGAAGCGTATACACCAATGTTTTGAAGAGTGATATCAACATCACCAAGGCGGGCAAAACCAATATTACCGTTGGTAGCGGTGGGAGATCTTCCAGAACCGGGTACACTGCCACAGTTTTCGGGGCCTCAGGGTTCTTGGGTCGTTACTTGGTGTCGAAATTGGCCAGACACGGGACCCTCACCGTTGTTCCATACAGAGATGAGATGAAGAAAAGATTTTTGAAAGTTTGTGGTGATTTGGGGGTGGTGAACTTTGTCGAATTCGATTTGAGAAACCTCAAGTCGATCGAAGACTCTGTCAAACACTCGGATATTGTGTTCAACTGTATTGGTACCGATGCCAACACCAAGAATTTCAGCATGGCCGACGTAAACATTGAAGGGGCCAGAAGGGTTGCCCAAGCGGTCAAGGATTACGGAGTTCCAAGATACGTTCATGTTTCCTCTCACAGTGCCGACGTGAACTCTAAGAGTATTTTCTACGCCACCAAAGGGATTGGTGAAGAAGTGGTTAGAGAAATAATCCCAGAAACCACTATTGTTAGACCAGGTGTGATGTTTGGTAGAGAAGACAAATTGTTGAACAGATTGGGGGACGCTAAGAACTTGTTCACCGTCAACAACTCCAAGGAAACCGTTATTCCAACTCACGTCCATGACGTTGCTAAGGCTTTGGAACTCATTGGGTTTGATGATTCCACCGCTGGTAAATTGTACGAATTGAATGGTCCAGAAACCTTTTCTATCCACGAAATCAGAGAATTGATCAAACCATTCAGCAAGATCGACTACAGAAACATCAACTTGCCAAAACCTGTGGCGTTGAAGATTGCCGAATTGTTACAATATGCTTGGTGGCCACTTGTAAATCCAGATCAAATTGAACGTCAATTTATGGACCAAGTTGTCACTCCAGGGGCTCTTGGGTTCAAAGATTTGGGATTGACCCCAGAATCCTTAAGTGATCACTTGTTCACTTACACTTACCCATTGAGAAACTACTTGCATTCTCATGACTTGCCACCAACTCCAAAACAAGTTAGAGAAATGAAGAAATACGTCCATATTCTTGAGTAGACAACAAGAAGTATCTGCTGATATATCAAACAAAAAAAAAAAAAATAACAATAAAAAAAAAGAAAAAAAATGAAGAAAAATTCAAGCAAATGTCATCTCTGTCATTATAATCATCGTCATTATTATCACATTTACCATCATATTTTTATCTTATTTCAATCCTTTTTGAATTTTTTTTTTTTTATGCTTGAGAACACTGATTCTTTTGGTTGTTGTATAACTTACTTTAATTTATATTTTTTCTTTACATTATCACTCTTGTGCTGTGCTACTTAGTTCTTATTTTGAAAGTAATGGTTCTTTTCAACTTTATTTGATCTCACCCAAACTGGAGAAGGAGAACAAGAATAATATTTCTCAAATGTTCATTCCCAAAATACATATTTTGTCCAATTTATGAATGCGTAGCGTGTTTAAGCTGTTGGAAAGGAAATGAAAAAAAAAAATAAGAGCTTGCCTCTTCACCATCCATTTCTACGCAATTCAATCGACTAGTGAGGTAATGAAAAATCAATCGAATGGCACCTTTCTTTTCTTCAAAGTCATAAATCATATTATACAATAAAAAATGAAACAACGAACCAAAAACAGTAAAATATATATAAAAGAGCATTAAGCCTAAGAAACGAAAAGAATGATAGGAAAATAATAATAATGGTGAATAAAATTGAGCAAATGAACAATTAATATCCTCCCCCCACTTTTTTTTTTCTTTGAAAAAAACAGCTTCTTCTTCATCGTATCAAAGCATAATCATGGATTATATCAAAGTGTTTTCCCCCCACAATTAGAAAAATAGTTTGGATAATTCTAAAAGACCACCACCGATAACCAAGAAAGCAATCAAAACTAAATGATATCCGTGGTTAGTAAAAACACATGACAAGCAAATTGGAATCAGATCGTCCTTCCGCCCCAAACATATTCTAATCAATGCAATAATAAATAATAATAAGAATACTCACTAAACCAGCCGGTGGAGATAGGCATACCGACTTCTTCCTTTGTCTTTGGTTTACCCATCTTGTTCATTTGATCTTTGTAAAATTTGGCATTTGCCTTTCTTTGCTTCAAAGTCTTTGGAACTGGTCTGGCCTATAATTCAAATCACACGTCAGTAATGGAACTCAATTGAGGCAATTGGTGATTAGAATAGCACAAATATTTCATAATATGTAATAATTAACCAATGTAAAATAATATTCTTCACGGGATCACCAGACGTTCTTTCAACAAAGTCCTTTCGTCAACCATTACCAAAATAATAGAGACGAAAGACAATTATCATAAGTTCTGACGCCCTCCCAAAAGATTTTGAAAATAAGATTGTCCTTGTTGTAATATACACAGTGGATGATGTATTGGACCATTTATCGCCAGCTGTCATCACAAAAAAAAACAAACAAACAAACAAACAAGCATCAAACACCGATCCAATTTTCAATATCAACAATATTATCCATAGTATCGAGAAACTGACAATCCTAAAGTAGGAATTTTTCTTATGCCAATGAAGGATATCCCAATTCTAAATAAAATTCCATATCAATCACTTACCATCTTGAATATTTTTTGTATATATTTATATGGTTGGTGTAATTGTGGGTGTCTGGGATAAAGGCGACGTAGTTTTTTTTTTTCTTGTTTGTTGGTGATCTGGCTCATTTTGGGCACGTGATGATACCAGAAATCAAACAGCCCATTTGAATCGAAACCTTGTACAAAGATTTATCCAGAATATTTATATAATTTTATTATCCTCATATTGATGGTTTACCAAGACTCTGATGGTAATCAATGATAATGACAAAATAAAACAATAGTTCCAGAGATGAGTGTTGGCGCAGTTACACTACGTGCCAATCTTTTGGGTTTTTGAATTTCTCAAACATACAAATAACGTCAACTCATACAACGTGAGACATGGGGGTTTTGGTATTAGAAAATACAAGAAAGAGGGTTGATGAATGGAGATCAATCTAAAATTAGACCAATTTTGAAAGTTAGGAAGTCAAAGAAAATGCTAGAAACATACAAAAAACAACAACACAATAAATATATATACAGGATGTTACAAAGAACAAGAAAGAAACCACCCAACCCAGATATAACCAGTTAGATTTCGAAATAGTAACACAAACGGAAATAGTTAGAGATCCAATTTACTAAAATTTTCAGCTTTCAAATCATTACGCAACTGTTTCACCGAGTTTCTTGGACATGTATCACTCAAAATCTCCAAGGACTTCCCAACGACAATTTTTTCCACCTTCATTTCATTCTGGACCCAGTTTTGCAAACGCTGGACACTTTCATATCGTTTGTTCTTGAGGTCCTCGAAATCTTCTTCGGCGTAAGGATTCACCCGTAAGTTGAATTCGGGATGCTGCTTGGCTTCCTCATGGATATTATAATCGTCAATCTCCTTCTTTATTGTTTTGGCCTGTTGGTCACAGTACTGAATCATTTCTAAACGATCATTCCAGGCAGGCATCAAGATGGTATTGATGACGTTCGAGCACCCGTTTTTGTCGTTTCTTCCTTGGGAATTGAGTTTTTCTCTCAAGGTGTCATCGGCGTAAAGACGGGATTTTTTCAAGAATGATCTTATCGATTGTGAGGAAAAACAACTGGATCGCGATAGTTCGGGTGTTGTCAACCACTGTAATCCATTGTAGTTATTCATATCTTCTTGTGTATCCTCGACACTGCGTGATTGTTCTGTCCAAAAGTTAGGCATATTACTTATTAAATAGATTGACATCTATCGCCATCCAGGATTTTTTTCCCAGATTTTTTTTTTTTTTTTTTTTTACTCTGGGGCCTATCGGGGCTGCTTAACATGGTGGTGGATGGATGGATTGATGGATACTAGATGGGTGGGATTGTGAAGAATAAGCATAACTGGCAAGGGATTGGGGAGATCCCGCTAATTTCCCTGGTGATTGTATTCAATCCAAGATCACATCACCAAAGAGCGTATCTCCGATCATCACTACTAAAATATGGCGTGGGCGCTTTGGAAATCGATGGAAAAAGATGCCTAGAACACAGTACATTTTTGGACAATAGAAAACGATGAATGATCATCCAATATTTTTTTTTTTTGCCAATGTCTCAGAGAAGTCAGTTCAGATCGTATTAGTAAATCCCTCGAAAAGAAAAAAAAATAACGCTAATTGTGACACTCTTTGGAAGAGATCAGACGAGACAAGACAAGACAACAGCATCGTTCCCCGTATTACTAATGGAAGGAAGAACTGTCACCAGACGCTCACCCACTCTTGAGAAATAGCGTCGATTGGCCGGTGATAGTTGATGATTGATTATTATGATTACATGGTACTGTCCAGTGGTATCGCCATGTCATGTCATGTTGTTTTATTTATGGCGCCTTCCTTTTTTGCCACTTGGATGCTGGAGACATTGCCGAAATGAAACACTCTCCTGGATGACCCGGAAGACAAGCGACAAAAAAAGCAGTGGTGGTGACTACGGTGTAGCCACGGATAACGTGGAAGAGAAGGGTACATGTGCATTGCCTTGTGGAATGGTTGGAGAGTGCCATGTATTACAACAGAATTATTTATCATATATATACATATTTCACACATATATGGGTGCAACGGGAACATCGAAAGGGGAAATATGTATACAAATAAACAACCACCCTCCCATAATAGGGCCCTGGTTTTTTTTTGTTTTTTTTTTTCTTTTCATTCGTAATTGTAGGTGATGACAACAATACCTCTGTGTTACAAAAAATGTACACGGGAAATAACAAAAAGAACAATCATCAAGTTGATCTGCCGCCCAAGAGTATATACATATCGATCTACAACCGTCAGCAAGCAGTGTCAGTGCCTTTCCCAAGAGAGCCCCTGTGTTTCAAATTATCATCTTTAATAGAAATAGAAATAGTTAAAAAAAAAAAAAAAGAAATGAAAATACAAAAAACAGTGAAAAAAAAACAGCGACAGTGTAGTACTAGTATTGAAAAGAATGCTAATGGCAGTTAGATATGATATACATATGTAACTCTTAATTTATTTATTGCCAGTTTGCTCTCATCTCCGCGAACGTTTCTTTATTGCGAGCCCTGCGGCCATTCCCAAAGCAGTAAGAAAACAGATCCCTGGACTGACACCACTATTGATCTTCTATCTTTCTATTTCATTGCTGTTTCAGTGCCATATGCTTTATTTAGTTAACCGTGGGTGCTGTGGACGGCCAATTAGTCTAGACGAATACTTCGTTGTACTGTAGGGCGTAATAGACAATATATAACTTTATCGTATTTTGGCGAAGCCTCGTACCACCAGGACAATGCTACTTGCAATGTTTTTTACAATTCAGGAAGTGGCAAGCATAAATGTTGAATTGAAAGAAAACAAAAACAAGTAGAAACCGCTATATTTACGAGGCGCTATCTCTATGCCCCATAGATCGGGGAAGATTATAGATGTGTCCCACGACCGTCACTAAAAAAAAACACACACAGAAAAAATCGTATGACATCTCATTCCCGCTCATTACTGCTAGCGACATCCACGTTGTGGTGCAGTACAGTGCGTGGGAAAAAAAAACTAGTGCGGTCCCAACCTAAAACATTAGATGGGCAACGTCTCCCATGTGGCGTCTCACCCACCCACCGTACAGCCAGCACACAAGCCCACCACGACAGAGCAAAACAACAACAACAGGAAGCAAAACGGAAATTGCCCAAACACCCACCATGCATGCATGCGCAATGTGTTCAGCAGTGCCTTACTATGCACACAGATGTGTGGATACGTATGTATGAAGAAGCCTGCGTTTGGCTATTGTCGATGGCAATTGCACCGCACATAAAAAGGGTAGCAAAAGTCCCAGTTTTTTTTTTTTTTTTTTCTAATTTGGCGTTGTTTTATTATTATCGATATTAGAATTATTATTATTATTATACATGTGTATGTCTATGCTGTTCCACTGCGGCACTTCTTCCTTCCCAAATTGCTTCATGTTCAAATAATCGCCAAAAATAAAAATAAAAAAATATTAATATAAAAAAGTTTTCGACTGTTCAACAATATATTATCTCTCTATTTCCCAGCTTAAAAGAATTTAGCTTTCAATTAGCCGGCATCTCATCTCGTATCCATCATCAATAAGAAAAAAAAAATAATAAGGAAAAAGGAAAAACATTGATATCAACTCTATCGTTATCCATTTGGAATATATTTCTTGTTTCTTGCTTTCTATTTCTTTCTTTCTTCTACTTACCTCACACAACTACCGTTTGATATAATATGAGCTTGTCCGTGACTTCATCATCAATAGATTATTTTATGAAAATGCTGAATTCTGAGAAGAATAAATTCACTTACAATCAGTACAACAATCAATTAAGATACCTGCCTCAGGATACTCAACCAGTCTGTCATCCACAAACTCCTCAATCACAAACTCCCCCTGTTTATTCACAATATGTACCCTTCCCTTCGCCCCCAGTCACACAATCTCTTCCTATTGCTGCCAATGAGTACCAAAATACTGTCTCCGATACTGTTGGTCTTCCCCCTCCCCAACAACAACAACAACAACAACAACAGCAGCAGCAGCAACAGCAACAACAACATCAACAACAACAACATCATCACCAACAGCAGCAGCAGCCCTATCTTTACCCCCATCAAGTGCAAAAATATAATCTTGATCCCTCTCCACCAGCTCCTGCAACATCATCTGCTGCTCAATCCTACACAACTGATCAAGGATCATACAGAAACTCTTTTTCTTATGGCTATCCCTCTTCCACCAAAAGCCCTATCAGAATGGGACCTCCTCAATCAGCACCAAGTGGCCAATCTTCAGGAGGCGGATTCGGATACCCAAATCCTTCTCATCCCCTATCGGTCCCGTCTGCTAATGAGCCTTCTTTACAAAGAAATAGTTTCCCAGGCGCTCTTCGCTCTAATGCTTCGTTAAACTACTCTCAAGACTTGGCGAATCATCAAGTATCGGTGATGAATAATATTGTTCCTCGACTTGTGAGAACAACATCGTTGCCAATCAATAAAGCCCCTGGCACTAATGGAGCCAGCGCTTACGCTGCGCATCCCGACCCTCGTAGGTATCCGAGAGTGTCATTACACATTCATGGGGAATTGAATTCCATGACTCGCAATTGGACCCCAAAAGAGATTCAGAATGGTCGAAGATTGGTGAAATTTGACTGGGTGCAGAAAGGCTCGAATTTACAAGTCGAATATACCCCGATTGATCAAAGTGATTACGATCCGGCCGATACCGTTATTAGTTGCTTACACTGGAATCACCCACCAAGAGACCTTTCTTTGAAGACCCAGTATTTCGTCACCTCGGTCGATGTCATTCAATTATTGGAGCGGTTTGTCAACCAAAGGTTTGCAGTAGAAGAGAAAAATCGGATCAGGAGAAATTTACAAGGCTTGAAACCGTTGACAATTGCCAGAGCTAAAAAAGATTATTTGGAATTCTTCACCGCAATCATGAAGTACCCAGCGCCACGACCAAGAAATATTGAAAAAGACGTCAAAGTGTTCCCTTGGGGGTGCCTTAGTGATGCAATTCATCGGGTTCTAAATAAGTATAGTTGTGACTATGATGATTCTTCATTGATGCTGCCATCTCAAGATAGCTATCCAGTATTAGGATCACAATCTCAACAATTAGGATCGTCACAATCTCAGCAATTAGGACCATCACAGTCTCAGCAATCATTTTCTGCACCATATACTCCAACTTTAGACACCAACCCTATGAAATTCACTCCAATTAGCCTTCCAGAAAGTGCTGGCGCCACTTATCATTCTTCTTCTGGTAGCGTTCCCGTTGCTCTGCCTACCACTAATACAACTATGGTATCAAATCTTCCTCAACAGTCCCCTCAATTGATGGGTCCTTCATTACAAACATATCACGAACACCATTCACAGCAACCGCCGCCACCACCGCCACCACCACAGCAGCAACAACAACAGTATACCAGTTTTCTTCCTGGTGGTAGGTCCCCGATGATGAATGCTCCCCATCAAGTCAATCCACAGCAGATGATGAGTTATGCTGGACCATCAATATATCAATACGCCTCATCCTTCAATTCTCCATACTCCCAACCGCTTAAGCAAGAACCCCGCCAATTCTCTTATTTCTACGGTAATGAAGTTGATTCACAGGATCCCAAAGTTAAAAGGGAGTCTTCATGACGAACAAATCACTTTACAAAATGGTTTGGTTTCTGCTTTTTATTTTTTTTTATTTATTTGCTTGTTTATTTGTTTACTATATTTCTGTTATTTTATATTTTCGTTTGTTTCTTGGGTCTTTCCTGCTGTTTGATTGTTCTTTGGTTTTTTTTCCTCCTCCCCCATATCCGCTCATTGTATTTTTGGTGTTGATCCTTTATTTATTATACTATATCATACATATATCTCTACAAATATTTCTAAACACTCTGAATTATCATTATTTTCATTATTGCTTATTATTATCTTACTGAATAACTTTTTTGTGTAGTTTGGGTGTAGTAGACTACCGTAATATCTCGTAAATTTTGGGTGTTGATGAGGGGTGTAGGGATTGTGTTTTAAATTGCAATTGCAATCTGGTGTGTCGGAAGAGCCTTTTACTGTCTAAAATAATAAATCATGTCATAATTTTTTTCTTTGTGTGTCAATTATTGTTTAGCGCTAAGATCGTGATCTTCCATCAGGGATTAAGAATCGCCAATCTCAACTATAATTACCGTAAAAAAAAAGAAAAAAAAAAGGCAAAACAATAAATATATAGCGGGCAAATGATAACAAAAACAACGGAAATAAAACAGATCACAAAAATTACCAACTAAAACGTGCTTTAAAAAAAATTCGGCCGCTTAATTATCATTCCCAATTCATAATTATGGTTGGATAATTGCAAAAAGAGACCGGTGGAATGCAGATTAGTATCAATTTAGCTCGGATTTTACCAAAAGAAAAAATCTATATATAAATAAATCACCAAAAAAGAAAAAAAAGATGATAATCAAATAGGTCGGAAATCCGAAAAGACATCATTATTTATTTCACAAAAGGCGAAATCTTTTCCATTCTACGTGATCTTTTCTACGATTTTCTCTTCTTCTTCTCTTCCAAAAACCAAAGCATTGTAAAATCTCAGAAATTCTCTCAACTGACCGCAAGTCGAGATCGAGGGACCAACCAGATTCTTCACTGAAGCTGTAGATCTTTGTAAGCTATAGTGGCACTATTGTTTTTTTTTTTTTTTTTTTTTTTTTTTTGGAAATGAAATTTCCTATTAGGCTTCACTAGTGTACGCACTAGCAAGTACAATAGCAACATATATCGAATCACAGAAGAATGTTGATTTTTGTTATGGTACACTTCGCATAAATTGCTTTCTCCATTATTGACACAAAAAGATCGGCGAAGAAAACCACAATTTCATTTGCGAGCCTTTGGGGAAATAATAATAACAATTGTTATTCATTAATGAAAAAAAAAAGGCGGCCAATAATAGTTTGGGATGGCATATCCATTGATACCCGATAGTGGGGGAATTAAAAGTCTCAAAAGTCTACTAGTGTCCCAGGTTATGTTGTAAATTCAACACTCGGCACCAACATCTAGTTTGATGTATCTTCAAATTTAAGAGAAATTCTATCTTCACAGAGTTTTTTTTTTTTTTTTATTTTCATCTTTTTATTTAGTGATTGCCGAAATTGAAAATTACAAAACTCCGAATAAAAAATTACCGAATTCAGCTTGACGACAAGTTCTATACTAATCATAGTATACTAAAAATTACAAAATTGAATACAAAAATTAGTGCCTGAAATCCCACAATTCATGCATTCAACATACTATTATAATAGTATTCACATATATGTGAACTATCACGAGTAGGGAACTAAAATGTACAGTTAGCCACTAAAGCACCTTTTTTTTTATCGGAGGGCCATGTCTATAAATTACCGAAACAGAAGTTTAAAATACTTTCGCACGTCGATGATGAGCTATGGAGATCGAAAAAAAAAAGTCTCACTCAAAGCATCGCAGAGGAAAATAATAACGTTAATAGTTGGCAACTGAATTAACAACTTCTCATCATTCCACAGTTTGTAAAATTACAGTCAACGATGATGTTCTTGCAACCGTACCACCATAATTGGTAAAAATATTAACGAGGAATTAAGCTTCGTTAATGCAGGCTCTATATATCCACCATTTGTATTCTAAATGCCCCCAAAGGAAGCTTATTGTTCGAAAACAATAAAATGCCAGAGAAGCTTCCAGTGACGAAACTTTTTTTTTCTTTCTTCTGCTTATTTCATCTCAGTGCATTAAATAAAACATTCATAGAAAAGTCTTGGAATTTCGAGGATTCCGCACTGGCCGGGCGAGTATCCGGACTCCCCCTCATCACTCTCACGTGGACGAGGGACAAATTTTCGCACCCATCATCCATCATCATCACAAGAAAGAGAGTGCCAGGGTGAACACATACTATTCACTCAGAACATAATAAGCAATGCTGGAAAATCAGGAGCGCAAATTACACAGCCTCTTGGAATGGTCCAAGCAACAGGGATCGTCGATCGATTCGCGGGTGGTGTTCAAATATAACGAAGCTTCTGGAGTCCATGCAATCGTCAATGACGACGTTCACGCCTCGTCTTCACTCATTCAAGTATCAAACAACATCCTAATCACTCCCGACTACGCTACTGAATATTTCGATGTGAAGGAAAACGATCCAGCAAATATCAACAACGCCTGGCTGCAGCTATTTGTGGCGAAATTGAAATTCGACACCAACGAACCAACAATTTTGTCCACTCCACAACAGAAGGTCAATTGCTCGGAAAAATGGAAACATTACATAGACTACTTGCCAGAGACGTTAAGCAACCCATTCTGGTGGAATGACGACGAAAAATCTTTGCTAAAGGGAACCGATGCCGGGATTCTCTTGAACAGACAATACCAATCAATACTCCAAGAATGGCAATCCCTCATCACCGTGATTTGCCAGAAATTCCCAAAGTGGGCCACCATTGGGAAAACTGAGTTAGCCAAGCTTCAAGGGTTTGCAACTTCTTCCAACGGCAAATCATCCATCACTTCATGGTTAAGCTTCCCAGCGTATCTTTGGGCCGCCAACATTTTCACTTCCAGAGCGTTTCCGTACTTTATCATCAATGATCAAGTCAAAGATCTTAACCAAGCGTGTCTCATACCAATTTTGGATTTATTGAACCATAAACACACTGCAAAAGTCGGGTGGTCGTATGTAGATCATCAAGTGAATTTCGTTCCGAAAGAATCGTTGAAATCCGGGGATGAATTGTTCAATAACTACGGAGACAAATCAAATACTGGATTGCTTCTAGGGTACGGGTTTGTTTTGGACAATAATGAATTCGACGAGGCGTTTGTGACTTTAAAAGTTGACGAGTCCCAAATCATCAACGCTAAGCTGTTGGGAATCAAATTACCTGAGGGAGCATCTTCGAATGGGATCAATTTCCTGATCACCAATAATGACTGCTTGCCAGAAAACCTTGTGAATTTCTTTGCATTTTTAGTACAATTGAAGAGTGAAAAAGGGATGGTCAGTTTGCGGATGAAATTGGACGGATTGACCCAACTCGCCAGCATCATCAACCAGAAAGTAGAATTTTACAAAACTCAAGGGAAGATTAACGCATCCGTGGCCTCCAAAGTGGGTCCCTCGGTGATCAAGGTGGTGAAAAGTTACATGCTTTGCCAAAAAAAACTTTTCCAAAGTTGTTTTGAAGAAATCGGCAAGCTTGAGAAATCATTATTGAAGAAATACAAGCCATTATCATTCAAGACGGTGCTCAAAAATGATAAACCATTCATGAATTCACTTTTACTCACCATCGGGGTGTCGTCTTACGATACTCTTGTCAAACAGAAAATCGTCGATCAAGTGTTTCTTCTTTGGGTGGTAAGAAGTGTCAATTTATTCAATGACGGCGCGCAAAAATCGACCGTCAAACCACCACAGTTCATTATTGATGAGTTCAAAGAGGTTGCAAAATCAATTGTTGTCACCAAGGAAGACGTTTTGGAATATCATCCATTGTACAAGACGTTTTTCCCATCGTTGCCCCAGAAAATCCCGGAAATCTATGGCCATGGAGAGTGGGGGATCAAACAGTTCATTATTGCCGGCACGGTGTCTGACCGTGTTTGCTACACTAGATCCGCTAATAATGAGCTATTTTTACTCGAAAGAACAGCTGTTTGAATGGATATAGATATGTGCAATATTTTTTTTTTTCTTTTCAAAATAAAGCGATGTGTATTATTATTATAGTTGATCGTAAGTGTGATCCGCTTTGCTATTGTTTGTTTTTGACAGGCGCATACACCCGCGTGGTACTGCGTGAGGCCGGTGATTTTTGGCATTGTGTGTGTTTCTTCCCAGCCTCTCTTTATAAAATAATCTCTCGAATTGAATAAGATTATTTTATATTACCGTCTATCGCTTACCACCTTCTTTTTCTTTTGTTTTTCTTTTTCTAGTTTAATTATCCAGATCATCACTTCCTGTTCTACAGTCTCTCTTCTAGACTGGTTTTGCTGAGAGAAATAGAACTCTGACACTTGCTGGGAGAAACTCTTTTTTTCTTTTTTGTTGTTGCACAGCCTGTGTGTGCGTGGTTCCCAATATCTTAATAATAGTGAATAAAAAAAAAAAAGCATCTCCCATCGATTTCCTCCTTTTTTTTTTCTTCTTCTTTCGAATTTAATCAACATTTACTAATACTGGTTTCGGTTCCTATTGTGTGAGGAGGTAGGTCTACATATGCTTGATCTTCTATTGCAATAATGACACTACCGTTTGCTTATGTCACGCTACTTTATTCAGCGTCGTATATTCCTGGGGCATTGGTGCTTGCCAATTCTCTTAAAAAACACCACAACACCGCAGGGAAACTCGTTTGCTTGGTTCCCAAGGACAAGATCTTCACCAATCACCAGCAAAACGTCTTGTCTCTGGCGTTTGACCAATTGATTTCCGTCGATGTGTTTGCGTCGTCCAATGCAACCGATATTGCAAACTTGAACGAATTGACGAAACGGCCCGAGCTCGTGCAAACATTGACGAAAATCCAAGTGTTCAAACTCTATGATCGGTTTGACAGGATCGTATACTTGGATTGTGATATGTTGGTATTACAAAACATTGACCATTTGTTATTGGGCCCTCCTGAAGTGCAGGAAAATGAAATCTACGCGGTCCCAGACTCCGGCTGGCCAGATATTTTCAATTCAGGATTGTTCATGATAAAGCCTGCCAGTAACACCTATTCTGACTTATTCAGCATCATTTCCGACCTGTCAATTTCCAATTCTTTTGATGGGGCCGACCAAGGGTTGCTCAATGAATATTTCAATCTGCATGGGAAATTCAATTATCAAGGGAAACAAGTGTGGAAACCATTGTCTTTTCTTTATAATGTCACGCCAACTGGGCAGTATCAATATAATCCAGCATTCAAGAGATTTTACCCTGAGGTTAAAGTGTTGCATTTTATTGGATCTACCAAACCTTGGAATAACTCTGTTCAGTATTATAAACCATCATCAACTCTTGAGGAGAATACCGACTACGATGGGAGTTACGATTCGTTAGTGCTTCTTTGGTGGAAACAATGGTACGAGAATTATGATGGTTGCGATATCCAATCTGTATGTCAGGTCAAAAAATTGAATAATTTCCCCCGGGATTTCAATTTCGGGAAATTCGAGCCAGAAAATAATTTTGCCCAAGAAATCGCCAACGCCGAGGCTTTTAACAGAGATCATCTAGATTATCATGCCAATGGGAAGGTTGCTAATCAATTTTTGTGCCAATTGAATAATGACGCAGGAGCACAACATGTACCAGTCCCTTTACCATCAATAGAGGAATTGTTGAGCCGAAAACCGGCCAACAAATTGGAAACCCAAGATGAACAACAATACTTCTTGCTTGAGGAGCAACAACAACAGCCACAAAATAACAGAATCCATGTGAATGATGATAATAATAATAATAATAATATCACCACAACTGATTTACAGCAGGCCTATAATGGTTCGCCTACTGAAGATTCCAAAATCATCACCATAATGTTCCCTCCCGTCCACGATACTGAGCGACATTTTTCCAATTCCGGGTCCCAAAAACCATGGAATTATCACCATGATGAGAGTACTACGATTCTTGGGCCATCAAGTGCCAATCGTGACCAAATCATGGCGTTCTTGGTGGATCCACATACATATTCCAAGTTCGAAAGTATCGGGGTCTCCAAAGACGTGTGGAACCCGAGATTCCAAGATCCATCCGAAGTGAAATCGGGACCCCAAGCTCATAAGTTTCAAGTCTCTAGCGCACCAGAGATCCTGCCATTTGGCAATGATACTAATAGAGGGGGTGCTGGTGATGCGGAACTAAACAAGCAGCACAATAAACGGATTGTCGAGGCGTATAATGAAATTTTGGCTAACACAAATGCCCAATCGATTATTGATATTGCCAACGAAAAGTCTGGAACAACTTTGCAGAATTCAAATGATAAATTGATGATAAGTGACAAGGAGACCAAAAGCCCTTGGTTGAGGCTTGGAAACCGGGTACAATATGAATGGAGTGCTAATCAAAGGGAAATTGAAAAGGAGCACCAAGAAAGACAAGAATGGTTGACAAAAGAGGCTGAAGCAAAAGAAGAATGGTTGAAAAAAGAAGCCGACGCTAAGAATGCTGCAAGAATCGCTGAAGAAGAATGGTTAAGAAAAGAGAAAGAAGCCAAAGAAAGAATTGCATGGTTAGAAAATGAAAAGATTCTGAAAGAAAACTGGTTAAGAAAAGAAAAAGAGGCCAAACAAAGGCAAGATAGAGAAAGGCAAGAATGGTTAGAAAATGAACGGAAGGCCAAAGAAGAATGGTTACAGAAAGAAAAAGAAGCTGACAATCGTCAGCAGAAGACGATCCATGTCACCCCAATCCCTGGATCGGCCACTAACTTGAACGCACTCGAGCCAGAACGTACCTTTGATGTCGATTTTACAGACCCTTCTAAAAATAAAAGCTATGATGCCATTACTTCATCCTTCGACTTCTCGCTCCATGAATGGTCGCATTCCTCAAAATTCCGCAAACTTTTCAGCCAACCAGCAGCAACCACGTCAACTCCATCAAGAACAACTAAGCGTCGGGGATCCAAATCCAAAAAATCGCATACTCCTTCCCCTCCATCCCCTGGCTCTCTGAAACCATTGAAAAGTATCTTGAAAAAACCTTCAATCACCTCACTATCTCCCAGTGCTCCAGTCCTGGTGGAAAGTATTCCAAATCTCGCGACTTACAGTAACCCACATCAAGCTGCCATTGCTCAAGAAACCGCCATGACCGTCCAAAACATCAATGATATCAAACATGAATCGCAACAGATCTTGACCAGTGTCAATGAATTTGCCTCGTCTTCCATGAGTAGTTTTGGGTCTCCAAAATCAACCGATTGGGCACACCAGTACGAAGAGTGCGATTACGATGATGGGTCAAGTGTCATAAGCGAATTCATGGATATGAGCTCGTTAAACACTTTTGACAATGAAGTTAAAAGTAATTTAACCCAAGCGTCGGTTATTGAACACGAAAAGATGTCTGATAAACGGAAACCATTTTATCTGGATGACAAAAGGGATTACAGTAATACTGCGATGGCTAACAATTTTGAAGAGTCTGACCCAAAAGAGTGACATAACTGTGCAGTGTATTAAAAGGAGTCTACACACTGAGCCAGAGAAGACAATGCAGATTTGTTTTTGGATCCATATATGTCAGCTTTCTTATTAGTTTTTGCTATTCGTTAATTTTGATTTACTTAGTAATTTTTGCTGGGAGCTTGCAATTTGATTAATGGTTAATGATTTATTTTTCTTTTTTATTGCTACATCTTTCCATTCTATTTTAAATTTGCTTTTTCCATTTTTTTTCTTTTTTTTTTTATTCAATCTAGTCTAAGAAAATTTGCTTTATCGGTTTGGGTGGCCGATGTTCCTTTGCATTTTAGCGACTAGATGATTTGCTATGACTATCTTTCATGACCATCAAATTTTGCATCATCAATACATCATAAATATATTAATTATCAACAATAATCACTTTTTTTTTTTTGGTTGGTCAATTGTAGAAATGGTGCGAGCGTTACGATGTTTAGTAATTTACGCAAAATCATTGGTTGGTGATGTGACCAATATTTGGGTTTTTGTGACAGAGTGAATTATCAAATCGACTCGCAAACCTTGGAACAATAGCTATGAGTACTTGTACATTACCATCACAACATACTCAAAGAAAAGGGAAATTCGAAGCAGGTATTATCCACTCAAAGGAAAGGATATCTGCTCCATATATGTGCGATCATTCAACATCGTATTCTGCTCATCTTATCTCAGCGCATCATAAAAAAAAAGAAAATAAAAAAAAAAGTACTTGAAAATTTTTTTTTTTTCTCTCTCTCTCTACTCAAACATCAGTAAAACCGATCATCTATCTCATTTGGCTCCTCGAAAATTGTAATTATTTTGCGAGAATATTTGTTGATTGTTGATGTTCCTGCTTCTAAAGAATTCAGCATTAATACAATCTCGTTACCAAACTCGTTGCTTGCCAAATATCTTTAAAGCCATGACCTCCAGTCTCTCGAAACAAGATGAAGAAGTGAGAAGAAGTAGCTTTTCGGAGTTCCAACCTTTGACAAAGAAACCAGCTTTGGAAAATGGAAAAACCGTTACCAACGACTCGTCCACCGCCGGTAGAAAGATCTCTAAAAAATTGACCAAGAATAAAAAGGGTAGGGTCAAGAGAAAGTATACCCAAAAGAATTATGATCCAACCAATCCATTCGGGGTATTGTTATTGGAAGTCGAGGAATTATTTACAGAAAATGGTATCAGTGAAGAAAAAAGAGCCGTCGATATCAACTTGTTGTTGAATTCAGAGGATCTCTTGGCGAAATATAATCGTAACTTGGAAGAAGTCAAAGTTTCCAAATTGACGTCCAGCGGGGATGGATTGGCATTGATTCCTCATCCAGAAATCGAAGATGGCTTCCAGGCAGTGGTGATTCCATTTGCCTATCCTGGGGAAATTGTCGACATCAGAATCTTCAGAACCCACCCAACACACGCAGAAGCAGATTTGCTCAAGGTTAGGCAAGGGTCGGAAATGAGAAACAACGAGTTGATCAATTGTAAATATTATGGGAAATGTTCAGGCTGCCAATTCCAGAACGTCGAATATACCAAGCAGTTGGAATTGAAGCGCAAAACTATTGAGAATGCTTATCATTTTTTTGCAAAGACCTTGAAGGCCGCCAACGCCTTGCCAAAAATCAGTGACACTGTGCCATCACCTTTGCAATACAATTACAGAACTAAACTCACCCCACATTTCGATCTTCCAAGAGGCAAATTCAACCCAGAAATGATCGAGAGGCCTGCTTTAGGTTTCGGGGCCAAGGGTAGACCAACTTGGAGAGAATCCGCTCAAGGAGGTAACAAGAGTGTATTAGACGTTGAAGACTGTGCCATTGGTACCTCAGTCTTGAACAAGGCTATGACTAATGAAAGAGAAATTTTCAAAAGAATTTACAAAACTAAAGTACGTGGAGGTACGATTTTGTTACGTGAAAACACTAGAGCCATGAAGAGTGACTTGGATGAAGAACAAAAAAAGAAGTTTATCAATGAAGAAAATGGATCGAAAATTCCAGATACCGAGGATAACGTATATGTTGAGGCACCAAGCTCAAAAGAAAGCGAAACATTGATCAAAACGTGCTGTACTGATTCCAAACAAATCGTGTCGGAAAACATTGAAGGTAGAGAGTTTAGATTTTCTGCCAACGAATTCTTCCAAAATAATAATTCGATTTTACCAATTGTCACAAAATACGTGCGTGATAATTTGAAATTCGAAAACTCCGAGTCAGAAGATCGTTATTTGGTGGACGCTTATTGTGGTTCTGGGTTATTTAGTATCATGTGCTCCGATGGGGTGAAGGAAGTTTGTGGGGTTGAAGTGTCCAAGGACAGCGTTGCTTACGCCAATGAAAACGCCAAACTCAATAACATTCAAAACGCCAAATTCATTCTTGGTAAAGCCGAACAAATCTTTGATGATATTAAATTCCCTTCAGCATTGACCTCTGTGATTTGTGACCCACCAAGAAAGGGTTGTGATGAACCATTTTTGACGCAACTCTCGAAGTTCCATCCTCTGAAGATCATCTACATTTCATGTAATGTCCACTCCCAAGCCAGAGATTTAGAGTTTTTCATCAACAATACTGAAAATGGGTCGCAATATCAAATAGAAAGTATTAGAGGGTTTGATTTTTTTCCACAAACCCACCATATTGAGAGTATTGCCATCCTTTCTTTGAAAAAATGAATAAACTTTGTATATTATAGTTGAGCCATTATAATTTCTTTTCGAATTATTGCTACTATTTCTTCTTACACTATTACTACTATTTCTGTATTTCTACAATTAATTTTGTATAATTCATGTTGAAGCTACTTTGCATATAACTAGCTCACTCGTAGCCCTAATATCTGACGCACTATACCTGGGGTGTCGCACCCGACAATATTCACCTATAAATTTCTCAGTCACAAAAGCCCTAGAAAAACACACGTGCATATCATTTTCGCGCACTAACTCCCAATTTTTTTTTTTTTTTTTTTCTGTGGGAGAAATCAATGAAAAAAAATTGGTGAAAAAAATAAGTTGTTGCCTGAACAGACTTGCTGTTGATACCACATACATCTCAATATCAATAACTCACAATGGAAAACGATAAGGGTAAATTAGTATGTATAGGACACTATCATCTTCAACGAAATATGAATATATGGAATATGGTACGGGGAGAGTAATTGGAAAATATCTAAATTAGCATAGAGAAATAACGAAATCCGCCTCATTGCGAATATAATGAAGAAAGAATGAACAAAAGAAAACAGAGTAGGGCGATCATATTCAAGTAACCAACTGTTCAAAGTGCAGGAGCTTCTATACAGTAATGTGAATGCGGGATATCGAAAAATCACGACAATTTGTGAAAAGCAGAGAGTTCATGGCAATACCGTATAATGATAATTTAATTCAAAACCATCTCAGCCAGCGTGTTATCAGTGCAAAGTTATTACCAGTTAGAATGATTTTTTTGCAACTTTGGGAAACTAAGGAAAAGCGAATTTTCTCAGGATCAATTTTTTTTTTGTAGATCCATAAATGGGGAAAGCGTATAATTGGGAAATGAAGATATTCAAAAAAAATAATCCAGAATTGAGGTTTTTAAAAGAAAAAATAGGTTCAAATACACCACTGTGTCCGGCGTGAATCCCGTACCATATACACCACAAAGTTCAAAAAATAATTTACTGTATGAATGTCCATACTAACAAGTTACTCTCTAGGTCGAACTTTACATTCCAAGAAAGTGTTCTGCTACCAACAGAATCATCAAGTCCAAGGACCATGCTTCTGTCCAAATCAACGTTGCTAAGGTTGATGAAGAAGGTCACGTCATCCCAGGTGAAAACGTCTCCTACGCTATTTGTGGTTTCATCAGATCTAGAGGTGAATCTGACGACTCCGTCAACAGATTGGCCCAAGCTGACGGTTTGTTGAAGAACGTCTGGTCATACTCCCGTTAAATCAGCAACTTTACATTTCAAATGATCTAATATTCTCGGCTTCTATGTTATTTATTATTTTTTTAATGTAATGTTACTATAAACGAATCTCATCATAATTTATGAACTAATGTTTTGTTGTAAGTACAAATTTGAAATGGTGTGTGGGTAAGAAAACCCTATTGACCCACAGCAGTGGTGTTAGTTTTCCAAAGTTTTTTATTGTAGAAAATCGATGAGTGCCCTCACACACTGAATTGGGTGTCTTTCCCTCAAATTAAATATCATATCATATTAGATTGGTTATAAATATTTGCACTAATCGGTTTCATTGTTTATGTGATGAATGATCAGTCAACGAGAGAACCGCTACTACCAGGTTCGTTCCCCAGTACTCATGGAACCCCAACCATGGCACCCAGTGAATTCATGTTAAAAACATTCGAGCGAAGGTTTATTCACAAGCTGTTACTCAACAGGAAGAAATATTTCCATACCCAACTCAATTCTAACTTTGTGACACTTTTAATTGCGTTTGCGATCCTCGAATTCCTCAAAGACTTATCGCTTTCCAAGTTGCTTTTCCGACTGTTTGTACAATACACTGTGAAAAAGTTGATGGACCCAGAAGTAGTGATAATTGCCAACACAGAGCCCCTAAAAAAATTCTCAACGTTGCTACTAGTACTATGCAACGTATATTGTTTGGCATATTCGTTGGTATGTGATTTACCAAGCAACGGTCTTGGTGGGTTCTTGATTGGGGAGTGGACATTACAATTTATTGGTGAAAGACCCCCCGGTCATAAATGGGAGTTGGTAGTGTACGATATGATAATATTCAATCTTCAGGCCGTTGCCTTTGCCTCGGCCCATGATTTTAGGAACAAGTACCCCGGTAGGAATGTCTCGGTTGATGGATCAGGGAATGGTGCGAGCCATGGTGGTAATGACGGGGAAAATACCAATGAGGCCCCCCTAAATGATGATTATCTGATCACAGAAGGAACGGGATTATTACAAAAACAAGATTGTGAATATGATGGCATTCAAGGGAATGTTATCGTAGCTTCAATTTCTTTCAAAAGTCTCTTTTCAGAATTCAGCACCGCAATATAGAGATGACATGGTGTTTTCTTTTCTTTTTTTTTTTACTCTCTCTCGCTCTCTCTCCAGTTACTGCTTTTTTTTTTTTTTGGTCATTAAATTTTATGTTTACATTGTCTATTTCCGGTTCAACTTTCTTAACTCCTAGTACTAATTTCTTCCAATTATTCATTAATTTCATGGTATTTGTTTGGTGATTGTGCGTAGATTTTTGACAGCTCTCCAAAGGGTGCTATACCCTGCACAGCGGGAGGCGTTTACAAAAAAAAATCAATAAATTAAAAGAGAAAAAAAAAAGATGAACGATAATATCTGAAAAGGCAACGCCATCATCTCTTTTCTGTCGATTTCAATATGACTGATAAAATCCAATTTGTCAAAGATGCTGCCGACTTCACATCATATTTGAATTCCAACCAATTATTCATAGCTTATTTCACCGCGTCTTGGTGTGGGCCTTGTCAAGCCATCAAGCCAAAGGTTGAAGAATTATACTCAAAGTACACAAATGTCGAAGTTGCCAAAGTAGATCTTGATTCCAATCAACAATTGGCCCAACAGTACGAGATTACTGCTGTGCCAACCTTGGTTTTCTTCCACAATCAAAAACAAGATGGCCAAGTAAGAGGGGCGAACCTCGGGAAGATTCAAAGCGAATTTGATTCATTGAGTAAACTCGAACCTAGTGCCACAAGAAATGGGAATGGTGCAGGTGGAGCTAGCAGTGGAGCCGTCAAAAAAACTGGAATTTTCAAAGAAGTTGGTGGGTTTTTGCCAGGCTCTGATTACGAGATCTTGAATGGGGCCGTTGATTTTAGCGGGTATGAGGCATTGAACATCCTCCCATTTAAAAAATCTAAAGGAGATTCTAAAGTATTGGTTAAATTAGTTGATAATGACAAAGAAGTTAAGGATTCGACAGTATTAACTGATGCGGACTCTCAAGGGATAATCTACTTGCCGTTCTTGAACACCGTTAAAGTCTATTCTCTACTTGTGAAGCTAAAACCTGCAGACAAATTGGAGTTTTCTGGGGACTCGGAAGTCGATGAAAACGAAGCTGATGAGTTGCAATTCCCAAAGACCTTGAAGATTTGGAAGAATTTGACCAGCATAATTTCCTTTGACGATGCCAACTCAAGCAATAACTACGACCACGTTGAAGAAATTGACGGATCAAAGATTACAGCCGAAGGTAGTTGGTACGAAATAAAGTTGAAGTTTGTCAAATTCCAAAATACCAAATCTCTCAGTATATTCATTGATGGTGATGATGAGGACAATCATACTGTTATCGAAAAGCTTATTATTGTTGGTATCAGTGGAGAGGCCAGAGCCCAACAAACATTACCACAAGGTGACGAGCATAGCCATTGATTGTTTTTGCTTTGCTTTTTTATTTATTTTTTTATAGAGGTCAGTTTGTTTTATTAGATCTCGGGCTGCAATAAAATAATTGCGCCAACTGGATTACGTTGATTCTGTACTAAGGGACTGAGTACAAATTTGTAAGGAATTTATATGGTTTGCGTTTTATATTAAAAAGAGACAGCGATGGTGATTCGAACCACGATATTCTTAAATGTGAATAATAAACCAAACAATTATCAGCACTGCAACTAGGGTACGTACCTGATCGGCCGAACAAGAACACAAGGCTTGGCTGTGCCCCGTTTGGCGGTAAAAATGTGTTGTGAACTGTGCCATCACCAAAAAAAAAAAAAAAAAGACAATTATAATAATAAAAAGGCAGTACGTATATATGCTAGAACAATACCATACACAGAGTGATATAAAGAGCGATACCATGTAAAACAATACCGTGACACTTGCAATTCTCAGGGGTGGTTCGGGGACTGATGGAGGGCTAGACCGTCGGCCAGGGCTGTGAAAATTACTATTGTTTCACTGCTGGGGTCTCCAAGCCATTCCGGGATTGAACAAAACAATAACAGAGGCTTGTACATGAGGGTATATAATAATAATATATATAAATATTATTCGCTTGGGTGTTTAACCCTATTATAATCAAAGCCCTCAGAAACACTATTGATAGAAGGGGGTCCTGACTGTTTCGCCTTTTTTGTGTGTGTGTATATATATATATATATATATCTGCTGCATGCCCCACCTGATATTCTTTCCTTCTGACAGATATCCAGAAAACATTTTACTATAACCTTTTGTTATTTATCTATTATTTATTTTCATATATTGCTAGTCAGTAACAACAACCAATATGTCATTTGATGAAGACTTTGAAAATATTTATGTCAAAGGAAGACAGCGGAGTTGGAGAGATCGGTTTTCCTTCAGCAGTTACAGACGGAAAGGATTCTGCTCGACCTTGCTATTCCTCGCCATAATTTTCTTGATTGTTCCACTAGTTATTGGCACAATATACCATTTCGCAATAATGAGACGGTCTTTCGATTCGACATCTCTCCAATCACTCTATGAACAGTATCAAGACAAGTTTGAATCGTTTGGATACTCCGGTAGTGTTACTGAGGAAACACGGGCCAATGCCACCATAGTATCGTTGGTGCGAAACGAAGAGCTCTGGAAAATGGTTGATTCGATCCGTGATGTTGAAGACCGGTTCAATGGGAAATATCATTACGATTGGGTATTTTTAAACGAAGAAGAGTTCACCGATGAGTTCAAAAGAGTCACTGGCAACCTTGTTAGTGGCGAAGCAAAATACGGTAAGATCCCAAGATCCCAATGGTCTTTTCCTGATGATCTTGATATACCGAAATACGAGCAAAGCAAGCAAAAACTCGTTGATGATAATGTCATTTATGGGGGGTTGGACTCTTATAGACATATGTGCCGTTATAATTCGGGTTTTTTCTACAAGCATCCATTACTCCAGGATTATCAATGGTATTGGAGAGTCGAACCAAATATCAAGATTTATTGCGATGTCAACTATGACCCATTCAAATACATGATTGAAAATAATAAGACCTACGGATTTGTGATGGCCCTCAAAGAGTTCGAGGCCACCATTCCTACATTATGGCAGACCACCAAAGAGTTCATTGAACAACACCCAGAATATCTCCCAGAAAACAATTTGCAGCAATTTGTTTCTGGAAATGGTCTAAGAAGTTACAACTTGTGTCATTTCTGGTCGAACTTTGAGATCGCAAACTTGGATTTTTTCAGATCGCAGACGTATGAGGATTATTTCCAATATTTAGATTCCAAGAAAGGGTTCTTTTATGAACGATGGGGTGATGCTCCAGTCCATTCCATTGCAGCATCATTGTTCTTGCAAAAAGATCAAATCCATTTGTTCAAAGATTTTGGGTACTATCATAACCCGTACGGTGCTTGTCCTATGGACCAAGAAATCTTTATAAAAAACCGTTGTTCTTGTGACTATACCAAAGATTTCACTTTCTCGTTGCACAGCTGTGCTCCATTATATTATGATATTCAAAAGTTGGAAAAGCCTGAAGGGTGGAGAAAGAAGGTGAGATTGCCTGCTCCATTCATGGAAAACTGATTAAATTTTCATAGCCAAAATTTTCTTATTCTTTTATCATTAATGTTTTGTAATGTTCTATAATTTCATGTCTTTTAAAATGATTTCGTTTTGCCCGTAGTCATCACAATAAAATTTCTTTCACTAGTCGATATGCATGTTGAAACTTTCTTTTTGACGTGCTGGAAACTGCCACGACTACACAGAGAGAGAGAGAGGAAAAAACTTAAATTGATTTCATGCGACAGAATATAGGTATATTGGGACAAAATAACGAAAATGGAGACCAGAAACAGTAACAATCAACGTGCAAAGGCAACAGACATACCAATTTTGTGAACTGGGTCCGCCAATCTTAGAGCATCGAAGCTAATACCAACACCCAAAGACACGCCCTGCTTCATTTTCTGGTTATAAGACAAGGCAGCCAAACCAGAATCAGCCAACTTGGCTTTCAAAAAGGAGGTCTTATCCAAGGAGTACTTGGTAGCGAATTCAACGCTAACAGGCTTCTTCTCATCGGTGGCTTTCACGTCATATACTGCTTTGGCCCCAGCTTCTACGGCAGGAGTCACTTTGTGGAAATAAGAAGCGGAAAAAACATCAAAGTTCTTGGTAGCATGGATCCCAACGGAATAAGCTGGATGAATGTAACCAACAGAACTAGAGTATCTAGAAATTTTCCCCTTCCCGAAATCGTAGGCGCATTCAGACCCAAGAATATAGCCATTATGGTCCACAGTAAAGTCACCATTGAAGCTTGGGCCTTTCAACAAGTTCAAAAAACCTCTAATATTTACATTCGGTTGGGAGAAGTACACATTCACCTTAGCGCTTTTGGCATCATTTGGCACCACCGATGTCAAAATCTCCGCTTTCAAGCCCGGAGCCAATAAATCAGGAATTTCGACTTTGGTATTAAGAGAGTTGGCAGTATTCCAGCCCTGGGTCAACGTCAAACCAGTAGACTTGTCTGAGTATTTGGTTTCAATGCTGGAGCTAAGAGCGTCATCTTTGCCGGTCTTCCCTTTGAGAGTGACCGCTACCCCGTTTGGAGCGGCAATCTTCACATCAAAAGAGGCCTTTGATAAATGGTAAAAGTCCTTAGTTAACAAAGCATTTGCGTTTTTAGAAATGTCTGAGAATACTGGCGGGGCCATGGCTGTAATATATGGAGATGCTTCAAAGGAATTGACAAGAAGTGGGATCTCATATTGGTGAGATTCCTTTTTTTTTTTTTTTTTTTTTTTTTATGATTTTTGCACCAGAACGTGCCACCCCGTACTACCACTACTGACTATTTACACTCACTCACCGCTGCCAGGAGGTTTCTGTGTCTTGGTATTATATGAAGAAGATCACCTAATGCCAATTGCTTATTCCCTTTTATACCACCCATCCTCTTTATTACAGTACCTGGTGAGGATTCTCACTGCTTTTGCTATGATTACTCAGCGATTAGTCAAATAATTGCCAATAGCTTAGTATCTACAATAATTCAAATTTTACAGGATCATGTCACAATTCTAGACAAGTAAGATATATAGAATCATTGAAACCAGTAGTTCCATGTAGTACTATTTTTGTTACTGATTATCTTGTGAGTGCATGTGCCTTTTTACCCTGCAAATGGATTCTATAAAGAGGAAAAACAGTACCATAACTCTTTCACAGTGTGAATCTAACCTATTCCTTCAAAATATTATTATCTGTTCCCTCCGAAGCGATTGGTAAAATATATAGCCTCCCAATCAATTTTGTTCACTGACATTCTCCAATGCTTTCTCCAAAATTCTGAGTTCATTGTGAACAATAATAGCAGCTGCGACTTTTCTGCTGTCCAGTTGCTCGTTATTGTTGATAATTTTCAATAATTCTTCCTTTCCCATCTCTGCAAGCTCATTTTTCTTTAACTGATCCAATCTTTCAGAGATTAAAGTCTTCAAGATCAATTGACACTTCTCGTCGGTTTCAATTAGGCATCCCAAATTGGACATGATCTTGATGAAATATTCCTCTTGGGAGTCACTGGTATCCGATGCCTTATGTTTCTTATTTTTATTTTTCTTTGGTTCAGGGTCCGGTTGGAAAAATTTTTCAAATTCTTCTTCTTTAAGGGTACAAAGCTTCACAAGAGCCAGCACACTATTTGATAAGACCCCTTCTGAATTGATTCTCAAATCACTGATCCAGGTATCTTCTCCATCCTCTTCGTCATCATCATCATCATCATCATCATCATCATCATCATCATCATCATCATCATCATCATCAAAATCCTCTGCGTCGTCACTATCTTCTTCATCTTCTTCTGTGGCATTCTGTTTTAACCAGGCTTTAAAAATATCACGCCCGATTTCTCTCCACCATTTAAATCTGCCTGCAAGTTTTGGTTGAGATTTTTTATTTTTCATAACTTGAGCACCCAAAGAAACATAATCGTTCTGGTTCTCCAATTCCGCAAATTGGTACTTAAGTAATAATATAGGATTATTAAGGTCACCATAAGTAGAATAAAGCTCTTCGCCTTTAGAAATATTGTCGTGAAGTACAATATCGCAACAATCAATTGAATAAATCTCAGCACCATCATCATCCTTATGATCTTTTAAATAATCAGGAATATTCGAATCTTGTTCAGTTTCCAAAATAGCTTCCATTGCCTTCTCTTCTTCTTCAAACTTTTTGATGAAATCATCATCTAATTCTTTAATTTTTTCTTCCATTTCCTCATCTTCAGGAGACTCTTCGCCCTCTTCCTCAGCAGCTGAGGCTTCTTTGTTAGATGCTTCGCCATCTAAATCATCATCATCTAACTCTTCACTATCCTCCCATTCACTATCTTCTTCATCACTGACATCCATATGATCACATCCAACCATACCACATCGATCACAAACTTCATAATTACTTTCAAAATGGCAATTGCACATATCGCTAGAATGGTTGAACAAATCGGCTGCTGGAACTAATGCAAATTCGTGATATCCATCAATATTGAAGCAACGAGAAGAAATCAACACGGAAATCTTGGCAAAAAGTTCCAACCGTTTGACATCCTCATCACCATCTTCATTCTCCTGGTTGATATCCAAAACATAAGGAATGTCCAATCCCAATTCTTCTTTCATCAATTGGGCAAAATCCACACATACATCCATCACGGTGAGAATTTCTTCGTTATTCACCACGTCTAATAGTTCCGCTTCAGTTCCCTCAAGCCATTTTTGCTGTTTTTCGTCCCAGAAAGATGGTGGAACGTCCAATGAGTCCAAATTCAAACTTTGGAAATAACCAAACCATGGACTTTGATCCTTCAAGTTGTAGTACTCATAAATGAAAGCGGTGATCAACCCAAGAACCCCATGGATCTCATGTTCTTCTAGGACATTGGAAATATACGAGTTTCTCGCACTGAAGATAGACACCTTAGGAGTTCTGGAGAGTGGTTGGGCTAATTCTTCTTCTCCGCAGTCTCCATCAATTTCTTCATGATAAACGAGGGTTTCTGGATCAAGATCCTTTGTGGCATAAATTCCTAACCCACCAAGCGGCGACTCGCGAACTTCTAAAGATGGGTGAAGTTTGACTTGGTTATTCTCAAGCCAGGATAAAAGAGCAGACTTATTGATAGTACTAGTCATTTTGTGCCAATTGCTGGGGGGTATTGCTTCTATCTCTCCTGTTTATCTCTTAAACAAATAAGAAAAAAAAAAAAAAATTTTTTTCTATGCTGAACGCATCTACCAGAACCATGGGTGGAGTAGCCAACTTCTTCCATGAGCAGAGTCTTCTTCTCTGGAAATAATATCGAATAGTTTTTACAGAGACAGATACTGAAATATTTATTATCATTTTATTAATCACAATCTCTATTATCATCAAAAAGAACCACTTCAGAGTGGTTTAATAACTGGTCCATCTACCCACACATCGCCCATAACCAAACATGCTGCTCATCTCAAAAATTTTTTTTTTTTTTTTTATGTTTTAATGAAAATCTTTCAAGTAAGTCTTTCCAATTTAGCACTAAAGATAAGCATAGGAAAAATTAAAGGAAAATGGCCCGTAAACAGAGAGCGGCTCTTTTGCCTACCAACATCATTCTTCTTCAGAATCTTGTCAAGCGTGATCCTTTGTCTTATCGTGAAGAATTTCTTCAGCAGTATGCTCATTACGAATCGCTTCGTGATATTCTCATGGCCAGCTCTTCTTCGATTAAGGAGAACGGGATCGATGAGGAACTCCGTGAGTTGATTGGCTTCATCACTGCCGTATGTCCATGTTACAAGGAAGAAACTAAACAGTTTCCAGGAGAGCTTAAAACCTTATTATCTGAGCACCATCGTGATTTGAATCCAGAGTTAAGAGAAAAGATTATCCAATGTCTTGTTATGTTGAGAAACCGTGACATTATTAGTGCCGAATCTCTTATTCAAACTATCTTCCCATTGCTTACCGAATATTCTGCTGTCAACAACAACACAGAAACTAATTCCAAAGCTCTTAGAAAACAAATTTTTCATACCCTTGTGACATTGTTGAAATCATTGAATTCCGGAACTAGAGCCGCCAGATTGAACAAAACTGTTCAAAACTTGTTCCTTAGTGGCTTAACTAAAGAAAATGCGTTGTTTGTCACAAAAATTACCATCAAGTTGTGGTACTCTCAAATCTGGAACGATTCCCGTACCGTGGAAATTATGGTCCAGCTGACTCTTAACGGGGATGCTAAGGTTTCCGTCGCTGGTGCTAGATTCTTTTTGGGTGCTGACAAAGAGTTGTACGAAGAAGGTAATGACGATTCTGATGATGAAGTCGATATCAGTCAGTTGAAGCATCATATGAAAATCAACAAGAAGACAAAGAAACAAAGTAAGAAGTTTGATTCCGCCGTCAAAACTATTAAGAGAAAACAAAATAAGGACCCAAATAAGGGTACCGCGTTGAATTTCACCGCTGTTCAATTATTGCGTGACCCTCAAGGATTTGCCGAAAACTTATTCAAACAATTGGCCACCACCAGTGCCAGAAAGTTCAACATGGAACAAAAAATCATCTTCATGAACTTGATCAGTCGTATTGTCGGTGTCAATAAGTTACAATTGCTTGGATTATACTCTTATTTCCTCAAATATTTGACTCCAAAACAACAAGACGTCACCAAGATTTTGGCGGCCTGTGCTCAATCGTCTCATGATCTCGTGCCTCCCGATGCAATCAATATGGTGGTTCGTAAAATCGCTGATGAGTTTGTCAGTGATGGGGTCAGTACTGAAGTTTGTTCTGCGGGTATCAACTCCATTCGTGAGATTTTGACGCGTGCTCCATTGGCAATTGACCAAGCTTTATTGCAAGATTTAACCGCTTACAGCAAGTCTAAATCGAAGGCCGTTAACATCGCAGCAAAATCATTGATCTCTTTGTACAGAGAAGTTGCTCCAGAAATGTTGATGCGTAAAGATCGTGGTAAGGAAGCTAGTATCAAATTGCAAGGCTCCAAGAATGGTAAAGGTTTGCAATTCGGGGTTGAGAGTTCTGTCCAAGGTATTCCAGGTATTGAACTTTTGGATAAATGGCGTGAAGAACAAGGTTTGGCAGTTGATGATGAAAATGATGAAGCTGCTTGGGAAGAACAGCAGAAGGATTTGAGCGATGCCGATGATATTGATGGTGAGTGGGTTACAGTTGAATCTGATAAGGAATACGAAATCAGCGATGATGAAGATCACGATGAAGATGAAGAAATGGCTGATGCTAATGCAAACGATGATAGTGATAGTGACCTTGATTTGTCTGATGATGACGAATCTAAGAAGACCACTAAGACTACAAAGAACAAGACAATTAGTAAGAAGGCAAAGAAGAAGAGAAGAGAAATACAAGAAGCCGAAGAAAAGAAATACAATGGTGATGCCGAAGAATCCTTCAAGAAGCTTGCTACCAATCGTATTCTTACTCCAGCTGATTTTGCTAAGCTTGAAGAATTGAAGATGGAAGCCGGGGTTGAAAAGCTCATGGGTATCAAGAGTAGTATTCGTAATGAAGAAGAAGTTGATGCCGATGGTTTAGTTGGTCCAGTTAAAAGAAAACAAACCAAAGAAGAAAGAATTGAGTCTATTAGAGAAGGTCGTGAAGGTCGTGAGAAGTTTGGTTCTAGAAGAGGGAAGATTGCCACTCCACATTCTACTACTAACCGTGAAAAGGCTCGTAAGAAGAATTTTATTATGATGATTCATAAGAGACAAGTTCAAGGTAAGGCTAGACGTTCATTGAGGGATAAGCAAAAGGTTTTGCAAGCCCATATTGAGAAACAGAAAAAGAAGGGCTATTAGATGGCTTTTTTTTTTTTTTTTTTAGTATTTATTTCTGTAATTTTAGTTTTTTTTTCTCTGCATCAAAAGATTTTTTTTTTTAACTCCTTTATCATATTTTACATTATATTTAAGATTTTTCAGAGTAACGGTCATTCGTAATACATATTTTACACAGCCTATTCCAAACAAGTATAGAAATTCTTGTAGGCGGTCTCTAGGTCAAAAAGAAGCTGTCTAGTGTCTTCTGTATTTAGCTCTTCATCAGCTTTCATATTATTGAGTTTCACTAGCCAGCCTACAAGCTTGGAACGCCCTTCAAAGTCAAGATTCTTTGATGAAGTTGGTTCTTCCTCATCACTATCAGTTTCACTTTCGCTGCTCTCTTCATCACCGTCACTCAATACAGCGTTGACGGAGGTTACAAGATCAGACAAAAGTGGGTACAATTGATCCTTTGCCTTATAATTTAACTTTAAAGCATCCATCAAAGTGATGAAGCTTCCAGTGGCCTCTGCAACCGCACGGGATGACACTCCTGTATTCTTTTTGTCTGATGATGAAGACTCCTTAGTTATTGAGGAGACCATAGTCGCCGGGACGCCAGCACTAATTCTTTCGCTGGCCAATGGGCATGAAAGTCCGTAATTCGTTTTGAAAGTCTCCAAATCTATAAATTGGGTTTTCACATCGGGTAATTTGAGTAATGAATTGTATTGGTTCAAAAGACGAAGGGCGGTAGGGGTATAAGTGTCTATTGTCACCTCTTCCTTGGTCTCGGGGTCCTTTGTCTTTGCGAATAACCCATCTTTGAGATACGATTTCTCTAGAAGATCAAGCACAATGATGATAGAGTATATTTCAGAAAGCGCCTCTGTGGATTCTCTGGAAGTTGCATCTAGGGTGATTTCTTTAGAAAGCGCCGGTGATTGTCTCACCATGTGATGAGAAGGAAATACTCTCGTGGATACCGGGGCGTAAGGAGGGGGATTATTCATTATATACTACTGATTTATGGTCTCCGTGATAATAATAGTAATAATCAATCATGATGAGATGCCTAAGAAAAAAAAGGAGAAAAAAAAGTGAATGCGACTCCCGTACCCATGGCTCCCCGTGACCTTATCTCCAGCCAAAAGGGGACTGATTCTGATCCTTTTCCCTTTGATTCATTCCTCCGAACTTCGCTTAACAAGGCAAAGGCAATCACTTCTCCTTATTTGTATTGTCGTCGACCCATAGGGAAATAAAACACACGTCAATATAAGGCTATCTCGGTGTCCCTCCATTTTTCCTTTAGTTTAATACTTGATGTATCGACCATGAGCATAGTCCACAACAATGTTGCCAATGCTATCTTGGGCGTCAGACAGCAACAAAGCACTGAGCAGCGGCACACAATCAAGGCTGTCCAAGCAAGACTGCCAAGGCATCAAGGTGCTCCTGGTAATGTTTTTACTAGCGAGGAGAGCAACGAGTCTGACGAAAATGTTAGGAAACCACCGAGTGCTGGACGGTCTACAACTTGGAGCCCCTCGCGCAGCACCACTGACGACCATTATGGACAAGAAGATGAAGGGTATGATGAAGATGACAGTGATGATGAGGTAGATTTTAACAAGGAAGAGGACCTCGACGATTATCGCGCTGGAGGTTACCATCCTACGAAAATTGGTGACGTTTGCGGTGACAAGCAGCAATACCAAATTGTCCGGAAGTTGGGCTGGGGTCATTTCTCAACGGTCTGGCTAGCTTCTAATACCAATACAAAGACATATGTCGCTCTCAAGATCATCAAGAGTGCTGATAAGTACAAAAGTGCTGCTATTGACGAAATCAAGCTTCTCCGATGCTCAGGTCAAGGCTCAGATGATCATCCTGGTAAAAAACATGTGGTTAAACTACTCGATTATTTTTTGCTTTCTGGACCAAATGGCGAGCATGTTTGTATGGTATTTGAATTACTAGGCGAAAATATGTTGAGCTTGGTTTATAAATTCCGTGATCTATACTCCCAATATAAAGATTTGACAGATTCAACATTGCCATCATCATCCAAGGAAAAAGACCCATCGCTATCATCGTCTTTGACTGCAAGTGCATCCACTTTAAGTTTGAACGATTCAATGTCATTTGGAGAAGCATCAACTAATGTATTTGCTCTTGACAAAGTGTTTAAAGATTATTATGGTGGTCTTCCCTTATCGCTTGTGAAGCGCATTTCAAAACAGATGCTTTTGGCACTTGATTATTTACATCGTGAATGTGGGTTGATTCACACCGATTTGAAACCAGAAAATATCCTTATCGAGATAAGAAATGTTGATAGAGTCGTTGAACTTGTTCGTCAAGAAGAACGTATCATCAGATTCCATCGGCGTCAGAATTCTAGCAAATCTTTATCAAGAATCAGCTCGACATCATCTACAATCAACACACCATTACCATTTTGTCAAAAGAATAATCAATTCAGTGGTTTCCAAAGCCCAGATTATAAAGGTTCCCCATTAAATAAGAAGAAATTGAGCGTCATTACCAATTTTTCTTCATCTACATTGTTCCAAGATGGGCTAACCACCCCAACCCGTCGCAATTCAACTCCTATAAGAATGTCCAAACCATTACCTTCTCCAATACTTCGGAAATCAAGTATCTGGTCTTGCTGCTATGGTGAAGAAAGTTCTGCCGCTTCCAATATCAATGATTCCAGAGGGCTGCAAGTAGATACGGACTCTAGTATATCTCCGTTTGATGGGATTCAATTTGCTAGCGAGTCTGTGGAAAATATGAGTGACTCATTTGGTAAACTTTCCGTGCATAATTTGAATGAAAAGCCTTCAATATCCAACCTTTCCCGTCAACTTAAACCTTCAGATAATCCGTTTGATGTCGATTTGGGAAATCTCAAAGATCTTAGACTCCTTGAAGACGAGCTTGAAGAGTTGGATGAGCATATCAATATTAAAATTGCAGATCTAGGAAATGCCTGCTTTGTGGATTACCATTTCACTGATTCTATTCAAACCCGAGAGTATCGTTCTCCTGAGGTTCTTGTTCAAGCTCCTTGGGGTTGTTCTACAGATATTTGGTCTGCTGGATGTATTGTGTTCGAACTTATTACTGGCCTGTTTGCATTTAGGCCAAATACTAAGACATCTTCCATGGACCGTGATTCTGAGCATTTATCCAAGATTATTGGTGCTGTGCTTGATGAAGCTAATTTCCGACAAAGTAAAGCTTGCTATGATTTCTATGATTCCTACTTTTTCGACGAGGATTCGAATTTCATCAAGCCTGACCCAGATACATTACCTTCGCCACCACCTGGTTTTAATCTTAGGAAAATCATGAGAACTTCTGCCAATGATTTTGTAAATACAAAGGGAAATCGCTGCGGCCCATTTATTTTTCCTTATAGTCTTTATCTTGGGTCTGGTTCAGGGAAACGGTTGTTCAACTCCATGGTTACTAGATTGGTCAGGGGCCCACGCGTTAAATTCTTTAGTATCCATCGAACCCTTGTGGAAAAGCATCATGTTTCAAGGCTAGAAGCTCAAGAAATTTCTGATTTCATTGGCCGCATGCTTGAAATCCATCCAAAATATCGTGAGGATGCTGGCGGGCTCCTGAATCATCCATGGTTGAGAATAAGGGCTGGAGCTCCTGGCAGCTATTATGAGGATGATGGATTTGTTAATCGTCAACTAGGCAGTAGTGGGGAAGATATTCCTGGTTGGTACCATGAAATTATGCATCCCATGAATAGTGACATCGATAGCGAGGATGATGATGAAGACGAGGAAGAAGAAGAACAAGATGATGAAAATGATGATGACGATGATGATGATGATGATGATGAAAGTGATCGCAAATCTAAGAGCGCAGGAGGTTTTTCCCCGCAACAAACTGAGTGTTATGATGAATATGTTTATTATCATAGATGACAAGAGCCAAACTGCCTGTTTGAGGCTTTACATATGTACAGCAATTTTTTTTCTCTCTTTTTTTTCTGTTTTTTTTTTTTGGTTTTACATTCTGTTTTACTTCTGTTTTATTTAAAGGGCTGGTGGTTTTGGGCTTTGTGGTTGGTTATCCTGTAAAATCAAATCAAATTGCCAATATCTATGTGTGTATCTTCTAGTTTGGTTTTTTCATTATTATTTTTTATAAGGTCTTATTTAGGTTGTGTTTCTGTTAATTTACTTATTTTTTTATTTTTTTACTTCTTTTTCTTTGTTTTTACAGCGTTATATAAGACATTTGGATTTAGAAATTACTGGAGGGTGTATGTTCATAGAACTACTACCTATGAGAACCTTATTTGAAAACTTGCTATACGCGCATATCGTTTTTTTTTTTTTATTTCACTCCTAAAAATCTGGTGATTGACCCGTTAACCCATTAATGATATTTACTGTATCACTAATAATTGTTAATGCTACGTCCAGTAAGGAAGGTTTCCAGAATAAAAAGCGGTAATGTTTTTGAGAAGTTTACGAAACAGCGACGTCTTCTATCAGTAGCTCCGGCCAAACTTTCAAAAGATTCCTTGGATGAACTTACCGCAGACTTCACCAAATCCCAAACTCACCATCATCAATCACGACCTGAAAACCCCTTTCCACCCCTCATATCTAGGTCTGATCTTACTGCTAGATTCGGTCCCGGATATTATCATAATGCGCGCCTCGAGACCTTGAAGTACCTTTTTTTGAAGAAGTTCCTAATCACTATAGTAGGAGAACTGAAACTTGTGGGTGTGGCTAATGGATCAAGTGATGCTCTTGAGCTGGTGGATATCATATTACTACTATTCAAAGCCCTTGGTACTACAATCTCGGAAATACAGCCCAGTATTGATCTGTTGATTCAAGAACTTATACAAATAACCAACCCCAACGGCATGGGCTGGAAGGTCAAGAAGGGTACGATTACCAATGAAGATAGAATGAAGATAAAGAAGAAATTGCTGGCAATTTTGGAAGGTTTAGAACCCCAAGTGTATGGAAAATTGTTTTCTAAAATCGATAGAAACTTCGTGAGCAGAAACTCATTTCGTTTTCCAAGTTTGGACATGATTGAAGGTGAGAAATTTTTCATCACCAGTTATTCATCACCGGCAAGCACTACACAGGCCCTCAAAAAGCCTTTCAAAGAATTTCAATTAGAAAGAGATATGATCAGAAAAGAAGTTTTGAGAGAAAAAGAAGTAGAGAATGTGGAAGAGACTGTGGAATACCAGATGGCCATGCTCGGTGCCAAAAAGAGGTTGGCACAAAACATCATCAAAGTCTTGATTCACCCAGCCGGTCATTTCAATGAAACCCATCTTTTGTTTCTTCTATCGCATTTCAATGCCTTAGGGTTGCATCAATATGGAGAATGTATATTCGAAGTTTGTACTCTGAAGCATCACGTACAAGTTTCTGATCCATTATTCAGAGAACTATTAATTCATGCACGCAAATCGGGAAATCTTTCGTGGTTTTTGAAGTTAGTTAAATCTATCATATGTCCTTTACATGACCGGGAGGCTTATTCGTTTAGGAAATTGGTGGAAAATAATAGTCTTTATATTAACTACGTCCATACTTATGAAGTTGACTCCAAAAATGCCAACGATAACTCTTCATTCAAAACTCAATTCAAGAGCCAGGAGTTGCTACCGCCCATCAAAGACATTCGCGCGGTAATATCTCGGTGGAAAGGACTATGGGGACAGGAAATCAATAATAGACCCAGATTCTTCAGTCATCGCTTTAAGCCACAATATTTCAAAATATTAACTGAAGATGAGAACACTTCGGAAATTATGGTTCAAAGAGTCCCAGAATATGGTTATGCAACGACGATATCTGCTGACACTATTATTGCTGCTATCCAAGGGTGTGAATTCTTTAGGCATCATGATTTGGTCGATCTTTTAACTTATAAGCTCATGTTGGATTCTGCTCTTTTGGCATACGTTCCTGGAGGCAATGCTACGCTTCATATCAATGTTTCATCGCAGAGGTTTCCAAAAAAATATTTGGCAGGCAATAACTTGCTGATGCAAGACCATGATTTGCAATCCATCTTCCCAATTTCTTTAATCCACTCCCATATTAGAAAGGTGGAAATTATCCAAGATCGTCGGCAATTGAAGTGGTTATTGAATTTGGTTGAAGTCATGCATCTTTCTCCTTTGGCGATGAAGGTATCTAATAAAATAAGCAAGCTTATGTACAATGATCGCAAGAGATTTAATAAAATCTATGACAAATTTTTTGATATTAATGAGATAATCAAATTTGAAATGTCCAAGCAGTTAAAAATAAATGGGAAGTTCAATGATGAATTGGAATTTCGAAGACTCGAAATGGTCAATTCTATTGGGCAATCACAGGATTCCTCGAATGAAGATTCAGATTATTTACAAATCGATGATTCTACAAGCAAATTGCCTAAGTTGGATGACAAGGTTCTTAGGTTCTTGTATCAAGTTTGTTTCAGGTTAAAGCATTACAAAGGGATCGAAAAGTTGGAATCCAAATACAAAGTTGATTTTGACAGATTGTTTTCTGATGGCGAGTACCGTGCCTCTACTAAGGCTATAATCGATAAAGAGCTTCGTGAAAGCACGTTCCGCGAAGCTAACGACCAGTGGAAGCATCTGAGAGGAAAGCTCCTGATCCGGGCGTTGTTCATGGACTGATCAAGTGTAAATAAAATGTACATATGAATTATTATGATGACTAAAATAATTAGTTATATTGACGCATGGCGCGTGACTTGTGTCATCTCTTCTCACCAGGGGGTGTGGCACTGCCGGTAGGTACCCCACGGTTTTGTTTCCTGTCACAATAAAAGAGTAGAGCAGTGGCGACTTTGTTATTTTTAATATTATTTGGAATATATTTCGATATCTGTAAATAATGTCAGTTTTGTCTCGCGATACTCTTCCAAGAAGCCAAGGGACCCTCAGTGATGTTATAGGATCGCTTGGTTCCCACGAACAGACCTTCAGGGAGATCTTTGGGTACTCGTCCCCAATGTTTTTCGCATCGCCTACTAATGTCTCTAATGTTAAAACTCGGTTTATTCCTCTTGAAGGAGATTCCAATATTGGAATTCTTGATATTTTAACCACTGACACACTACTGAACATTGTTAGCCAGGTCTCTTCTCAGTCTGACTTGGTGAGTCTTGGATGCACCTGTTCTTTGTTCCGCTATTTGGTGACCGAAAGGTTATACAAGAGAATCCAAATTGTTGACCGACACCAAATCATCACCAACCAAGAAAAAGCTCTTCAATACATTTCCAGTGACTTCACCTACCTTGATGTTACCAAGTTGACGCTTTTCGCACGCAGTATTGTCAATAATTTTCAGTTACTCGATGACTACATTGAGGAAATCGATATTGTGACCAATAGCGAGAAAATCCACACTTTCAACGGCTACAATAATGGCAACATGTTTGAAATAATTTACGATTTAGTATCGAGGCATCCTCAAGACAACAAAAGCCGGCCACTCACCTTGCTAAATTTTGATTTTTCCAATATAAAAATGTTTCAAAACTATTTAGCATTCACGCGAACCCGTATGGCTCGCAGCTATAAATCTGAGCACGTTTTTGACTTAACCCCTTCCGATGGAGCCTTTGGAAGCCATGAGCCTGATATCGCCACACCAAATACTTTGGTCCAACGTAATGAGGGAATCTCTGAAAGACTTCGCTTTTTCCAATTGTTAGACCTTAATGATTTGAACGTTTTGCCGCTTTCCGTTGACAAATTGTCGTTTTTCAGCGTTTATGGAAATAATTACAACCCATTGAAACCGTTTCTCCCAACTTATAACGGCTTAAGGGTTCTTTACAATTTAAGCTCCCTATACTTGAACTCATCCACAATTGCTAGTGAATTTTTCGAAAAAGTATCAACAATCTTTCAGCTGGATAACTTGGAAAAAGTTAAACTTACCACATTATCAATAACAATTTTCCATGATATCATAGATGACGAGCACCATTTTGGTTTCCATGATCTTGCCACTATCTTTGATTTGAATTATCTCAGAAATTTTGAAATTAAACTGAAATGTTATTGCTGTCATTCATGCTTTTACAATTTTTTTTCTGAATGGAAAAATTACTATGGTGATAATTGTTGTTATGATAGTGACCATCTGAGCCTGAGCCATGTTAACGTTCTTGGACCTTTGGCCGCTAGTTCTTATTGCTATTTTCCAATTGGGTCAACAGTGAGCCTTTCTAAACGGACACCTAATAGAAAAAACTTTGCGAACATTGAAAAGCTTTCAATCTGCGGAGATTCCTCAAACTCTCGCGAGCTTTCACAGTACGAACATTTTGCTCTCCATAATCTTCGTTATTTCACTAATCTCAAATATCTATATTTGAAGATTTATGATTGTTATCCAGCAAATCACCAACAGCAACATATTGATGATGAAAAGAAAATAGGATTATTCAAAGAGATTTTCAGACTTACCAGCCTCCAGACCTTGATCATTCCAGATTTCTTCTACAATTGGGGAGTTTCTAGAAACTCTATTGATAATAGTGACGATAACCGTAATTTCATTTGGTGGCTCAACCGTTGCTCTTGTGATCAATGTCACGAAGCCAGAAGAATTTTCAAAAAACACACCAAATTGTCGCTATTGAGAAACAGTTTGGACAAGGTATGCTATCTTGAGAACTTGCCGGACGTTTATTATCCAAATTATTATTGCATTCTTAACCGATTACGTGCTAGACTCCCATTCAGTGCTTATCTTGATAATATGAGTTCAGGGTTAGACATCTTAAAGTATCCAATCAACTCACCCGATTTGACATTCTTGTACGATCATTGTGATAATTTAGATTTCAGCATGCTTAAAGAGGAAGTATCTGATGATTTCGCCGTCTTGGTTAGACTTTTGATCCACTCATTTGCATCACTGATAGAAGAAGTCGTGGCGAACTTGCCATCAATTACAACAGCGGTTCTTGGTGGAGTATACTTTCATGTTGATCGTACCGTGCCACATGCTACAAAACTTGTCGCTATTTATGATGATTATGAGAAAAAGTTTTGAATACTTCTTAGTTTTCTGTTTTTTTTCTACTTTTATGATTTTTAATTTTTTTTTTCTTATTAGATGAGTAACTTTATACGGGCCAAAAGCCTTTTAAAAGAAGAATTTATTTGGTTTTGCCAGAAGTTTTGCAAAATATTGATATCTTCACATCCTGTAGAGAAAGACTTTTGCTTTCAGACACTGGATAATACGCAATACCAATTTTGTTAATGTGTAATAACAATGTTCTTAGTTATTTCAAAATGTAAGCATTAAAGATATACTCTGAGATTCAAATAAATCGAATCAAATCGTAACCCAAAGGCTATAGCCTCGTACACTATTTATCTTTAGATATTCTACTTTTGGTAAAACTTATCTAGAGCATATAATTTGTTGATAAAGAATTTTTTACGAAAAAATAAGAAGATAAGAAGGGAGATGGTATTAAAACAACAGTGCACGATTTCCTGTTCTACCAGATTTAGGGGTTCACGCAATGCCATCAATGCGATAACATCTCTCAGT
This sequence comes from Saccharomycopsis amapae, assembly GCA_031125765.1. Taxonomy (NCBI): domain Eukaryota; kingdom Fungi; phylum Ascomycota; class Saccharomycetes; order Ascoideales; family Saccharomycopsidaceae; genus Saccharomycopsis; species Saccharomycopsis amapae. Next base: position 304,546 of record JASTVC010000005.1, on the reverse strand, counting down.
TATGGAACGAAAAAAAAAAAAAAAAGCCTAAACTTTTCAGCTGATATTTTTGTTCTCATGTACATGCTTCAACAGCATCCTACATGCTCCAAGAAATAAGTATAACTAAAAGTTGTCTATTATAACCAAAGAAGTCTAGACAATAATTTCCCAAAATAGGCCTATCGCGCACGCAAATGCTAACAAAAAAATAGACCATACATGCACCAAATGAGGCTCACGTAATCACACAGCACTCATTACTGTCACCAGTGGCATCGCCCAAATGGTGTTTGGTACCCAAGTAATAGGGGTTGATATCCATGGTGCCAGGATCTATCTTGTTTTCTGTGATGAGATAATGGTCAGAGTGGGCCAGGCAATAATCGATGATGTTGTACCCAGCATTGGAAACACAGACGTGCTCCTTCTTTAAAACCGCTTTCAATTGCGCTATTTCGGCATTTATTCGCTTGATTCTGATATATACCTGTTTTTGAGCGAGAATTGGCAGTTTTGGAGATTGCATTGTTTTGTTTGGTAAACAGGAATTTTTTTTTTTCGGAGTATCACTACAGAATGGGACCCTTTTTTTTTTGCTTGAAGAGAAACAGCGACACTAGTGTAGTATTGGTATAATATTTTTTATATTGCTCTGGGATCTTTATCTTAGTATTCCAGTATATCCCCGAGGAGAAGAAAGAAGAATAAGAATTATTTTTTTTTGTGGGAAATCAGAAGTCTCATAGGCCCCTCTTATGTGTGAGTGAGATGTGGGATGAGGTCTAAATAGTGAAAATCCCTACAACAAGTATCCAATGAATACGGGTATCATCCACACATTTTGGCTTTAATATATGCCAAATGCCTAATAATTCTTTGAATATAATACACATAGTAATGACCATCAGTTATTACAGTGTAGAAAACTGACATTTGTGTTTCCGACTAGACCAAGAAAATAAAGTGAAAGACAAGAATACAAATGAAAGACAAGGAGAAAAATAAAATATAATGAAATGAAATGACGAGCCCTAGATACCTGCCATTCCTGAAATTTGCAAAAGTCTCAGCCAGTTGTCCAAAAACAGAGTCTTAATTATTCCCAAAGTGAGTCGGACTGTGCGGGCAACAGATGCGAAATTATTTTTTTCTTTCTTCAATAGCAATCCCAGATATGACATTACGAAACTCCGGAAATATATATATATATATATATTGCACATCATTTTGTACAATGTCACATTAATTACTACTAAGTGATACAGCCAATCAACACAGGAATATATGAATGAGGTTGATAGTCGGGACAGCCGGAACAACAGGTGCCCTCCTTATCAGGTGATATGGGTAAGTGCTTTTATGACATGAAGGTGGTAGCCATCAGGTATTATTCGATTGTATAAGTCAACTTGTAGACGATAAAAGGTACATGGAGGCTGAGGATTTACAGGCCAATCGGTGGGCTCTGGATTGGGTGTTATGTTATTATTATGGGACTAGCACCCGAGGGAATTCCGGGGAGATTTCATGGTCCTTATCTCCCCGGTGTATCCAAACAAGATCACGGGAAGATGCATTTCCGACCCTTCAAAAAAAAAAAGTTGACACTCCTCGACATTTTCACAGGCCATCTATCATCGTTTTAGTAAACTATAACAATCTACCAAGGCATTTTTTTACGCCACCTCCAGAGCCTTTTTTCCCCTGAGAAAATCGTTACAAATATTCATGACCCTTTGACAGCTTCATCCTTCTCTCTCTCTCTTTTTTTTTTTTTCTTGGCAATTGAAGCATTCCTTGGGAATTGTCCTTCAACAGAAACATCGTTAGAAATTTAAAGAGAAAACTATTACCAAAGAGAAAAAAAAAACCAATAATAAGAGTCAGTAAAATATGTCAAAATCTCTTGAGAATACTGAATCGGGAGTCACAAATGGGGACGTTGACTGGATTTTCCGTGGCAAGATAAAGAAAAATATGAAGGGTGCCACGGATGATGCTACTATCACCGTACCAAAGGCCCCAGTAATCCCATCCCCTAACGATTTGACATCAATTAATCCGCCAGCTGCCTCTAATACTTCCAACACATCAGCACAGCTATCCAAAGAAAACGGAGTTTCCGGAACCGGGGCCCGCGCTGCTTCCGTTCCATCGAAAACAACCACATCAAACACAACCACTTCTGACCTCCACGCTTCAACTGCGAATGGCAGACTCAATGATAAATTCACCGCTAGCAATAATAAGGAACTCCATTCAGGCACCATCCCTTTGAATGCCGGCTTCAATAAGAGTTTGAAGACTAGGAGCCGCTCATCAAGTCTTTCCTCTACCTTGACCAGAAGATCCATCGATTCAAACGATGCTAGGAGAAGGTTATCCGTCAGCAGCGAGACTAGGTCTTTATCAAGCATCCCCCAAAATGAATTAGAAAAGAAACTAAGCGGGGCCAGTGCTAGCTCAGGAAGTGCTTTAACCTTAACATCATCACAAACATCGAGCGGCGGAAGTAAGAAATCTTTGTTCAGTTCAATCTCCTCGAAATTCGGGAAAAAGAAAGCGAATAGTGTCCCACCACCTGTTCATCCAATACAAACAGAGCTTGCTAGGCCAGTTGAATCTAGTATAGAATCCAAAACATCTGTGACTCCCAGCGCTGCCTCGGCAGCCTCTTCTCCTGCCACATTGTCTTCTACCACTTCATTAACCTCGCCAGTGATCAAAGTTCCATCGCCCAAAGTGACTTCTCAAGAATCTCCTGGTCTTGATAGCAAGAAACGCTTTGGGTCATTGCGCGGAAAAGTTAGCGCCAGAATCTCTAGCAAAACAATGCAACCCCCAGCGCCAACTGAAAGAGTTATTTTGAATAAGAACCCAAATAAAGTAGAAATTCCTATTGAGCAACTCACCAACTTGAAAATGAAAAGAGTCACTTTTGATATCAACTCCATTAGAAACGATCCTCCTCAACAGATTCCTTCAAGAAAGCCAAAGAAAGGTAATGTGTTGATCCCCGAAGATATTATTGCTGAAACGCCTAGGCTTTCGGTGGGCATTGCCAACAGTGAAAAGAAAATCTCAGAGATTGAAACGAAAAAGGACTACAACCAAAAACAATATTTATTGGCATTAGAAAGTCAGAAGAGGGCCCTTGAAGAAGCCAAGAAGCATGCGCAAGAAGCTCATTCGTCGGCGATTAGAATTGCCAACGAAGTGGCAAACTACAAACTCTCAAAAAATGGACATCTTATGCCAGCAACTAATCAAATAGAAGAAGATGCCCCTATCACATTCCACACTGAAAATGTTGATATTGATAAACCAATGCATCATCGTGAGCATCATTTTGATGACGATAAGCCATCAGAAGCTAATGGAGAAAATGAGGATGATGATCTGTCTACCCATGACTTGCCATTAGATATGTTATACACGCGTTGCTGTCATTTGAGAGAGATCTTGCCAATCCCAGCCACCCTTAAACAATTGAAGGGCAAATCCAAACCATTGCATGTGTTGAAATTCTTGAATCCCAAACCAACATTGATCGACATCTTGTCATTTTCTGATTTCATTGCCATCGCTCCAATTAACACTATCATTTTTGATAATGTGATTCTCACCAATGAAATGATCAAGGTAGTATTGACATCTCTATCGTATAACCAAAGTTTGGAAAAATTGTCTCTCAAAAATATGATGATTGATAGTGAATCATGGAAATTTTTGTGCAAATTTTTGTTAAAAAATCAAAAGCTTTTGAAGTTAGATTTATCTCAGACAAAATATCGCTCAGACTTATCTCCAGAATATTATCGATTCAACATGAATTGGAAATTATTTATTGATGTGCTTAAGAAGCGTGGCGGTATTTCAGAATTAATTTTGACCGGTATTGATTTCAAACTTGAAGATTTCCAAGAGTTAATCGGAAGTGGTATTACAATAAGTACCAAACGTTTGGGGTTGGCTTCGTCAAATATTTCTCCTGCAAAATGTGAAATTATTAGCCAATGGTTAAACAAAGAAAACTCATCTTGTGAAGGTATTGACTTTGGGTTCAACGATTTGAGTAATAAGCAATTATCTAAATTGAAGGTCACTAATCCAAAATCCAAGTTGTTGTTTTTATCATTGAATGCTACCAATCTTTCAGATGTCAAAGAGTTTTCAGTATTCCTTAAAAATTTGTCAGAATTGCCAAACTTGAGTTACTTGGATTTAAGTTCCTTGCCAAACATTATTCCTACAAGTATTCCTTATTTGAAACGTTATTTGTCAAAGTTCCCTAATCTTAAACGGATTCACTTGGATTATAATTGCTTGTCTGCCAAATCTTTAGCTGCTGTACTTGATATTCTACAAAATTGTCGGAAATTGATTCATGTTAGTTTGATTGGCAATGAAGTTCAAGGGGTCGGTGCCTCATTATACAGCTGTGTTAAAGTATCGCGGTCAATTTTCAATCTTGATATTGACTATGATTCTCTTCCTGAATCGATCAGTTCACGTATTGCGGTTCTATTGATGCGTAATATGGAAATTAATTTGCACGGTGAAGAGTCTATTCCATCTAAGGGTGATGACTTGCAGGATGAGTTGATCTTTGATGGCTCATTGATTGCCGAGTCTGCTGAAGCATTTCTCAACGATAAAACTTCAGAATACGAAGATTACTCTAATCGTTTGCTCAAGAAATCCTTGGTCAATAGAACGAAGATTATTAGGGAAGAAATCCATCAAACCATTGATGCATTGTTTGAAAAGCGTAATAATGGTGGTTTGACAACTGAAGAAAAAGAACGTTTGTTGCGTTTCTGTTTGCTCGACTCTGCCCTTGAGAAAATTGTTCATATCTACTTTGAAGGTACGGAAGACGGCGGCCCACCTAAGATCAGTCGTACAAATACTACTAATAGCGTTATGACTGTGGCAACGGTCGATGATGACAATAAAAATCTCTTTATTGATAGCCATACTTCTCCATCCAGGCTCAGAGGAGTCGGTAATGATGAAAATATTAATACCATCGCTACCAAGGATATCATCAATGATAATTTTGAAGAAGAATATTTGCATAATCTTTCCAAGGATCTTATCAATACCAATGAAACCATTTCACCAGAATTGAATCAAATCCAGAGCTCACAGATTCAATATATCAATCCTCAGCAAGCCCAAATCCCACTTATTTCGCAAGTCGAATTACCTCATCAATTGGCCATTGAAAAATCAACCGATGGTCAAGAAATTTCCGTTGATACTACTACTGGGCGTCCAGTGTTGTTCCGTAATGTTTCTCAAACTTCCATCAATGCCAAGAAACAAGAGGAAGAAGAAGGTGAATTGCACAGATGGGGGTACTTTGTTCAGCAGCAGAAGCGATTATATCCTGATGAAACTTCTACTGCCCCAACGTTGCCTCCTTCGTTACAAGGCCCACAGAATCGCCTTCAACCTCCACACTCCTCTAGTTCAAAATTAAACCTCCAATCTCTAGCAAAACAACCAAGCTCATCATCTACCACTTCGGCCACTTCCGATTCTCTTTCTCGAGCTGTTTCATTAAAGACAAAGGGTACAAGTTCCAACTCCTCGTCTAGTACCAGTGTTGCCTCTGGCACTGGTACTCCTTCTAACGTGACCCCAAGATTACTCAGTTTGATTTCTGGTGAACAACTTCGTAAAGCGGTGATAAAGGCAAAGGGTATTAAATCCATTAATGAATTAATTGACAAAGTGGAGCATGATTCCTTCCAACTCCATCACATTTATAAGGTTCCACCACCGGAAGTATCAAATGCTGAAAATCTGATCGCGGCGAGCGTTGCCAACGCCGTAAGTGATGCCCAAGCGCAAACCCAAACAATTGATCAGAAGCTTGAAGATACTGGTAAGGATGCGGAACCAGATTCTGTAACCAACAATAGTCATGGTGGCGACGCTTTGAATCATGAGATGGATGCTGATGATGCAGAAAGTTTTCATAGTATTGATTCCATGGCCAACAGAGTGAATGACTTGTCATTTGATGATGAGAAGGCGGTTGATGAGACTTATGACAAGTTGCTTAACGATGTGGTTAGGGTTAGATCCAACAAGTGATGATCATGAGTAGTGTTTCTGATTTGCGGCTGACTACATTATTTTCTTTTTTTAATTTTTTTTTTTAGATTCATTATTTGGTTTTGTCCTTTATTTCCTATATTCTTTTGAATTACTAGAATCTTTGAAACAGAATATTCACCATTGCTCTATATTCACCATTACTCTATATCACACAAATTATTTTTTATGTTATTATTATTCTTATTCTTATTTACTATAACGACGATTTGCAATTTTTCCTAGTAGGTGATAAATAAACTCCGTAATTTATTCCCTTTACGAGCGATTTGCGTGTTGCGTTTGCACCAAAAAAAAGTGCGTTAACAGATAACGAACAGTTATTGCTGGCAATGCTAGCATAAAACGTAGATAAACAAAAAAAAAAGGATCTTACTGAACTCTAGTTGTTCCCTGTGACTGAAAAAAAAAAACAAACAAAAGCAAGTGAGCCAAACAAAAACAAGTAATAACTCCAATTAAACACAAATTCTCTCTCCAATCTGTGGACATTCACCGGCTCAATTTGTTCCTGAGATAGCAATAACACCCTCAGCGGTGGTACCTGAATAACCGAGAAACGAAAAACACCAAACGTTTCAGAAAAAAACCTTCCATCATAAACTGAAAGCAATCACTAATTGCAGAATTAGTATTGAAATAGTATTCAAGTTTTTAGATTATTAACTAATCTGCCGTGTTGCAATGAAGACTGCCAGACAGAGGCCTTCATTGACCATCAATGCCAATAAGGCAGCGCAAATGAGCAATAACGACATGTCCACCCCCATCACCAACAACCCTTATCAGACCCCACAGGCCTCTACTTCCAGCTTTGCCTTGTATCAAAAGACAGGTTGCGGAAATGGATCAGGTGTTCCCATCACTCCGTTGACCCCGTTTCCAAAAACTGGAGCAACCCAACAATATCCACAAGCCCCACTAGGAGAGGTTTGTCGCAGCAGAAATGACTCGAGAGTGAGTATCTTGAGTGATGACGATGACCATGATGATGGCCACCATGACGAATTCGAAGACGAGATGGCCAACTCATTGTACTCTCATTCCAGTTTGAACGGGTCTTCTGTGGCCGACTCCTCCGAGTATTTGGGTCTCCCTGGTAGGAAGACCGTCGGCGTTAGCATCACGATGACATTCACCAAGAACTTCGAAAGCTTGTTGATGAACACTTATCAGAATTACACTTCTAATCCACAATTAACCCCATTCAGCGGGAGATATCCTCCTTCGGGGATCGTATCGAAAGTGGCCAAGGAAGCCCTCAAGATAGCATTGAGTAAGAATATCTTGATCGATTTGAACACAAAAAGCAACAAGAAATACAAGAATTTGGGATCTACTTCCTCGGCTTATTCAAACTTACTTGGACAGATTAGACAAAAATTGATTGAGATATGTATGGGGTTCTATAACCATGCTAACAACAGTTCGATAAACCACGGGGTCCAACCAGTGCGCAATAGTTCGGTATCGTCGTTGCTGTCAATAAACCCTCACAACTTCAGCTCAATAGACGAGGGGTTTGCGAACTTATCAATAACTTCTCCTACTCCTGCCAACGGCGCCTTGGGGTTGGGTAACCAAAACTTCCTACATCTAAACAACCAACTTACCTCTCCCCAACTATCGCCTATCAACCATACATTCTCCCCAATCAACACCAACTTCAGCAACTACTTCTTACCGGAAATTAATCCATCCAACTCCTCAGTGGCTACCAATACCGCCTCTATTCATGATGCTCTCAGTAGCTACATTAATAATAATCAGGGACAAAAATCGACTTTAAATGTCAACACTAGTTCGACCCAGGGAGGAAACATGCCATTAACCCCAATTACCCCAATTGATGTAAATAATCCGCTTCTACAAGGCAATCGGATACTTTCTCCGACCTATGAGTCGACGCAACAACTGTTTTCCTTATCGTCACCTTTCAGGGATTCTTTTGAGCTAGGAAAACCACCAAAGCCAAGTGGACCAAAGAAGCTACCTTCAGTTCGTTCCAAGAGTAAAGCCAATGGAAGACCATTGAAATTGGACCTTCCAATATACACTGGACCATTGGATACTACCGGAGGACTACTATCTCCGGGAATAACATTAGCCCCTGGCGGCTCAGACTTAAATATTTCAAGTAAGAGAAAAAAAGAGTCTTTAAAATTGAAAAGACGCTAGCGTTTATATGCATTATAGAATAATACTTTACCGATATATATATATTTATTAATATTTTTTTTCATCTCCTTTCTTTTTATGTTTCCATTTTGAAACACTTTTTCTTTGTTGGCTGCGTTTCGTTCCATTTTCCAGTTGACCAAAGTTTTTCAATTGTTCTGTTTTTGCCTTGATTAATAGTATAATTTCTTTTTGGTTACTTCTTTTTTTTATTTTTTTTTTTTTTTAGCTTTTACCTGGAGGTTTTGTTAAGGGTACACCTTAATCTCAAGAACATTTTTTTAGAGAAATAATGTGTATCATTGTAGATCTACAATTCAGGAAAAAAACTTGGCAGTTTTTGCTGTGGAAGAAAATCTATTATTCTATATATTTGTCTAATAAAAAAGCGAGGAGTTTCAGACTTTTGAAAACCTGGAAAATCTAGGGGTACGGTTATAATAAGTTAATAAAATTGTAAGCAATAGCAAAGATCGTAGGAACAGCAGCGACTCTGACTTGCCCACCTTCAACAACTGAATGGGAAGTACTGGTTTCAGAATGTTTCCCACTAGAGGTACTTTTATCCTTCCCTTTATCAGCGTCAATTTTCTTGGGGTGTTTGGAAGTTGTAGTTGATAATAGAGTAGAATAAGACATTTGAGCAGCGAGGGAAGAGTGATGAGAAGTAACATAGCTGGTGTTGCTGATTAAGTTGCTAGTCAAGTTGTAGCCACTGCTGGTAGAATTGTAACTATATGTGCCGTTTGTAGTGTTACTACTGCCAGTTGGGTAATAATAGGTGTTATAACATTTATAAGAGGTGTAACCAAGATCAGAAACCGAGATAATAGGCCCAGCCCCATTATTGATCATATCGACCACCCCGGATGGAGTACTTGGTAAGTCATCGTCGGAAAGCCAAGTGGTGGAAGTGGAAGGACAAGAAGGATAGGAATTGTTGGAAGATGCTCCACCAGTACCACTTGGGTCATCAACAGAAGCGTATTGGTTCTTCAAGTTTGTATAACTACCGAGCTCGGTGACGGAGGTTTCATCGCTGCTGATCTTTACCAAACCATAATCATTAGCTTCTTGAGAGTATTCATAAACCAAACCACCTGACAAAACCGAAGACATTTTGGTAGAGTAAATGGCTTGGATTTCAGTGAAAGGTCTATCTTCTTGAGAATTACAACCGAATTCCGAAAAGAATATTGGAATTGGTAAACTTTTGAAATCTTCCAACAAGTCATCATAACCAGAAGTTTGCATGTTGCTATCACCACACCACGAATAATCATTATGACCCCAGAAATCGATACGGGAATCCTCATCATCACCACAAGTGAAATATTCGATTTGTTGTTTTCTATTGGTCTCAATATCCGCAGCAGAGTATCCAATAGGAATTGTACGATAACCTCTGGCCTTGATATATTTCTTCATGTCTCTAACCACTGCTTTCACATATTTGGCAGCACCAGTAGTCTTTTCATCATTGATGACTTCATTACCAGCAAAGAAGCCAAAGACGTTGTCATATTGTGCAAATTCATCGATGACATCAAACACGTTCTTCATATAGAACGCATTATAAGAACATTCCGCTTCCGCACGGTTGATCGATTGGTATGGGTTATTGACATCCAAGATCAAGTAAATATCATTATCTTGGAGAGTTTGCATACACAGACTATGGTCTTGGGATGGATCAACCGAATAAACTCTAATGGTGTTGACTCCTAAATCGACAAATTTTTCAACGTCCCTTGAACAAGCGTCTGCGTCGGCCAATGGGTCACTGGAGGTGGCACTGGAGCTTCCGCCAGGTTGATAATCGACACCACGGATGTAGAATCTGCTATCATCTTTCCAGAAAGCATTGCCATCGATGACAATCGAGGACATTGCTTGGACCCTGATGAGAAGGGTTGCCAAGAGAGTGGATAAAATAAGTCGCGAGAGCATAATTAAATGTGGCCAATTATCACTATTATTATTATGTTTACTATTTTTTTGCAACTTATTTTTATAATTGAGGGTTATCCTAAGTCCACAAGTGCAGACTTATATACGATCAGAAGCACCATGGTAGATCCCATGGTTACGCACGCTACCACCGGCTGCCAAAAGTTTCATGTCGGGAGAATATGCATGGTGGCTCCACCCTTCGGGGGGCTAGATCCACTGGGTATTATGGACCACAACGATTACAAAATAATAAACATACTTGATAACTATCCTTATATTTTACAGAAAAAGATGAAAATGAAAATATAGAAAAAAGAAATAAAGAAAAGGTAAAAGCATCCTCTAATTCCAGACGCACACTTTAATAGTAGGCGACGTTATATAATAAAAGTAAATGTGGGTGCTCCAACTGCCACTGGGTCATGATATCCATTAAATGGTCCTCCAAACAATCACCACCATCAGTGTCTTTCTCAATCTCCTTCTTCTTGGCAGCAACGGCATTGACCAATTTCAAAATCGCCTGGCCCCCGACCGCCGCGCTCTCTGTATCGTCCTTAATATCGACATTTATCACATGAACCACCCGATTTAAGATTGCTCCTCTATTGTATAAATCATCTATCACCGCATCGAAACAACGCTCTTCACAAGTGATGATGAAATCAAACACCTTGGTGTTTTGTTGGAACTTCTCTGGAGCTTGTTTGACATGACGATTACGATCGAGCATCTTTAGAACCCCATTCTGAGTGTACAATCGCGAGTCTTGACCTTCAAGTTCTTTATATATATCGTCATAGGCCGTGCCAAATGCGTAGGTGTTTGGTTTATCTATCGAAGGTCCAGGAAGCCTCACGGCAGACCCAGTCCCATAAGACGAAACGGTATAACCGGCATCTCGTAACACTTTATGTGCTTCCATTGATCTGTTATTGTCAGTAACATGTACACAGAGACAGGATAAATTATATATAAAGAAGGATCGTTTGCCATTTCATAAACGTCAATAGAACCCCATCATCCTTTTGTTTCTCCAACGTACCTATTCTGATTGGAAGCACATACCGTGCAAAACTTCAAGCTCAGCATTTTGTATTATGGCCCCCTAACTGCCAATTGAATAATTATAATAAATAGCGAGTGCCTGGGTTTCACAAGTTCGTCGTCGTCCTCATCTCATAATAATATAAAGGGAAGAAGAAAAAAAGAAAAACCCATAAAGAGCGGTATTCTCACGTGACACAGTTTTTCAGTGACAAGAACAACATTGAAAAAAAAAAGGCGGCAAACAAAGCCCAATGTAACACACCACCCATCAATATTAACAATAGTCAATTCCAATAGTATTATAATAACAGGACAATGTCTGACGTGGATTTAGATGAGGATTTGTTGGCTCTTGCCGGGGCTGATGTGGATGAATTGGATTCCGGCGAATCCTCCCCAAAAAAGAGAAGCTCTTCCATGAAGAAATCGTCCACCAAGAAGAGAAAGACTCGTACTTCGATGAATGGCGACGACGAAGATGAACTCGACAACCAGGATGATGGTGAAGATGAAACAGAGAAAAACCCTTATCCTTTGGAAGGCAAATATATTGACGAAGAAGACAAATTGAGAATTGAAGAAATGGACGAAATGGAAAGAGAAGAAACTTTGTATAATAGAGCCCAGAAAATGAATGAGTACCAAGAAAGACTTTATTTGGCTCAAAGAGCAGCTAGAGAAAAGAACCAAGTTCAACAAGAACGTTCAAGCAGATCTAAGAAAGTGAAGGAGTCATCAAGATTCAAGAAATCGTCCAAATTGTCAGAATTGAAGAAACAGAGAGATAAGAAGGCCAGAAGAGACGCCGGTGATTCGTACTCGGAAGATGAGGGCCCACAGGGTGGTGATGATGACGATGATGACGATGAATATCATGTCCCAGATGCCGAAGAGGAAGAAGCAGATAATGATGATTACGACTTGCGTGACTATTACGATGAAGAAGATGATTATAATCCAGATGGTGTAGAGTGGGGGAGCACCAAGAAATCAGAACCGGTTCGTCAAACCACTGTCGACGATATCAATAAGATTCGTATTGGAAGAGGACCAATTGCCAAATACTTGTACTATCCCGAGTTCAGAGAAGTTGTCAAGGACTGTATGGCCCGTTTCAATGTGGGTACCGGGAGTGATGGAAGACCAAGCTATCGTATTGTGAGGATTGTCTCCATTGAGCGCGGTAGAAAACCTTACAAATTGGAAGGGTCTTATGTCAATATGTTTGCGGTGTGCACTAATAGCGAAGGACAAACTAAAAAAGTCAGTATGGATTTCTTTAGTAATTCTCCATTCACCCAGCAGGAATTTGACAAATACTCTCAAAAGCTGGACTACATTCCATCGGTGAAGAAAATAGAAAAGAAGTTCAAACAATTGAAGGAAATGGCCCAAAGAGTACTCACATCAAAGGAAATCAAGCAAGTTTCCGATAGCAAGCAACGATTAAATAGAGGATACGTTGGTGCCAACGCCGTGATGCGTAGGGCCGAATTACAAACCCATCTTGAAGTTGCCAGACAACGTAACAACATCCAAGAAATCCAGAGAATTGAACGTGAATTATCCAAATATGACAATGCCAGACAAAAAACCAAGGAAACAAATAACCTGTTGAGTACCCTTGATAGAGTCAATGAACGTAACAGAAAAAGAAACCAAGATGCTATCAGAAAGGCCGAGATCATCGCTTCTGAACGGAGAAGAAAAGAAGCCATTGCCGTCGCCAATGGTAAAGTCATCTCGAATCCATTCAGTAGATTGAAAACTAATGTTAGATTGTATTATCAAAATATCCAAAAGGAAGAAGCAGAAAAACATGAACAAACGGTTAAAGATGAAAAATTGAAAAGTGTGGAAAAAGAAAAAATCCAATCCAAGTTCTTCGACAAGGCCAAGTACCGTCAAGTGGGCAAGTTGGATAAAGTAATTAGGGATTCAGTGAATGTTGAATTACTCGTGTGATTTTTTTTTCTGGTTTTTTTGTTTTTATTATTATTTTAATTGGTTCAGTTTGATTCTATCTATTTTTGGTGTATAATTCGATGATTTTTTACAGTTTTTTTTTTTTTTTTTTTTTCCTGTTCCATGGGATATTAACTCATTAATTTGTTATAATTTCATTCAGCAAACTATAATATAAAAGAAACTAATAACTTCAAAGATACAAACTTGCGCAAAACACAATATCTCTCTTGATTTTTTCTTGCGATTCGGTCATTTTGCCATGCAAAGAAGAATTACCAATAATCGACGCAGCATTCTTGACTTCTCTGCAAACTTCGTCAAGACGAGTAATCACTCTCACAATCGTACCTTCACTTTCAGGACTCATTTCCATGATCTTGCTAAATGGCATACCACGAGCCCATTCATAAACCACATTAACAAGAGAGAATCTCTTACGTTCCAAGAAATTTTCTTCTTCTGAAGTCAACCCCACTTGATGCTTTTGGTAGGTATCCAACACATTGCCAACAATTTCCTTGATTCTTTTTTCACCCTTTTCTAATCTTGGTGTTAAAAATGGTTCTTCCTCTTCCGAATTGTTTCCTCTACCTTCGTAAATAAAACATGACAACAAGGCCACAATTTCCTCTGGCTCAAATTCTCCCAAAAAGTTGTCTAAAACAAGTTCAGTGACGATCAACTCCCAGCCGCTATTGACTTCACAAGCAACTCTACCCTTCAATTGAACATTTAAATTGAAATCAATAAAACCAAGGTCCTTAAGTACTTCAAGTCTAGAATTGTAATCAGGTAATAATTCCAAGTTCTCGCCAGAGATAATCATTTGCATATCACGAAGTTCATCCCTAAGTTTTTGCTGTCTCTCAACAATCTTGTAGTTCTTAATAAATTTTTCATTATTCATTACTTCTAAAAACTTGCTGCTCTGACGAAGATCATCAAGAATAGCATCCTTTCGTTTCATGAGATCATGCATCGATAAAGTTAAGAAACCATCCCAGTTGATTTCTCCCCAATCCTTTTGATATTTCAACAATAACTCCAACTTTTTGGTGAATTCCTCGTTGGTTTTAGAGGCGTTGTTTCTTGTAACTAGTTCGATTTGGTCGTAAAATACCGTGACTCTTTTTAAATGGCCTCCGAATTCTATTTTTGGATATCCCATACTTTCAATGAATCCTTGAACCATTGACAAATAAGGAAGGGAAAGCCCTCGTTCATCAAAACTCTCTCTTCTTGAACCCATATTGAACTGTAGAACGGCAAATGCGTTCTGAAGATTCTTCGTAATGAACCCCGGTCTAAGTTTATTTGCGTGATCCCTAAAAATAATCATTCTACCAGCTGAAAATTTCTTTTTGAGAACTGGGCTTTCCATTGCAGAGGTAATCATTTGAGTGATTATAGACTTGTACTCAGTGAACTTGGCAAACAAATCTTGTACAATAGCAGCGTTTTCATCGCCAAAGTCTGCAGTATCAATTTGCAGATTTTCAATTGATGATTCCAATTTCTTGGCATTCTCCATATGGTCGCTCATCATCGATTGAGTTGAATTTTCACTGAATGAGCGCTTGATCATTTCTTCGACACGGAGGGCCTCAATTCTCAATAAATTCAAAATCATGTTGTACGTCAATCTAAACTGACTTGAAAGCTTCGTTGGAACACCCAACGTAACCTCCTTGAAGCTTGTTATATCAAATGGCAAGTTGTAGGCCATCACAATAACTGTACCAATTTTATCCAAACCTCTTCTACCTGCTCTCCCAGACATTTGGGTGAATTCACCAGGTAATAGGTTTCTGAATTTTGTACCATCATGTTTTCTCAATTCACTAAAGACAACAGTTCTAGTTGGCAAGTTCAAACCCATTGCGAATGTTTCGGTAGCAAACAAAACCTTAACCAAAGATTTGGAGAATAAGATTTCAATGATTTCCTTAATAATTGGTAATAATCCACCATGGTGAACTGCGATACCTCTACTGGCCATATCTCTGATTTTCAAAATCTGTGGTAAGTTTCTATCTTCCTTTCTCAACCTTGACAAAGCACCTTCAAAAAATCTATGAATTTCCGATTTTTCTTTGGCAGAAGTATAATCAATAGAGGTTAGAGTATCGATGTATTCTTCGCATCTTTTCTTGCTAAAGACAAAAACCACTGCTGGTAACAAATCTTTCTTTTTTAAATATTGTACTAAATCAAGCCAAGTTTTCTTGTTAGGGCTATCCCTATTCATAAATTGTTTTCTATTATTAGAATTATTATTAGCCAATGCTCCTCCTCTAGCACCTCCGCGGCCACCTCTATTAGATCCTCTAACTCCACCACGGCCACCACCTCTTGGAGCACCACCTCTTGAGGCTCCACCACGACCGCCTCTTCCACCTCTTCCATTATTGGAATTTTGTTTATCTTTATTTTTTCCCTCCAATCTATCCTTATGCTTTCTAAAACCATCTTCCAAGAAAGTTCTTTTGGCATCAATTATCTTATAAATATCATCCTTGGCCCACCCGTATATTTCTAGCGGCGTTGGTCTCTTTGGCGTGCTGATGACATAGATATCCTTTTGTTTAGTTCTCCCGACCCAGTTAGCGAACTCAAATGTATTAGGCACAGTAGCAGAGAGTAAAATAAATTTGACGTGTGGTGGCAACATAATAATAACTTCTTCCCAAACAACACCTCTATCAATATCATTAACATAATGCACTTCATCAAAAATGACGAATTCCACATCTCTAATCAAATCTGAGCCTCTGTAAAGCATAGATCTTAAAATTTCAGTAGTCATGATCAAACAGTTAGCAGTTGGATTAATTTGAACATCACCTGTGATCAACCCAACATCTATATCCGTAAAATCCTCTTTGAAGTCTCTGAATTTCTGATTGGACAATGCTTTAATTGGAGATGTATAGATGGCTTTAGTCATGTTTCTATTAGCCATTGCAATGGCATATTCTGCAACCACGGTCTTACCGGCAGAAGTATGAGCAGCAACGAATACCGAATCATTTTGTTCCAAGTGATAAATCGCTTCCTTTTGAAAAGTATCCAATTCAAAGGGCCATTCTCTTGCCATGTTAGGAACTAATTCATGAAAATTTTCAATTTTATGGTCTAGATCAATCATATGAGCCCATTCTTTTTTCTTGACAGTCTGTGCCATGTGGTTCTTCTGAACAATAATATTTTCAGGGAGCAACCCATCGATACCAAAGTTGGAGTCATCCGAAGTTCCGGAACTTTCTTCCACTTCATTAACAAATGCAGTTTCATCAAACACTTCATCTTCTATTTCATCTTCTGCTTGTTCCTTGGTATTAGATTGTGTTCCATAACTCAAACTATCTTCTAATTCCTTCAATCCGCTAACACCAGTGTCATTTCCGATTTCTAAACCTCGTGGAAGACCATTTGGTAGATCATACAACCCATCCTTATCCTTGTGTAATAATTTCAAATTTTCTAAATGTTTTGATGAATTATCTTCCATGATAAAACCACCAGGCATAAATGGCAATTGAGTTGTTTTACCTTTCACTGCATCTTTCTTGGAACCAAATTTTCTATTCATAGAGAGGGAATTGGCTGTGTTCTTTGAATTCAATTGTGTTAAGTCCAACCCTTCTGAATAGCTATCGATGCTTCCCTTGATTCCTTTTCTCTTAAACTTCAATATAATATTATCATCAGGTTCAGGGACACTCAACAAACTATCATACACGGTATTCTTGAGAAAATCTGGTTTCTCTTGGACTAAGTCCAAAATATTCCAGGAAATCACATCGCCTGGAGTTAAGAATTGGCGCTTGAGTTCCTTATTTATCTCATCGTCGGTCTTTTCTGGCTGTTGATAACTCGATTCTAACAATGGATCAAAGAATTCCGAATCACAATTAGCGGAAGATTCCTCAACTGCGTGAATTAAATCCGTTAATTCGGTGTTGGTAATCATCTTCGCCCAATTAAACTCTGCTTCCTTGAATATTGTGACACTTACCAATGGTCTGTTGAAATCAAATTCATGATTTTGAGAGCTCCTGTCAGCTGATCAGAGAATGTATAATTACGCTTCTTTCTGCACTCATGTTATGATTTATATATAGTCATGTGACTATATCTTTAGGGCTTCTAAGTTTCTTGTCATATGATCTTAAACAGGGCTATATCACCCTGTAACACCCTCGGTTCTGGAAAAAAAATTACGCCTGCTTTGAAAAAAGTTTCAATAATGATATTCAAGAAAGTCTCTTTCTTAAAAAGTTCCTCTTTATAGTACTGAGCGGAAATTATCTGACGAAGAAGTCTATAAATAATTAAAAATGTCTGACACCGAACAAGTTGAAATTGTTGAAGAAGTTGCTGTTGAAGAAACTTCTGGATCCATCACCATTGAAGACGCTTTGAAGGCTGTCTTGAGAACCTCTTTGATCCACGATGGTTTGGCCAGAGGTTTGAGAGAATCTACCAAGGCTTTGGCTAAGGGTGACGTCCAAATGTGTGTCTTGTGTGACTCTGTTACTGAACAAGCTATCATCAAGTTGGTTGAAGCTTTGTGTAACGAACCAGAAAACAAGATCCCATTGATCAAGGTTTCCGATGCTAAGCAATTGGGTGAATGGGCTGGTTTGTGCCAATTGGACCAAGAAGGTAACGCCAGAAAGGTCGTCGGTGCTTCCGTTGTCGTTGTCAAGAACTGGGGTGCTGACTCCGAAGAAAGAAACGTCTTGTTGGAATACTTCTCTCAACAATAAGTGTGTCGTTGAATCATATATTATATACATATTAAATGATTTTTTGATGTTTTCTTAGTTTCTTATGGTTCTGTAAGTCATTACATTCTTTTTTTTTTGCCAAGCGGTTTATTATATTTGACATTTATTTTCAAGGAAGAGTGCTGTCCAGCATCTGCGTTACTTGTACGTCAAATGTTCTCTGTTCTCCATATGTAAATACCACAAAGCAAGGTATCCATATTTGTGATTCAGTTATTCCATTTAAAGTCAGTTAATGTTTGTAAACCTCAGAAAACATGATTCAAATTTTTCCTCTGAGGCAGCTAAATAATGATCCAAATCTACTATGAATAAAGTAAAACTAGGAATATATTGATGATGAAATAATACATGATAACAAGAGAAAAAAAATTAAGAAGTTAGAATAAATTGAACAAAAAAAAAAAAAAAAAAAGGTAACTTGAATAAAATAATGCAATGGCTTTCTTTCCCCTTCATAATTTCTCTATGAACTCGCAATCACCGAACCCCTACTACCTTCGGTCCTATGTCAAAGTATTAATCTTTGATTGAAATTGTAAAAAATATGTCAACTGATCTGTTCAATCAACCGATTGATTTGTTTTTAATATTGGTTGATATAGATATCATGGATTTGATTAAGCGAAAATCAGAAGAAAAAAAATATGAAAAACAATTATTTTCTCCACCATAATCTGGTAATTCTGGTCTTCATCATCTTCTTTTGTAATTGGAAAACACCGTACATTAAAGCTTCGGCAGTTGGAGGACAACCTGGAACATAAACATCAACTGGGACAATTCTGTCACAACCTCTAACAACAGAATAAGAGTAGTGATAGTAACCACCACCATTGGCACAGGAACCCATAGAAATCACCCATCTTGGTTCAGGCATTTGATCGTAAACTTGTCTCAAAGCTGGGGCCATCTTGTTGGTCAAAGTACCAGCGACAATCATAATATCAGACTGTCTTGGGGAGGCTCTGAAAATAATCCCCAATCTATCTTGATCGTATCTTGGAGTAGAGACATGCATCATTTCAACAGCACAACAAGCCAAACCAAAAGTAACTGGCCAGAAAGATGACTTTCTTGCCCAGTTAGCGGCAGCATCCAATGATGTCAAGACATAATCCAAGGCATTACTTGGTTCTATTTGGGAAACAAGCGGATCATTTGTTGGCAATTTGTGTGGAGTTAACTGCGCAGCACGAGATGATGAGTTATGACGATATTGTATTAAGGCAGCTGGAGAAATGGCCTTTCTGACGGTGACGGAGGTTGATCTCAAAGGAACCTTTTGAAGAGCATTCTTAATGACAAAACTCATTGCTGCCGTTTTACAATTATTTCTGTTAGTGAAAGCAAAGATACACTTTTCAAAGTTTTATTGAAGAGGTTTAGCAGAGTGTAATTATTTTTTTGGTGTTTTTTCTCATTTGCCCAAATAATCATATTTCTGGCGCCGGTGATTGGCTTCTGTGTGGTTGCGCGGCCCTGGGTGTGGAGATTCTCCTGTGTCATGACGATTATGCATATATTTGCAGCACGGTGCATTAGGAAAGCGAATTCTCTTTGGCTATACAACTAACATGGGAATAATAACAATAATAATAATAATACACGCGAGGCAAAAAAATTCTCAAACTCTCTACACTGATTAGCATTTTACCCCCAGTTGAATTGCCTGAGTTTCCACCTCTGCTGATGGTTCTTCAACATTTCCGGAAACTGGCAAAAGCATTGTTTCAAAGCATTGGTCGCTGCCTGCTTCTTTGCTAGCTGGAACGCCAAATTCTTGTAGTGATTAGTTGCTGAGCCTGTTCCATTCCTCGTAATGCTCGTTCCATCCTTCAATGACAACATAATTGTGGTCCGTATTTCGACGCAGTACGAGTAATTGACCTGCTTCTCTTCATCCTCGGGTTCCTCTTTTTTCACTTTTAAAAGCTTCGCTTGTTCTTTTTCTTCTTGGAGCCTTAGAAGTCGTTCAATGTAATTCTCCTTTTTCAGGTCTTCCTCAATAATGACCTCTGATTTCACAACCTTACTATCCTCCACAATACTACTATTCCACCCATTGAACCCAAATACTTTGTTGGCTGTACTAATAACAATCTCCATTCTGACCCAAGACAAGGAGAGCGATCTATCGCCGTCACTATTGTTTGTCCCAACAGCACGGTTCTTCTTAATCTGGTTTGGATAGCCCTTCTCCAAATCTTGAAGAAATTCTGACATCTTTTCTGCCGCCCAACTAGTTGCTGGACGCTCTAGCTTTATTTCAAACAGGTCTATGTCAAATTCCTGGGATATGGGAAATAGTACAAGTAATGAGCTACTCTTTTTGAATGGGAGTTGCTGTTGTCTCAGGAGTCCCTCTTCTTGTTTTACTTTCAATGTACGGACATGGTTCATTATCAACTATTTCTTTTTATCCTATCGGATCGTGTCAGTTGTGGTGGGAGGATCCGTCAACCACAGAAAGAACGGAGATGATCATCAACTTTTTTTTTGTGAGATTAGTGTAAACATCCGCGGGACTGGTACTGGTGCAAAATATCAAAGATGCGATGAACTGCTGAAAAATTTCTTAAGAAAAAAAAAAAATATCTTTCACCTGAACGAAATTTTATTGAAAGATAGAAAGAGAGGTTCGGTTCTTATTTTAATTTATTTTATTTTATTATCAAAATGTCCGAAATTAAAGAAGATCCCGCTGTCTTAAAGCGTCGTTCAGATGATAACGATGCGGCAGAAATTGTTGAAGAATCTGCCAGTAAGAAGATCAAGCTTGACCTTCAAGAACCCGAGAAGAAGTTAGACGTTGCTGAAGGCACCAAATCATCTGAAGCGTGTGTGGCTATTGAAGAAAAGGAAGCAACTAAACCATCTGTTGTTGTCGATAAATACATAATTTTACCTATTGCTACCATTGGATGTGGTAAAACAACTGTTGCCCAGACTTTGCAAAAATTGTATCCTTATTGGGGCCATGTGCAAAACGATGACTTGCCTGAAGGAAAAAATAAGCTTGAAAAAGAATGTTTGAAATTCTTATCTTCAGTTACTGGCACATCTAAAACCGTTCGCGATGAAAATAACGTATTATTCGTTGATAGAAATAACCATATGCTCAAGGAAAGAGCCTCATTTTTCGAAAACATGGATTCCATGAAGACTGAGTTTTTTGGCACTGATCCTACAGTTGAATATAGATTTCACTATATTGCTTTAAACTTTTTGCCAAATAGACCTGATTTGTTGCAAGACACTAATTTGTGGGACCTTACTCTCGATAGAATTGTCAAAAGAGCATCAGAACATCAGTCCATCAAAACCGATGACAAGGATAGTCGTGCTAAAACTGAAGACATAATGTGGGGTTTCATTGAAAGATTTGAATCTCTTGACGCTGAGTCTCTCCCAGATAAATCTTTTGAAGATGTTATAACTCTTGATGTTTATGGAGAAGGTGATAGCTCTAGAAATAATGTTGATATTGTATTGAAACAATTGAAAGAGAAATTTCCAGAAACTTTGGATAGCGAAAAATCTAGCACAGAAGTTGATGAAGCATTCAAGGCTGCTCTTGAATATAAGCCATTGGTGAGAAAAGTGTGGCTAAGAGGTGGCAAAAGTGTTATCTATACAAAAAAGGAAAAAGTATACCGTGGTAAGGCTGTAGGTGAAGAAGATGTTGGAATTACCAACTATGTGTCACCTAACCAATTAGCGTTTGCTGGTACCTTGAAACAAAGATATCTGGATTTCTTAGTCAATGAAATTGACATGGATGGGAATGTTGTTCATTTGTTGGATGAAGGGTTCGTTACTGGGCAAAATAAGAAACGTGAGAAAAGATCTCAAGATGATTCTCAGAATGCCAAAGTTAAAGAAGCTGAAGCTACCGAATCAAAGGAAGACACAAAGGCTACTAGTGATGGTGCCACTGAGGGGTCTGAACCTGCTGAGGAATCGAAGACTGAAAAAGCTACAGAGGAAGCTAAACCAAAATACGAAATCACTGATGAACAAAAATCTAAACTCAATGAAGCATTAGGGGAATCTGACTTTAATGCTGTGATTGAAATTGTGGTTAACCGCAGTAAGATGATGACCACCACTAACAAATTTGAAAGTAAGCAACAGAGAACTGAATTGCATCAATTGCTTCGTAATGCGTTCAATGGGAAGTTAGAGTCCATCACTAACTCTGATAACACCATGAAAATTGCCATCTCAAATAAAAATTCCAGAGGAAACCGTAATGGAAAGCAACAAAAGGATGTATTCGGTATTGGTCCAAAAAGATCGCACTTGCATTTTGTCATGTATAAGCAAAACAAGGATACTATGGAAGCTGTCAACATCATCGGTAAAATGACCAGAATGGGGACTAAGATGATTAGATATGCTGGTACCAAGGACAAGAGAGCTGTCACAGTTCAAAGAATGTGTATTACCGGAGGAGATGTTGGCAGAATTAATAGTTTGAATAAGACCTTGAGAGGTATAAAATTGGGAACTTTCAGTTATCGTGATGAAGGTATGAATTTGGGTGACCTTAAGGGAAATGAGTTTGTGATTACCATCAGAGATGTTGAAAAGGCTGGTGAAGATAATCAAAAACCAATCGAAGAGATTATTGCCGAGAATTTTGAAGAGTTGAAAGAAAGTGGGTTCATTAACTACTTTGGGATGCAAAGATTTGGTACTTTTTCGGTGTCCACTCATGAAGTAGGTAAAGAAATTCTCCTTGGTAAATGGGAGGATGCATGTGAATTATTGTTATCGAACCAAGAATTTGTGTTACCAGATTCGGTTCAAGCAAGAGAGATCTGGGAATGTACCAGAAACCCATTATGGACTCTTGAATTCATGCCAAAGAAGTGTGCTGCTGAAACCTCTATTTTGAGAACTTTGGCCGATAGTTACAGATCTACCGGATCGAGCAAGTTTGATCCAAATGTCTATTTTCAAGCATTAATGAAGATCCCAAGAAACTTGAGAATTATGTATGGTCACGCTTACCAAAGTTATGTTTGGAACTGTGTTGCCAGTAAAAGATACGAATTGTTTGGGTTGGAAGTTGTTGCTGGTGACTTGGTTATAGACGATGAGGATGATGTAGCCAAGAAGGTTGAAGATGATGATGAAGAATTGGAAGGGGGTGAGGACCTTAGAAAAGCCAAGTACATTAGGGCTAGACCAATTACTGAGGAAGAAGTCAAGGCTAAAAAATTCACAGCTTACGATATTGTTTTGCCAACCCCAGGTTTCGATGTTGTGTATCCTGAAAATTCAGATATCAGACAAGTTTATGTTGATGTGATGAGTAAGGATGGATTAGATCCTTTCAACATGCAAAGAAATATTCGTGAATTTTCATTTGCCGGATCTTATAGAACTGTTCTTAATAAGCCTAAAAATTTGGAGTTCCATGTTAGACATTATGATAGTCCAACTGATGAATTAGTTGCTGATGATTTGCAAATGTATCAAAATTTCAAAATGGAAACTTTCAAAAGACGTGTCGAAGATGAAGTGAAGTATGAATTTGATGGCGCCAAAAGATTTTTACCAGAAATCGACAACAACAAGTCTAAATTGGCAGTTATTGTTAAAATGCAATTGGATACTTCTACTTATGCCACTATGGCTTTAAGAGAATTGATGAAGATTGATACTACGCGTCGTGGAGAAAGTTTGAGCGTCAGAACTTGATTAATATTCTAAATTCATCATTTTAGATAAGTTATCATTATTTTATATATATCTAGCATTCAACATCTTTGTAATTGACACAATTCATTTTTTTATTTCATTTATTTGTTTGTAGATGAGTTGATCTTACATGGAGATGAAATTCTTCAGATAGATACTGGAACTACCTATAGATTCCAAAAAAACAAATTCGTGATAACCTATTTGTATATTGATTTCACATTCTCAACATCCTCCATATTTAACCAGCGAGAAATCAAATAACTAAGAAAAAATAATGCCGATATAAAAATAAACAAAACACACTTTCTAAGAATTTGTATTATTGTTCATTGTAGTAGTAGTGAATTGTAAAGCAATGGGTTCTCCTGAACTAATGTCATAGGAATATTTTTATTATTTTTTTCATCTTCCTTCTTCATCCTCACATCTTATAGTACTCAAGTCTCGGCAAGCAGTGACTGCATCCCTTTGATAAAAATAGTATGGAGAAATCATACTTAGTTGTTGAAAGAACCAGACTTGTATAATTGCCAGCCAACGGCAACGAATGGAAGGGCGAAACCCAAACCGAAGAAACCAAAGTGGATGGCGGCGTATGGGATCTTTCTGTTGTGGACCTTGAATGGAAGGTTAGAGTATGGGCCTTCAGCATAGTGACCAGAGGCTCTGGTAGTGGTGGTAGAGAAAGCTCTCTTGGAGACGATGTTTCTGGCGGCGGCAGTGGTTTGTCTGGCGAACATTTTTGTGTGTGTGTGGTTGTGTCAAACTTTCGATAGACCTGGTGGTGGTGTATGATGGTATAAACAGTAATAAATTCACCCAATAATTTTTCTAACAAAAATCACCAGGGGTTGCCCGTGCTTTGCTAATAGTAACAAAAAAAAAAAAAAAATTCCCTCCCAAAAAAAAATCCAAAAAAAATCGCGAGATATTCCAATCCCGCTGCTGTGATTGGCACGGGGCTGCATGTCCAGAGAGATGATGATTGTGTGAGACGATTTTTTTTTTTCAATACTAAAGAAGCGTTGTAATAATAGTAACGACTAGAAAAGTGTAAAAATCAACAACTAATATCATCAACAATGCCAATCGCTCCTATTACTGGTTCCCTTAAAAGACGTGCTGCCACCGATCTCGTCATCGGTTTGGCCCTCGGTACCGTTGGTGGTTGCTGGTACTGGTGGTCTTTCCACAAGGGTGTCGTTTCCAAACGTGAAGCCTACTACCAACAATTGGCCGCTGCCAAACAAGCCGAAGATGCTTAAATGATATGATTTAAGGATGTATCTCTACTCTTATATTAAAGCAAATATTATCAAAAAAAAGAGGGGGCTCCTTCCAGAAATTTCAAAAGAACAAAATAAAAAAATAAAAAAAGAGAGAGAGAGAGAAAGAATGAACAATACAGCAATTGTCATGGTTAAAAAGGTCATCAAAAATGGATTTTGAAGTAATATAATAGTATACATTTATTGTGCACCGTCCTTTTGGTTGTATTTTGATGTTTGGACAAAGTTATGATCTCATCTCATGTATCTATCATATTGTCATGTGTTTTTGGTTTATTTCAAGGTTTTATGTTATTTTACTTTTTTTTATCACCACTATTATTATTCTTAATTCATCAGCTTCTTTCTTCTCATTACTATCATAAAGAAGCACTCATAATAAATAAAGGATTTATTCATTTTCTGATTTATATTCTGTGTATTCGTTGAAGGAGAGCTTATTATATTTTAGGGAATTTTGATTGAAGTAGGTAGTAAAAAGGCTAAAGTTTTTCAAATAAGCGTACAATATAGTATTATATAGAGTGGATGAAGAGAGTATCACGATAATTAGACAATTTGAATTCAATATGGATGTCCAGTTTAACCAATATCATATATTGTATTGTTTTTCAGAACTCTTCCAACCTCCCTATTATTCGATGACGAGCCACTGTATGTTGACATTCTCTGTTTACCTACTTTCATGTGGGCGCTTAGTCTACTAGCGATATGACCGACAGATTTCCCATTGCTCGTAGACAATCTCGATCTACTAAATGGTTTCAAGGGACTGGTCCCACTGTTTTCACTATTAGTACCATTAGAATTCTTCAATTGGTAAGGTTGCATACTATTTCTTGATTCTCGAACCTGTACGTCAAGATCACCCCCACTCCCACTATTATCAGCTCTAAGTCTCCCTAAGTCAGGAAATATTATTGGGCGTTTATAATTATTATTGATCTTATTATTATTTATTTCTCCGAGGTCATGGCCATCTGATCCAAGAGAAATGGATCTCGAAGACTCATTATTTCCAAAAACTGTGTTGTTCATCGCTGCAACGCTCTCACCACTGCCATTTCTATTAACATCGCCACTATTACGCACCATATTACTAGAGGCAACACCATAATTTATTCCTGAATTATTCAGAATATTCGTTGATTCAGCAACTTGATTGTGAACTCTTGGTCGGTTCAACAGCCAATTGGGCTGTAAATTTTGGTGTGGTTGATGCCATGCTGGCATGGATTGACGGCCAAACATTCCTCTTTTAGTAGAACTTTCTTTAACCATTTTGATAAAGGTATTTCCCTCTTCACCATTAAACTGCTTTTGGGAAGTATAGTCAGGCACGTCATTATTTTTGCCTCGTTTCTGCTGCTTCACCAATTGTTTCAAATCGTGTTCGATAGTTGAACTATTACCAGTATTGGTTGGTCTGTTCATGAAATGAATAGATCTGGTTGGTGGGGCTTCGAGCAGGTCTTTATTTTCTAAACTTCGAACTTTTGCTCGTAAAATGCTGTTATTTTTTTCTAGATCTTTAATCTTGCTGTCGAATAAGTTAGTATAATAGTAAGAAATACAGGCTTGGTGTATATTCTCTATCTGGAAAAAGAGAATGGCACGTACTTCTTGTATTTCTCTATTTGTGTAATCTCTTCTTTAGCGGTAATTAACAATTGGCGCTGTTTATCCACTTTTTCTAGCAACTTCTCTATATAATTCCTTTGATAGTTCACCATATCTTGCATCCCTCCGTATTGGAATTGAGAGATTGCAAAAATTGTTTCCAACTGTTGCGGCAACGAGTTGAAGTACATTGCAACTTCCATGGGTAGATTATCATCGATTTTTTTCAAAGATACTCCTGAAGTCTGACAGATACCACAAGTAATTTTGATGTTGTTGATATTAATTTGATTTCCAAAAAACTGTCCTGTTTCAGATAGGAAAAAAAAGTGTATGTTAGTAACTCGTGCAAAAACGAAGCCATGAATACCAACAAACAAAACAAAAAGCAACTCGATAGTTGAATGGTATCGCTCAGAGGTCATTATAAATTACCTGGACTTGATAAACTCGTATGACTATAACATAAAACATGAGCACAACTCGTCATATAAAATCCACCATCGTCATCATAACCTTCGTTATTTCTTTGAAGGTTCGCATGAGATCCACGATTTAAATGGGAATGTTTAGAATATTGTTTAAAACAAACCCCACAATGGATAAATGGTTGGCCAAAGTTCATGATTTGGGCTGTTAATTCCGGCGGTTAGTGTTTTATGAGATGAGACAATATGGGAGGCGATTTCTGATGGTGTGTTGCTATAACAGCGCATAGAGTGATAATTATAGCTGTTAATTTGCATATATATACCAACAGATTTTTTGAAATGATTTTTTTTTTCAGACTCAGTTTTTGGAATAAAAAAGTAATAAATGTTGAAGAATTCATGTATATTGACATCAACACAAGTGGTGCGAATAGCAAAACATCAAAGAATAAAACCAAAATAACCCATGTTTGAATAGAAATTAAAAAAATAAAAACTAAATTGCCAGAATATCCAATCTTAAATTACAGTTGCAAATTATTGCATCATTTAATAAATTGATGACATTAATGGACTTCCCCATCACCTGTATGGTTTGATCCGAATATTCAATAAAACAAAATTAGCAAATACTGTTTGAATATCCAACAGCAACAAGAAAAGAGAAAAGAAAAATAAAATAAAATCAAAATCCAGAAAAGCAAAGTCATTAAAAATAGCCTAGGGTGTTCGACACATAGAGAGAAAGAAAAACGCTATAGCCATATAGTATTATCAGTTGTATTCAGGCAGCTATTATGGGGCATAAGGAGGTGGGATGTCAGAAAGCACAGGATTAGAAGTAAAAAAATCAATTGCCCCAGTTTTTCTGTTTCCAGCCAAGCCTTCATCGGATGAAGTAACATTATTGAAATTAGATAATTTTTTATAATATTTCGATGTGACATATTCAGAGTTGTTGCTTGTGCTTTTATCTCTAGCTTTCTCCTTCCTGATTTTGTCATTCAACTTCAAGTTTATAGTAATTGTTTCTGGCTTCTTTTTATCGTTATGCTCAACCGGAGCCTTTGTGGCATGCGCTGTTTCTTTTTTGCTCTTAACTGTATTAGAAATAAGCCCTTTCTTCCCTTCGGATCTATTGATGACCCTACTATTCAATCCTAAGGATAAACTCAACATGGACTTATCATTCAATGGGCTTCTGATATTATCCTTGCTAGAATTATCAGTAGAAATTTGAGTAATGATATATGGTCTCTTAACCTCATGTTTGAAGTTTTTGCTGCCTTCATCATTATTCTTCATAGAGCTATCAATAGCTTTCTTGATTTCATTGGCCTTTTGTGATTTTTGCTGTTCGGCGTAGAGAGATCTTAGATACTCCACACTAGCGGAGGATGAGCTCAAAGCCCTCTTTTCTCTCAACTTATGACCAGTGATGTAGGAATCTGAATTATTAGCAGAAGATTCTGGGTTATCCAAATCCTCAATATCGTCAACAAGAGTAGCACTATCTCCTTCATTATTATCGATGCGCGCCGCGTCGCTACGCAAACCTGCCTTATTGAATGATACAGCAGTAATATCACTAGCAGAATCATCATCATCCTTTGCCTTTGGTTGTGATAACATTCCGGCCTTTTTCTTAGGACCACCAAGCTTGATGACTCTTCTTCTTGGCTTCTTCACGTGCTTATTGTTTGTTTGGTTTTTATTGTTGTAATTGATCAGTTGGTATTTGCTAACATCAACAATAGCTTTTTCAATGGAAGAGTAATCATGGGTCATATCACCATTACTTGCTGCGAATAATTCAATCGGAAGCCCGTTGGCATATTTGTGGTTATTGAATAAGAAGAACGAGTTTTGATTTTTGATTCTATTGTGCACGTTGATAAATTTCTCAATAGTCGATCGTTGAATGAAATCTTTGATTTTAGGAATGCTGAGCGATAAAGATTGTCGAGAACCACTCAATGTAGACAATCTGAGTAAATTTCCCGGTGAAAGATCTGGGCCATCCGGATTGATATCACTAAACAATACCACTTTCTTATCATTCTCCTTATTAACCTTATTAGAGCCCCCGTTTAATAACTGAGAATGTATATTATTGGTCCACCTTTGGGAGACTTTGTACAAAACATTTGGCAAAATTTCTCTAAACAAATCCCTAATTTGGTTTTCAATTTGAATTTGGAGGAATTTTCTAACCGCAGGAATTGCATCAAAAGTTGAAGAGACGTCAATATTTTCAAGAGGATCGTTTTTGAAAACCAAAGTCAAACCTTTTGATTTATTGAAGACAATAATAATTATACCTGATAACATTATCTTTGATAGCTTTAAATTGATAGGGATTTCAAACTTTTGATTCACCATTCCTAATTCGGGAAGAATAAACTCCGAGTATCTCGCCAACAGATTATTATGGAAAATGTTCATCGGGTTGGCCTGGATCTTGGTTGCCAAATTAATATATGAGTCCCCCGCGTACTTGATTTTAAAAATCCCCCTGAACTTATCGGTATCCAAATCACCAATTTCAAGGATTTCTACAATTGGCGCGTTATTACCAAAATGTAAATCCTGAATCTCGATATCGGAAGCCAAAATACTAGGTTTCTTGCCGGAGTTGAGGGCATCATTCAAAAGATCTCTACTCCAACAGAGCAAGGATTCCTGTTCAAGAGAGTTCCAGTTGATATTAACCGACATCTTTAATTATCGAATATAAACAAAGCAACCAATAGTCTCTGTCTGTGATGACCTTGAAGGATAAATGCTACTGATATAGGTACCGTAGAATGGAATATGAAATGGAATATGAAATAAAAAGTTATTGTCAGCTCAGACCGTTACCGATGACTATGACACCAAAAACATAATCGCTCAAAAGGAATAACATCAAAAAATTAGTAATAATTTTTTTTTTTGTTCGTGTGACATATTACCCTGCCTTATAGCAGCTCAATAACAGATGATACAAAATTGCGTAACTGTATAAAGTGCCTCTTTTCTTTTTCCTGTTTTTTACGCTATTGATAGTGATAGCCTACTTTATACCAACAAAGTAGTAGATTTATTGTGGTCGTGCTTGGTTGTAATCAGGCTTGTGTATTTGAATATTGTCACTAAGGAGTATTACTTATGGATCTGAAGTTGTAAGCATACGGAAATGCTAGTAACTGTTGAGACCACACCCACCACGCAAGCTTAGGATGTAGCAAAAAGGTGGGGAAAATAAAGAGAAAGCGAGAGAGATTCTTATAAGAATCAGAGAGTTTGAGATCAGAACCTCTATATGAAGGGATGTGTAATAATGGAGTAAGGATAAATGACTATAGTATAGGGGAAAGTTACTGAAGAAAATGGGAAATAAGCATTTGAGATCAATCAATGAAATCAACATTTTTTTTTTGATCAAAAAATGATCGCTAATTTCTAGGAAATACTTTGAACTACTTGGAAAGCATAGCGAACGAACGTAATTAATGAAATGGTAGAGGATGCTGTAGGTCCGTGTAAGGATCCGTGGCTTTACAACCATCCACATATGATTATTTTCCTCGAAAGTCCTGGAATAAACTAACACCGTAGTATCGAAACACTCAGTTAGGATGTTCTTTGGCCCATTCTTCCACAGTGTATGTCTTTTGGGTGAAAGCATGGATCGACGATATGATATCCTTCAACCCGGTATTGACGATTCTATGTCTTGCCAACTTATTTTTTTTGACGAATACATCTGAGACAATAAGAACAGAGAAGGACTGTCCACAACCACCGCTGATATCATGGACCTGAGCTTCCTGGGCCTTCAATCTTTCAATGATTATATCTTTAAGCTCTTCTGCAGAAACCATATCTTTAAATGTGGATGTCTAGGAATGCAAAGTGGTAAGTATGTGTGGTGAGTATGTGTGGTGAGTATGTGTGGTGAGCTCAAGTTATAAATTCTCTTATTTCCCCGGATTTTCTCAAGGTTAAGGTTCCTGAACTGATAATCAATTCTTTTGTTTGACATTTTCCAATAATATTAATAAGCTCGACAAAAAAAATTGCGAGTAAACGATATACATGAATAACCCGGCTGAAGGAGTAGGGAATTTTGTACCAAAATTTTGGATTTTTCAGCTCAGATCAAATAGATAAAGTCGAGTCTTTAGAGCCAATCAGACGTCCTCGCCTAGCAGCAACTGGGACAACAACGAAATAGTCTAGGGAGCCGTAAATTTCAAAGACTTCATGGGTGGGGTGGTGTCTTATTTCGTGAGAGACATTCCAAGAGGCTTGTAAGTATTTTTATTACTCCCGCTAAGGGTTTTGGAATTTATTTGGTATCTTTATCAAAGGTTCCAAGCGTAATAGCGGAATAAAAGATCATTAATACGATTATTATGGATCTACAATATGTTTGAAAAAATTTGACATGTTTATTCCAGAAAACATGATAGAAAAATAATCAATTAACAAAACCATTCAATCTGTCAAAGTTTCTCTTCATTGCCCTTTCAATGAATTGTTTACCGGTAACAGGCTCATATCTCTTATCTGGGCCTTGTATCACAACATCTGTATTAGCCTGGTTGAACCATGCAATGCTGAACCTATCATCCATGACATCATCAACGTATCTCACCCTATGATAGTTGGACTTCAACTTGTCGTCACTCCATGACATCAACATGTCACCAATGTTGATCACGATCTCCCCAGTTTGTGGAGATATGGAAGACCATTCATCACCATAACCAAAGTCATTGAATGACTCCCTACCAGGACAATACTCAAAACCTTTATCGCCTTCTTTGCAAAACAAAAGTGTCATGACATCAAAATCAGTGTGAGGAGCACATCTCCAATTAGTGGTTTTGGATTCGTCAGTTGATATGATAGAATTTATAGCAGCTTCACCGTCGACATCAAGGGATTTTTCAAAATAATGTAAAAATCTAAGGGTGGATTGAGCAGTGTCTGTGTGAATATCATGGCATTTTCTAAGAAACTCCTTTTCAAAACCCAATTTCTCAGAAAATATATCAAGAATCATCATACTTAATTCTTGAACTTTCAAAATAAATGAACTAATTTTCTTCTTCCAATCTTCGTAGCCTAATTCCTCCTCATTGGGCCAGTTTTCATTATACCGATGTAATTGCATTTGCAAAGATTCTTTATTCTCCGGCAACTTTGTGGTGGAGCTTGGGCGAGTTTGGGCTTTAAACTCATAGCCAGTGTTCTTCAATTTGATATGTGGGGTCTTGTTCTTTTGTTCCAGGGATAATTTAAAGAAAGATTCACTGAGTTGGAAGATTTCCAAGATATCAGATTTCGATGGGAACTCTTGATTAACAAGACAGAAAAACCCATGGGTCGTAGCAGCATTCCATACTTGTTCCTTTATTTCATCACGGCGGGAATCAAAGTTGGATAAATCAATCTTCGGGACCTTTCTGATTTTTTTGGAGTCAACGGACATTGTGGATGTCAATGATTTTCTTATCGACAAGGGTAAATGAAGCAGCAAACTGAGCAACAACAAAAGAGGCGAATGGAAAGTAGTGAAATATAAAAAAAGCACTTTATAGGAGATATGATTCCAAAAAGTTAACTTTCTTTTAATTCTAGATTATTGCTATATAAAAGTGCATTATTAATATTCTGAACTGGAGGAACAGGGGATTTTTTATACCTCATCACAGTGTCGGTATTCCCGAGTGGTGAAAAAATCACATTTTCCTAATTAGGCTAATCTTGCATTAGGAAAGTTTCGAATATGAAGAAGATATCAGTATTGAACCTCCTGTTTTTGTAAAATTTAAATATTTGTCTCTCGGGTCACCTATGGTAGGCATTTTTTTTTGTATCATCTTTTTGAGGATAGGCTGTTATTTTTTTTTTGAAATAAATTACATCGTCAAGACAAACATTTTCTGGAAAAAAAATCAAAGAACATTTATGTTTTCACCATGGGCCAAGATTCAAAGGAATCATCTATCTTTAAGTCATTACCGGTGAGATCTAAGCTTTGCAAAGACTTCATCTCTGAAAACTTAATACTAACTTTTGAAATCTTATTATGAGAACAGTTCAATTCCAACAAATGCGGCAAATGGTTGATATTCAGAATCAGTTTTAGTAAATTATGGGATAAAGCCAACACTTGTAACCCTTCAAGTTAGCAAGTCCATCAGAAATACTTAGAATTTTATTGCGTTTTAAATTTAAATTTTTCAAGTTCACAAGACAGTCTAAGTTTTCTATTTTCAGGATGGAATTTCTCGAAAGATCCAATTCTTCAAGGTTGCACAAATGAGATATCCCTTTGATTTCTGTTATATGATTATTTTTTAGACTTAAATTGTACAAATTTTTTAAGAAAGCTAGAGTGTTGTCCAAACCTTCGATAGTCCTGAGGTTAGTGTAAACAATTTCCAATCGCTTAAGTTTAGGACACGACGATAAATCCCATATTTCACAGTCTGTAAGACATACATCATTAAGGTACAAGTTTTGTAATTCTATTAGCCGTATTTTATCTCTAAGCTCTAATCTGCCGCAATGACGAATGTTCAAGGTCCTGAGATTTGGGAAAGTATTATCCATATCAAGGTTTTTTAAAATTATTGATCGATCATTATAAATTGCCGAATAGGTTAGGTTAGGCAAAAAATACCAACATTTCCCGTCCAAAAAAATATTCAGACTGTTACCATTGTTTATAACAAGTTGTCTTAATACTGGTAATTGAAATTTATCCAAACCCCAGATCGAATTGTCAGTGGTCTCATTCAAATCATTGGATAGATTTTGATACTGTGATGGTATTGATATATATAGCTTTTCTAATCGAGAAGTGTTGTAGTGCAATTGACCTTTATAACATGAGAAATTCAATTCCTTTAAAGGATACGATAAAGTCAATTGAGTCATGTTGGTGAATAATGCTATGACATTTGGTAAAGAATCAAGAAAACGATTTAATCCTTCAAGGACATTGTCATGGGGTTCTAACGTGTCGCGATACGCATTGCGGTCAGTTAAGCTGGTTATTTTGATTACTCTCATATGATTCTTAAAAGGCAGCAGATCAACGTATAGTTTTTCATTTGGATAGAAGCATATATACAGGGATGTAAAACACCAAGGGGTTTGCGATGAACTAAGCCTGGTCACAGAACCCCATGTGTTGTTGAATTCAACTGTTTTGAAAATTACGGAATCGAGACAATCAATAATGACCCTTTTGAATGAGTCGTGAGTTGAAAGGTCCCATCGATGGAGATTATAGCGTATATTAATAGCATCAATTAGCTTCAAGAACAGGAGGATCCTGATGATTATTTCCAGCGGAAAGTGGTGCTGTGAGATTGTTTCAATCTGCGGCGATGGCATTGGCAATATATAATACAATAGTTGTTTAAATGATCAATTGAATATTTTAATATCCCGTTGATCTGGGGGTCATATTTAGCAATTACAGAGAAGCCCCAGACAGGGAGGGGGAAGAGGCGAGAAAAGAGAATAGAAAAGGGAAGGGAAAGGAACAAGAAGGGCTGTAATCGCAAATGTTGCGTTGCATTTTTTTTTTCCTTATAAGAAAATTTACGGAACCAGTAACATTAATTCGACAATAATTTGAAAGAATAACAGGAATGAGAGCAATATAATGCAAATAAATACGTTTTTGGCGTCAATAGCCCATACAAAAACTCACAACATCCTTTGTGGCTGATTACCAATGTATTACTAAGGAGGTTGGAACTTAGCACCGGCGTTTTTATCTGCCGTACGATCTTTTTCAATTTTTTTTTCTCCTCTGTTTTTCCTTTCTTCTCCAGGATATTTCGTCTATATATCAGTGGCATTCGTCCATCCATCCTGGAAAATACTTTGGCTGCTATTATCAGAGCAATAAACAGTATTTGCACAGCAGCATTACACAGGATGTCATCGTCGATCGAGAAAATACCCCCTGCTGATCCGAAAAGCCGGACTACCAACGCTCCCGAAACCACCATCCAAAACCCAGATGATCTAGAACAGCCACAACAGAACCCTTCGGACCAAGAAATCAACAACAGAAGGCCAGAAGTATTCAAGAGCATGCTTCATGAAATCTCTTGTGTTTTGATATTCACTCTAGCTGTGGGATGCACTAGTATTGCTGTTGGTAATTTCCAAATCACCTTGGACCGCCTTGCTGAAGATTTCGGGGTTTCTGGAGGCACGCTCTCTTGGAGTGTTAGTTCCATCAACTTGGCAAACGCTAGTTTTCTTTTACTTGCTGGAAACATCAGCGATATCATCGGACGTAAAAATTGTATTGTTGGCGGGTTCGTATGGTTCACCATTGCTTCTCTAATTTGCGGGTTTATGCACAACTATATTGCCGTAGTGGTTCTAAGAGCTTTAATGGGGGTTGCGGTTGCCTTTGCAGTACCGAGTAGTGGCGGGCTTCTTAGTTCGTATTATCCGATATCTGTTAGAAAGAATCGGGTCATGGCATGTTTTGCGGCTGGGGCTCCTGTTGGATTTTGTGCTGGGGTAATTAGTGGAGGAATTTGTGCGCAATATTTGTCATGGAGAGCTTCGCAATTCTTTTTATCAATCGTTTATGGATGTGTTTCAATCATTACGATTCTTATTGTGCCAACAGACTCAAAACTCACAAAAGGGAATGATATCTTACATCGCTTGTCCAAGTTAGATTATGGTGGTGGATTATTAATTACTGCTGCTTTAACATTGGTGGTGTTCGCATTTAACCAATCCTCAGTTCCTGCATCTGGTTGGGATACGTCCTATATAATCGCCACTTTGGTGATTGGATTTGTGTTTATCATGTGCTTTATTGTCTACGAATGCTATATTCCAAAACGCCCAGTAATGCCCATGTTTATTTGGAAATCCTGGGACTTTAGTCTTGCAATGACTACAGTATTTTTTTCCTGGATGTGCTTCAATGGGGTTCTCACTTATTTTTCTATCCTTTATTTTGAGCAAATCTTGAACTATTCCCCTCTCCATACCACTGCTTGTATTTTACCTATGACAATTTGTGGCATAACTGTGAATATTCTTGCTGCTTTTGTGTTACATTTGGTTCCTGGAAAACTCCTCTTGATCATTGCCACTGCTTCATTCACTACTTCTGCCATTATTTGGGCCACTATGGACC
Source organism: Saccharomycopsis amapae (assembly GCA_031125765.1). Taxonomy (NCBI): domain Eukaryota; kingdom Fungi; phylum Ascomycota; class Saccharomycetes; order Ascoideales; family Saccharomycopsidaceae; genus Saccharomycopsis; species Saccharomycopsis amapae. The sequence goes on along the minus strand of JASTVC010000005.1, from coordinate 268,254 downwards.
AACATACAAATTACTGGAGAGGTCCTTTTGAAGCTTACTGTCTTGCAGTTATTGGCGCCGATTTGACTTTTAATGTCGTAAATATGGTCACCGTGAATTCCGTCAATAACGAACTTCAAGGAACGGCGCAAGGGATCTTCCAAACAATATTACAGATCTCCACTGCTCTTGGTCTTGCTGTATCCAATACCATCGTTTCCCAAAAGTTTCCACGGTTTGCTAAAGGAACGGATTTGAAAAATCCACATGAGGTGACAGAGTTGTTCCACAGCTACAAATATGCATACTATTTTGCAATTGGAGCTGGTGGTATGGGGATTATGGCATCATTGTTTGTTAAAGTTGGAAGATCGGGAACTGATGAGGCAAGAAGAAAAAAGGAAGAATGGGATCTAAAGAACAAAGAACATTATGAACGGGATACCGAAAGTTCAGATGATATATAGTTCCATTCAATTCTTCTTTTTTTTTCCCTTTGTCTTTTGTTCTTCTAGTTTTTTAATTCTTTTGCTTTTTTTTTTTTGGCTCTTTTGCTTTTTTGTTCCCAGTTTCTCATCATATTTATTAGGTTTTTAATAACCCTTAATTCCATGTTTTCTAAATATTTTTCTCTCATAAAGCTAAGCCCCGCCGCAGCTCTTGTTTTATCCTTATTTTCATTTCAATAAACTTGCTTGAATTAGTTTTTTTTTATACAAGCCTAGTTTTGTTGGCTTTTTTCTGTCCCCCAGTTTCTGTTTGTGGATATATTCTAGGCGATGTTCACTTAAATGTGGCTTTGAGTTGCCAATACATTTTAAAAACCAGCTAGCAAGGCTTGGTGTTGCATGGCCCTCAAAGAGAAACTCTTTGTTTTATCTTTCTGTTTAACCACAAAGTATGTGTTTTCTGCTCCTACCCTACTCTGTATGAGGAGTCAAGTCAGCTTGGTCAATACAATAATAAGTGGCTTATTAGCTTCTCTTTCTGGGCGGAGCCCAGTGGTCTATTTTATTGAACAAAAAAAAAAACGAAGTACCTTGTTGTTGTTACTCTCAACCAAGGTCAATATTATTACATTACATACGAAAAACCTCATTTATAAAATCCCACTGTCTTGTGGCTACCTTCCACTAATATTTCTCGAGCATATTGAACATTCAACTCAGATCTGTTACCGCCGTTCCGTTGCACAATATTCGATCGCCGAAAAAAAAAAGTGACACAAGATGAAACCGAAAAGCCCGACAACAAGGTGTTGCAGATGCGAATAAAGCCTTATCTTGTATTACTTTGAGGCCAACCCAATGCTATCTAGGTATACTTTATCAACAATAAAAATTCGTTTTATGGCAAGTTGCTGGATGTGTTCGGTGACCGTCCTGTCTAGCAGTATGATGATTACCGTCGCCAAGTACCATCTTCATAGATAGGTCGGAACCCTTTATTGAGAATGACAAACACAACTACACTCTATTCGTCTCTAAATCGCATAATTATTAAACAAAAAAGTGCGATCATTACTGTTAATAGACAATATGCGTTCCATCATTCTGCTTAGACATTTTTTAGACTAAGCCTTTCGATGCAATACAATACCCAATCCTGGGTCTGCTGCGTATGCAAGGCTTGGCTCTCAAAATAACTTCATTTCAACGCACGTACCAACGACTATTGACATATCTTATACCGGCAATGCCTGGGCTGATCATATAGTATGAAGCCTATTTGAAATAAGTATATAATAAATAGTAATTTCCTGTCATTTTCTGTTTCTCTTAAGTTTGGCAATAAAGTGCTTGGCAAAATAAACCATACAGAAGAATCACCAAAAATAAAGAATGTCTACCAGTCTTCCGACAACCATTATCGTTTATATCGCCATTGGTGGTGGTGTTGTACTTGCTTTGCTAGTTTCGGTAGCATACTTCATCGTCAGGAAAGTTATAGAGCGTAACGAAGAAAAGAATGCCATACTGATGAAAACTGAAGACTATTTCCCATCGAGATCTCTTAGTAGAAGAGTTCCAATGGCAAATAGATCTACTATTCATAATGGATCCACCATCCCAACCAACACTTCTTCCATTAAGGAAAATCCATTCGCAGAAGATAATGTTGAGTATTTGGAGAAACCCGGAGTTGTAGTGTACGCTGAAAGCAGAAGTTCATATTCCAGCAGCGATGAAAGTTTCAACAACACTCCGGTTGACTCCAACAGGGGCAGCATTTATATAGAGAGTCCAGTTGAATCAAACAGAGGTAGCTTCATTCACAAAAGCATTTAAATGAAACTGTCATTGCGCTCACTGAGTATCCTTCTGATCATTTCAATCTCTATGCTGATTCACAGGTTCGTCTTAACCAACAATCAGTTACACATTTATTTGTTACCGGATTAGCAGAAACATCAGTTTCTTATCCAAATCACATCATCATTTTATATTTGCTTCGATTTCAATTCTTATCTGTCTTATTATAGTATTATTTTCGGTTTGCTCCCAAATTTGTTGCATTAGCATGCCTACATTGATTTTAATCTAGATTTATTTGATATAACTCTTCAGGCTTTTTTTTTCTTTCATTATCATTATTATCATTATTTGCCTTTTTCCTCAATCCCTAGATTTTTTTTTTTACTACAAGCTCTTGGTGTAATTTCCTCGTTTACTTGTTTATTTTCAATCAATCTGAATACTCTGGTTCACGATTTGTAGAATACCAAAATTATCACAAAATTCGGTGTTGAAAAGTTCTTTTGAAAAATAAAAAAGTTAACTTTTCCGGCAATATATTGGTATCATGGTAATCATCCAAACTAAAAGTCCAATTAAGTTTAATATTTGGGATTCATCAAGATATGGCCAAAACTCCCCAAATCAGAGTATGTAACAATCGAACCATTACCTCTTAACTAAAATTAGATAACCTAAATAATTTCAATATATTATATTTATCGAGTACAATCATTTCCTCGTTCTCTCTCCAGTTAATGCTTTTCCCCTGCCCCTTCTCTTCTTGCGTCTTCAAAACTTCTTTCTTCTGCAAAACCTTCTTGTCCTAACCTTCTTAATTCAAAATTTTCATCGAACCAATCAACCATACCTACCATTGAGGTACATTCATTCAAAGATTTATTCAACCTGTTCATGATAGCTGATCCCTTGGGCATCATGCAACTGACATGATGTTGTGCTAATTGGAAAGGCAAGCCATACTCCATCACCGAGCCCATAAGTCTTTCAACTGCTCCCCAAGTAGCATCTGATCTCATGGTGAATAAGCAAGGGTTGCTCAATACCCCTCTTACTGCCATTACCCCATCAACGTTGGTGTAATCCATTATTCTCTGGATGTCTTCCGGTTTAAAACAATCCCCATTGGCCACTACTGGGACACGCTTTATTGCTTCTCTCACAAGTTTTATTTTTTCTAAATCAACAGGAACCGACAGTCTAGTATCCTTGGTCCGGCCATGGATGGTGATCCAGTCAACACCAGCTTTCTCAACTTCTTGTACAAACTCAATAGTTTCTTCAACATTATCATGTACTCTGATTTTCGTCTCCATCTTGACTTTATCACCCCATCTTTCTTTCACAGCCTTAACAAACTTTGCAACTTTGAATCGATCACTCATCAACGCTGCCCCGATTCCTTCTCTAACTTGTTCTCTTACAGGGCATCCACAATTTAATCCAATGGCATCACAGTACGGATGTATCATTTCCACAAACCTTAGCAAGTCAGTGACATTATTAGCACCAACTTGGACTATTAGACACTGTTTTTTCCCCAGCAAAGGTTGTCGCGAATGCTGTTCTTTCAAGTTGGTGGTGAAGTCAGAATCACGACCTCCACGATGCCTCACAAACTCTCTGGCCAAAATCATGGGAGTATAAACGAAATCTGATTCATAGAGTCCCACAAGCTCACGGAACGGAAGTTTTGAGTAGCGAACCATTGGGCCTGCGATAAGAACTGGGCTATTCTGTTCTTTGCATTCTGCAAAGATCAAAAGGGGATCAACCTTGGGCTTTGGATTGAGAGGTTCAATATTCTCAGTTGGTTCGAGCCTGCGACGTTTGGCCAGGGTATTTTCAATTACAGATTTTTCAGTTGTTGGCTCAGCAGCGTCCATCTCTATATTTTATATATCCTTCTTCTTATTATCCCATCAGTTTGTACTTCACATATCGATATTTCAGATGCTGCTAATTTTTTTCTTCTCTCCTACAAATACTTATTGAAGTGGGATTAATGGGCAGCATCGTTGGTATTGTGTGAAAAATAAGCTAAGAAAATACCTCCAATATCACAACTCATCTCTTCCAGTCACGCGCAATTTTTTTTTTTGTGTGAACTCCTAAAAATTTTTCAAATTTCTAATGGTATCTAAATGGTATCAATCCTGCGGATACTGCAAACACCAGATTTATCCAACATGTCTGAAGCTGATAGCTCACTCAAGAGACAGAACGAGGAAAAGGTTCCTTCTGGGAATGATACCACTTCTACCTCCAAAAAGCTCAAGGCTTCAACCGTACAAAAGCTTCGTCCAATTAGCTTGGATTACAGTGGATTGGCCCATATCAAGAAAGAATATGTTATCACCGAACTGGACAACACTGTGAAATATCTTGAAATTGACGATGATGCTGCCGAGCAAAATGATAAGGCTGAAGCCATTGAAGCCTCGGGAGATGGTGGAAAAGGTAAAAAGAAAGAAAAGAAAAGAGGTCAGAATAAAAAGAGAGACTTGATCCAACCTAAGGATAAAATCCAACTTTGTTCATTTTATATGGATCCAAGTCAGGTTAAGGACAATCCATGCTCTTATGGTGACAAGTGCAACAGATGTCATGATGTGGAAAAATATTTGGAAGCCAAATTGCCGGATATTGAAGTCACTAAGTGCCCTAACTTTGAAGCATTTGGGGTTTGTTCTGCAGGTATCAAGTGCCGTTGGTTGAAAGACCATTATAACAAGGAAACTGGAGAGCTCGTAAAAGATTTGGAGAAAAATGACAAGGTTATCAAGGAAGGGAACTATGAAGTCAATAAGATTTCACATGAACAAAAATTGAGATTGAGTACATCCAAAAGGAATCGTGAGAAGAATTTTGATTTCAAGAGAAGTAATGAAATCATCGAGTATTTGGATAAGATCACCAAACATAACGCCAAATGGAATAATTCCGGAGACAGCGAAGAGCTCAAGGAAGCTACCGAAAATGCCATTGAAGAGAGAAAGCAACATCAATTTGATTATGTCGAAGCGCCAGTTAAGGCTTGGGAAAAGAAAAAACTTAACTACAATAAAACTAAGGTGATTTCTCCTTTGACAACAGTGGGTAATTTACCATACAGAAGACTCATGAAGAAACTTTATGATGTTGACACCACCTTTTCTGAAATGGCCCTTGCCACTCCTTTAATTCAGGGTCAGAATTCTGAATGGGCATTGATGAAGGCCCACGCTTCAGAAATCCCAGGTTTTGCTGCTCAAATAGCTGCTTCTAAACCTTGGCAAGCGGTTAAAGCCACCGAATTGATCAGTGAATTCACTCCAAACATGTCAGAAATCAATTTAAACTGTGGTTGTCCAATTGACTTGCTTTTCAAGCAAGGTGCCGGTTCCGGATTGCTTGAACAGCCTGCCAAGACCGAAAGAATCTTGAAAGGGATGAACTTGGTCAGTAATGATATTCCAGTCACTGTGAAAATCCGGATGGGTACTAGAGATGATAGCCCAATGGCAGACCACTTGGTTAAGAGATTTTTGTATGCCAATGATAACACCACCGGAGTCCCAGATATTGGTGCCATCACTCTCCATGGGAGATCTAGACAACAAAGATACACTAAGTTAGCGGACTGGGATTACGTTTCTAAAGTTGGGCAAATTGTCCAGGAATATAACCACAAGCAAGAAGAAAATAAAGATTCGTATGATCTTCCAAATAAGGTGTTTTTCATTGCTAATGGTGATTGTTACAACTACCAGGACTGGTATAATTTGACCGCTGAAGGTACTGGTATTGATACCGTTATGGTTGCTAGAGGGGCACTTATCAAACCCTGGTTATTTGATGAAATCTCTGCTGGCCAGTATTTGGATAAGAGCGCCACTGAAAGATTAGACATTATCAAACAATACTCTGAATTTGCCATCAACCATTGGGGAAGTGACGAATATGGTGTGAATCTTTCCAGAAGATTCTTATGTGAATGGTTGAGTTTTACTTATAGATATATTCCTGTAGGTATCTTGGAAAGATTGCCAAACCAAATTAACGAAAGACCACCAAAATGGAAGGGAAGAAATGAATTGGAAACTTTGTTGGCGTCAGGGGATTATAAAGATTGGATCAAGATTACAGAGATGTTTTTGGGGCCAGCTCATCCAAACTTTGGTTTCATTCCAAAACATAAGAGTAACGCTTATTGAGTTTTACATTCATATTTAACTAGTGATAGACCGTCTCAATAAAACACTACTGTACATCTTATATAGTAAGTATTATCAATACATCATATTTATTGGTGGACACAAATAGAGAACGCTTTGAAAAAAAAAAAAAAAAAAAAAAAAGATCAGCAACATGATGTTTCTTAGATCTTATCGTATTCTTCAGACAATTCCTTGGCCTTCTCTTTAAGTGAATTGATTTCCTTATCTTTTGCCTTGAGTTCTTCCTTTAATTCAACAAGGGCTTTATCATCAACCAAAGCACCGCCCCTCACAGTTTTTTTGATTTCAATTAATTCACCCACCAAAGAATAGGTTCTGTTGGTGATTAAGGTAAGAAACAATGTGAAACCGGTCAAATACAAGTTTCTTTGGGCATAGAATCTTTTAGCTTGGATTTCAGAGCGATCGACATAAGGAGCTCCTGGAGGGATTTCTTTGAGTTGCTGTTCAATTGAGTAACATTTGTTGAAGGCATCGATGAAAAGAATTAATATGAAGATAAGAATAGATTTAATAGATACCTGGACTTGCACGGATTGGAAAGGTTTAGAGATGGCGTTGAGCAAGGGAGCTCTCAATTTGGAAGGCAAAGGGAGAGAAATTATAGTAAAAAGTACAATTTCCGCGGAAAGAATTGCAAAAATAAGATTGTAGTAGAGAGACATGCTGATATAATGCTATAATATATGATGTGGTAATGCTATAGTTTGGAACCGGGTGCCACTGATGACATACAATTTCACATTTGGGTTCCCGTCTTTTTGTTTGATTGCGGTTTCTCGATGGGAGGCTATATTTCACGTGATTATGGTTTTTGGGCCCTTTGACAACAGAGGAGATGATCACCATGGTATTATATCTATTGGAAGATATATGATAATTGTTAGTTGATTTTCTTTTCTCTTTGTTTGTGAAGATTTGATCCTCTACTCGTCTAGTAGCAGAGTCTTTGTATACACACTATATCGTGAAATAATTCAACACATCAAGGATTACATATTGAGCTAATTCAACACATCAAGGATTGTCGTTTCTTCGATAACTAAGCGAATTTAAACGAGCACTTCAATTATTTAGGTTATACTTTAATAATTCTTATCTTATTGTTTAATGATTCTTATTAGGAATAATATTTTTTTTTCACTGGTCATTTGATTATCTTTTCAAAGAGAAGAATTTGCGTTTACCGTGGCTACCGTAGTTTTTGTGCTAATTTACAGGTGTTCCTGAGTTCATTTGAGGAATATGCTATCAGCATAACTTCAATAAATCACCCATCCGTCTTTTATTTGCCGTCTCTCAAAATATAAATATTAACAGAACCACCAATCCCTGGACTTTAGCTGCTCTAATCATCGCCACCGACTAGTAGAGAGATTTCATATATTGTGCACAGTTTTGTTTCCTCTAAGGTATCAAAATCATCGCAAATGCCGAAAAATGCGTTTTCATGATGTTGAAATCTGCCGGTGATTTTTGAAGCTAACCGTTTGGTGATCTATACATTTTTCCAGTTGCAGTGAGCACCATTTGATGAGGAATTCTCGTAGCAAAATCAACACACACACAACACATCAAATTGTCGCCAAAATTTGCAAGAGATAAGCTTTGGTATTAGCCCTTCCATTTGATTTCGATCCTCTGCAATCAGTTCCACCTCAAATTTGGCCTCAAAAGAAGACAGTATCGGGTCTCGGTAAACTAGAAAGGCGGTATGTCTGCATGTACATTTTTTTTCCCCATCACGCAGCCTCGTCTCCCTCGGCATGCAGCGTCTAGCCAGCCTTGCAGTGAACAACTTTCTTATTGACAATCCATTAACTAGCAAAAAAGGAATGATTAAGGAGAAAAGCCCTAGTCAGTCTTGCTATTCTAGAGTACCATATAGATTTAAGCTTTCCTACTGCTTCTGTCTCTTGCGTCAGTGATGGCGTAATGGAATTGGTCCGCCAGCCTTTGCAATTAGACGAGTGTCAATTATAAATAGCTAATACTTTTCCTCGATGCTGTATAACAATTTGTCTCAGCTGCCAAAATTTAGCTCAAACTTGATTAACCATCTTCTTTCTTTGATTTTGAGGAAATTAGCAATTAGTGCCTGTTGTCTGTGATTTTATTTTGTGATACCCATTTGACTGACAAATCAGATCAAAACTTTTTTTACTCCTATATTCGATTGAACTAATTATTGATCTTTTTGATCATTGTGATACCCCCCCCCCCCCCCCCCACACACTAGAATTTGATACCCATTTTTCTCTTTATTTTTCTCTTTTTTTTTCAATCAAAGTTTTATAAATCCTGAAAATGAGAGCTTTCTTCACTCTACTTCCTCTCCTTGGTTGCTTAGTTAATGCTGCTCCTATTACCACCACCGAAAGTGCTAGTGTCACTTCCACTGTTGTCTCCACGATAACTACCGTTGATCATGGTTCTACAACAACTTATACTAGTTACTACACCACTATAGTAATCACAGAAACGGTTCACATTGAAGGTGGTACGAGGTATGTCACCATGTACGGTAATGCTCCTACTACTTCAGCTGGATCAACATACACCATCTCCACTTCTCCAAGTGCCAAAACAGATTCATCTTCATCTTCGTCATCGTTCTCATTGACTTCAACATCCTCATTGCCATCATCTTCGTCATTATCCACATTGTTGTCATCTCCGTCATCATCGTCATCAACAACAGCAACAACAAATGCACCACGGACTACACTCATTACCTCTACCGTGAAAACCAATGTTATTTCAACTCCAACCACAACTACCAGTCAGCAAGTAACGACTGCGACTTCTTACGAAACTATCACTGGAACTATCCCAAGCCTGGTAACTGCATACAGCAGCAGTGTCTCGGATAGCACCTGTTACTACTACTATGATTTTGATGATTCCACAGATGCCGATGACGACTACAGCACCACCACAAGTACTAAGTACGTCACAGTCACTCAAGCTTAATGAATCATAAAAAAAAGAGATTTTTGTTTTACTGTTTGCTGCTTTTCTGTTTTGCTGTTTTCTGTTCACTGTTTTTTTCTATTTTACTATTTATTATTATCTCCCTTGAAGCTCTTTCATTTGGTTAATTTGATTGAATTTTTTTTTTACTACAGTCCTAATCCTCCCCTGTAGATGTTATAACGGGATTCTTTTGCACTAAATAATATCTATTCTATTGGTATTATATATAATTTATAGTCTATTGAAATATATCTTTGCTATCTCAAATATTCTCGATTTTTCCTCATTCATTGAAAACTTTCTTCTATGTCGAAGATTTGTTATTCATTTACACTTTAACTTATTGTTAAAATGACCTGGTTAATCAACAATAATGAGGGGAGCTGAACAGTTCTGGGTAAAAGAAAAGATCGTTATATTAGAATTATAGTTCAGTTTATTGTTCTAATAGAAACCGATCATCGGTTTTGAAGACGTGAACCAGTGAAACCACAACTTAATATAATAATAGATAGTACAGCACAGTATATATAAGCAGAGCAGAGGTTCGAAATATTTCTAAGGAACAAATTTGAAAAAGATCTTTGAAAAGAAAATGGGAATAAGACAAAAACAATCAAAGACAAATACGAGAAAGAAACAAAAAAAAAAGGGGGAAAAAGATGAACATATTCGAAAGCGCTAACATGGCGCCAAAATCAACGAGCATGAGGCAAAACAATACTTGTCATGCAACAAAAAGGATAAGAACTAACAAACAGGAAGAGAATAACAGAAAAATAGAGTGGATAATATAATAATAAAGAACTAAAAGCACTGCAATAGCCAACGAATGAGATGCCTGTGGCCAGTCACAGACAGTTGTGGGTTGATAGCATGCGCGGGCTGTTTATCGGGATTTGAAAAAAAAAATGCGCATTAAACTGAGAAGGTTTAGGCAATAAACAACCTAGTCTCTATCAAATGGCGTGTTATTGGGAAGAGTAAGTGAAACGGGAAAAAATGGTAAAATCATACTTGTTGTATATTTACTCAACTCTTCCAGAGAAGAAAGTGGTCACTTCTTCACCACCTGAGTACACTACCTTTCTTGTCATCTTGCTGAAGCTGATCCCATTTTCATATTTCTTCTTTTCCCAGAACTCCAAGCTTTTCTCCAATGTTTGCTTTGCCACGGCCAATTTCTTACGTGATTGGAAATCATGAACACATGGGTTTGGTGGTAAGCTATCTTCGATATATTTGATTTCGGATTTGATTTTCTTGATTTTCTTGGTGATTTCCTTATCAATTATTTGTAATTGTCTCAACTCCTGATGAGCAGCTGAGCGAGATGAATCATTTGAAAAAAGTGAGCTGGAGCCACTTGTTGGGGATGTAGGAGAGTTCAATGGACTGGAAGTTTTTTTTTTGATGACTTTGAATTGAGGAACATGAGATTTCTTCTTGTTATTGATGATAGACGATTGAGCTGGGATTAACACTTTAGAAGTTGTACTATCATTTGAGGTAGCTCTTGGTCTGGTGTTGGCAGCAATTGCTGTATTATTCAAAGGCTTATTATCAACAATGTTGGTGCTTGTATTAGCTGGAGCTTGGGTTTTATTGTTAACCTTGTCAAACTTTGATGAGTTCGATCTTGGGATACCACCAAATGGGTTTCCGGTGGCTTTCTCGGTATCAGAATCAAACAGCAATAAGCTCGAATCCAAGGTGTTCTCTTTATTGTGATTACTTACTGATTTAAGCTTAATTTGCATGGCTTCTGGTATCTCAGGAGACTTCAAACTTGGAGATTTGTAATTGTGGTTATTGTTTTTTTCATAATTGGATCTAAAACTCTTCACCGATAATGGCGGAGATCTAGCGTTGTCGGATTCGTTAAGATCCAACCCTTTCTTTATCTTATCTTGGAGGGCCTTAATACTATTGCTAACCCCTTCTGTTTTCTTAAAGGAAGAAAGCGAGCCATTAGAATCCTGTCTATTATGGCTGCCTTTAGAGCCAAAGTTATCATGATGATTTTGACCGTCGCCATTACTAGAATAACTGGTATCTTGATTTCCAACGCTGTTAAATGAGGTATTACCATTGCTGAAAGCTGCATTGTCCGACAAGTCTCTAGATGTATCACTGCTGTCAGTGATATCATCCACACCGTTTGGTTCCGGATCATTTAGCAAAGATTCAAGGTATTTCTTGCTGGTGACTTTTTTGTTTATGACATATTTCATTGACACCTTGGAATCACTGGTCGCCATGGCTCAAGTAGGTAAATGAAAACGTGGTATTATCCCGTAATTTCGATGATATATGGTTCGTAGATAATTTTTTTTTAGAACAGAAAAAAAAAAAAAAACCTCAAAGCAACACGTTAATAGATCTCACAGGATAAGGAGGAGAAAGCCGCTTGTTTTTTGATTATTACCTTCGCAAAGAACCCAAGAAATTATTTATCACCAGTTATCAGTTTATGGTGGTTTTCTATGGCGATCCAGATCTGCTGACACCGGTTCTGTTTTTGTTTTACTGTTGGAGGATTCGGATGTGGAAAACGCTTATATATCTGAGTTGTTTTGGTCAAACAATTTTTCGATTTATTTGATCAGAGAATGTGCTTTCGAAAGCACTCGCTGATACGCACATACCATTGCATGATATTACATGGAATTAACCGATGGCACGTGCCGCGAGAGGCTGTATAACCTTGTTTTAATGTCACTCTACAATGTTGATACAGTTGATCCTGGAATATTGAACATTGTTGTTCTTTAAGTATTCTGTTCCTTTTTTTTTATTGAAGTTATGGTACATTAGGCTTTTCCGCATGGGGTAGCATTTCATTTATCTAGTTTTTTGCAAGTATTGTTGGTGGAGCACAGATATTGTTTGATACCTAGGATTTAGCACTGTAGATATCTATTACGTATAGCTTATATTGTTCTCTATAATACAAAAACCTCAATATTGGGACGCCACAATTACTTTTTGTCTTTTTTTGCACGATAATTACCCGAGTGTATGGCTTTCCTGAAGCAGAGTTCCAAAGAGCTACTTTATCACCAAATGACCCGATGCAGACTTTGTAATAATAGAAAACAAAATAGTAGAGGACCTAGATCACAGTTTTAATACAAGATGGTAAGCAGGTGTCATATATGCAGCCTGAAAGAAATTATAGACAAAAAGAAAGGTATGGAGAATCTCCGTAAATCGGCTTGTCCTTTTATTTTTTCCTGTAAATCCAGAGTTTCTTCTATGGAAAATGAATTGAGGATCCATTCTTCTTATTTTAATAGTTATCAAGGAAAACACGGGTAGTATAGTGTTCCGTGTTCTGAAAGTTGAAACAATCTGACGTTGAGTATGGTGCTACAATTTATCCTTAACTTAACAATTTGGGTATTATTCTTAATAATATCCATGTAATTGACTTGAGATATATGGAGAGAGAAAATAGGAGATGCTGAGTGAAGTAAGGTAGTGAATCACTGTATATATGCTACAAAACAATAGGATGTTATTAACTCTGCTCACCCCTACTCTCCTTTCTTTTTTTTTCTCTAAGCATCGATACTGAATTGCAGTGGATCCGATTTGACTTCTTCTTCTTTTGAGTGATAAAAGAATTTTTTTTTCAGGGTTGATGGTACGAGCACAAAGGTCGTGAAGAAGCATAGGAGAATATTCAAAAACACGTCATAGCTTTTTTGATAGATACGAACAGTACCGAGATCGCAAGTCCGGCAATACAGGAAAGCAAATTTTTTATTCTTATTCTTACTAAAATTTTTTTTTTTTTGGAGGCATTATTGTGCTCCACCCCTGTCATCACCTAATTTCCTTTTGTAGAATCTTCAGCAACCCATTTCCGTGGGTACCGAAGCATATTGTTAGCTCCTTCCCGGATCCCTAGCCAAAGAAGAAAAGAAAAGCAGGATAACAATCTAATACGTTCATTACGAAATATTACAACTATTTCAATCTGGTATTGTGAAGACCTTTTTTACTCGCTGTATTCACTGCCCAAACCTGGTATATATTGGTGTTATAGCTACTGTTCTCATAGTAGTGCCACCCATTTTTGTGGATGCGATCGCATCATCGATGAGGTGCGTCAAAAAAAAAAAAAATTTAAGACCCTGAACCCGTAATGGTTAGAGGGAATACAACAAGATAGTTATCCAGTGAACATCAAGTAAGAATAGCTAGCTAGGAGAATATTGTGCTCATGACTCTTCTTAAGTTTTCCTTTTTTCCCCTTCCTTTTATTTTATTTTTTGGCCTCCCCATGGTTTTCCCTCAAGTGTAAGAATCCATCCCGTCGTTCCCGGAATTCGGAAATCAATCATTGATTGACACATTGAAAATTGTCACGCAATCGAAGGTTCTACGTAATTCGATGGATCGTTTTTTGTCAAATTACGTTCAAGTTCCTATTTTTCCTCTTCCTTAATATCCGAAACCTGATGCTCTGAAATGGTATAAATAATCCTAGTTATCATCATTTAATCATGGACAACATTTGTATTTATTCTCTTCATTACAAGTTGTACAACAACAAAAATTATCCATCATCCAAATTTTTTATTCATTATGCCTGCTCTTTTTGAAAGATCAAACGAAGCTGTGTCTCTTAATCCTCCAACCGGTGCGGATCTTCACTTAACATCCCATGGTTCAGATTGGTTATGGGCTGCTTTCTCTCTCTTCGGTGTTTTTGCAGTCACTCACGCCGGTTTGTTTCTTTTCAAAGGCAAGAAGTCTGTTGGCCATATTGCTGCTTTGTCAGTAAATGCCATTTTGGCTTTCACCTATTTCACCTTGGCTTCTGATCTTGGTTGGGCTTCTGTTGAAACCGAATTCAAGCATGTCACCGTTTCTGACCCATTGTTTGCCGATGGATATTACAGACAAGTCTTCTATGCTAGATACATTGGTTGGTTTTTGGGCTGGCCTGTTTTATTGTTCTTGATTGAATTTGTTGGTAATGGTTCTACTTTCTCTAGCTTTACTCCTAAACTCTTTGCCACTTATGCTTTGGAAGTCGGTGGATCTGAAGTCTTTGTTTTGGGTTTGTTGATTGGTTCTTTGATCAGCTCTACTTATAAATGGGGTTACTTTACCTTCTCTACTGTTTCCTTGTTGTTTATTATGAGTATCTTGAACTACAACATCTTCAAACATTATACCTTCTCTACCATTGCTAAATTGGCTTTATTGGTCTTAGACTTGGTCTGGATTTTGTATCCTGTTGCATGGGGTTTGGCTGACGGTGGTAACGTTATCCAATCCGACTCTGAAAATGTCTTCTATGGTGTTTTGGATTTGATTTTGTTCGCCTTCATCCCAACTATTTTGGTCTTCCAATCCAACAAGGACGTCGAAGAACCTGTTGTTGTCGGTAATCACGCTGATTCCAAAGAATTGGAGCCTGAAGTCCCAAGAGCTTCTGGTGAAACTGCTGTCTAAAAGTAAAGCTTGTCATGAGATTGTTCATTCCAATTTTTTTTTTCTTTTATTGACTAAATTCCTGCTGTCGATTAGTACTGGGGTTTTTTTTTCCTATCCTTTTCTAATGGCTACTCTCTCTGGCTTCAATACCCCAATCATGAACAATCCTGGAGAGATTCATTCATTAATCCATGCCGCTCTCTAATAATTTTACTATTACAATTTTTTTTTTGTTATATTTTAATTTTCTCTTATGCTGACGAGTCCATGACTTTATTATGAACAATTACACTAATGCTCCTTAATTAATTAATAATTTTTTCTCTTATACTGATGATATGAATTGCTTAAATGATTGTCACCAGTATTTTTTTTTCTATCCTATTTTAGTTTATAATTTCTACACGACTACTAACGAGATTAATGAATGCGACAATTATTATTATTATTTAAACCAGTTAAAATGCAACTTATGTCTGGTGATGGATTCTAGTAGTTTTCTGGTGTTTATGGTGCTGTTTTGTTGATGTTTGGGTTTTTTCTGTAATGTGCAGGTGTTCAAGTCACGTCATAGACGAGATCACCCTCGTCTGAAGACCATCTTAAGTCTATTATTACAGCCTGATAGCAATTTAATTATAGGTAGGGGTCGAGGTGAGTGTATAGTGCTCCCTAAATTGTATAGAAGGAAGATCATAATCAAGTGGCGGCTTTACTTGAAGCAACTGTTGGATTAGTTTTCATTGCAAGCCTAGGGCCTTAAAGGTCAATTTATTAAATGGCCTGAGAAAGCCATGAAATAAAGAGCAAAATACAAAATAAACAAATTTGGTGGCGGCTTAAGTAGAATAAGTACTAGCCAATAAATAAGAAGGTATCTTAGAAGGGTTGTAAGTGGAGTCCGATTTGAAAGATCTTACTTGTTGATACGTTTAATTTATTTATAGATGCGATTACACATAGCTAGGATCATAATTGGAACAAGGCCCGAGGAAAAGAAAAGAAAAGTCGACAAGAGTCGCAGTTGTTGTAGTACAGCTATGCCCGCATATGAAAAGGGTATGCTTTACAAATATGCAGCTGCTTCATATAGTGCAGACCACCTTATGTATTGGTGTGGGACAATTTGATTTGTTATCAATCTCGTTATTTTACCATTTATCATTTATCATAGATCGTAATAAACTCATATAATCTTCAAAGGGATCTACTAATCAATAATTGGTATCACTCATTATAACTAGTGGCTCATTCCAGTGCTCACTCCATCTACATAAAAACTCTTTTAGGTGGGTAACTCCAAATCTCTGCTTCGCCAGAGCTATTTACTGACATACTTGGCTTATCCAGTGGTAGGTATTCCCCCTTCCTTGTGTAAATCATATCATTTCCGTAATTTTCTTTCAGATAATGCGCATTTACCCGGTGTTGCTCCACTTCTAAAAAAAAATAACAACAATAATAGAGGCGTGTGAACATCACCCGCAGGTTGCATTATACATGCAGCTGCTGATAAAGGCTGCAACATAAAAGCTTATAGACGACTGATACAGAACACAAAATGCACCGCTGTTAACAATGCTATATTCCACGCTGCACGACCTGCATCTTGTGATCGTCCCACAACTTACTGTGGGCAGTCCTAATAAAACTAAAGTTAATCCATCCATGTGCTTATTCTTGCCCAGCTAACAAAATCTCGAAAACCCAAGGAAAAATGTCGCATGGCATTATTATTATTGAATTGTTTCAATCAACTCTCTGAGAGGGGACTATTGCCCATGTGTTTTTTTTTTTTGATGACAACAGAGCCTGGTAAAATTTGGTCTATACTATTCATGATGATAGTGTGATGGATTTATTGTTATTGCCACACCACCTCGTATTTTTTTTCATCCAACACACTTGATTCTTCCAACAAAAAAAAAAAAAAAAAAAAGTCAAGTCAAATGGTGCGTTGCTTTATCAGGATAGTGTAAGCAGTTTAATTAGCGACTCTAACCTAGCTGCTGAAACAATTCTGTTTCTGTGACTACTTTGGCGGCCAGTTTCATGGTAGGAGTTTTACGGTATCCAATTACCGAGAGCAGGATAATTTTCAAATCACGTCACTGCCAAATTAATATAAATATATATGGCTGTGTCTATATATTTGTAAATAATATAAATATAGAGAGTCTATGCCGTCCATGTATTTTTCTGCCGTTGCCTCGTTTGCTTCAGCAAAGTGTTTAAATATTTCATGCTGACTGGGTAGCTCATGCAGGTTACGTTTCTTATGCATGATAGAGCTGATCTGAAACTTTAATAATTTGTTTTGTCTCCTGTAGCGAAGTCAGTGAGTGTCAATAGAGGACAAATTTCCAAGCTTAAATCGGAAATATTGTTGGCTCACTTTGCTAGCCAAATCGCATAGCCAAATCGCATGAAGTCATAAAAAATTGAACAGAAGAAACCCGGAACCAAAACTAGGCAAGATAAGATAGCTGATCAATAAAATAAAAAAAAAAGGTTATAATTTCCTTGTGAAGCAGCTACAGTAGAGAAGCAGGAGAATGGTTAATTCATTAATATATATACAGCAAATACTTTCTCAATATCTATACATCCTTAGTTGCTTATAAAAGGAAAATTAACTCAAAAATAAGTGAAGAAAAATAAAAAAAGAAATTTCTCGTTTGCCAAGCAGATATCGGGAAGCCACAGAAGTTACGCAGTAATAAGCTGTGCATGTGGCTTGGCATACTCCAATAGTCAGAATAATTTGGGGGCCTCCGTGTGTATCCAACAGTTCCGCATGAGGGGTATGTATAATATTACATGAGAAACCTATAATTATAAGCAACAACATATTAGTTGTCAAAAATGCATTGAGACATAAATATAAAAGAATAATCACCCGCAATAACATTAAACAATGCTTAAAGATAACAATATAAGAAGGAATTTCCCCAAACCAAAAAAAAAAAAAAAAAATTCTAGTTATTCCTCACTTTAGCCTCCTTGCTTTGGCAGTAAAACTTTGTTATAGTGTGTCTTTTTTATGGCCATCGTCTTTCGTATATAATCCTTCAGCTTTGAGCGTACCGTGTTCTCTAACTAGTAAGTTTAAACGGGATTTAAAATTTTGTGTGTGAATATCCTGACTCCAGAATTGAAAATCGTATATTGTTGTTAGGTTTCTATTGCCGGCGGAATAGGCGATTTATGATTGCGCACAAGTTGCCTTGTTAGTGGGTTAGATAGGCGCTAGGAAAGAAAAGTAGCATCAACGGCCTAAACCCGTATATAGCCTTTTCTTTTCTCCCAATCTATTGGGAGTTTATTTCAGTTTCTTAGCCAACCATTAAAGTTCAGACGTCCTGCAATGCATATATAAAAGTATAAAAATGTAGTTCCTGCACACTTGTGTGCCTAAACCTAAATTAGACTCGGGCAGCAAGAAAACCTGCATTGCAGAAAACAAAATTTAGAATCAAAAAAAAAAAAAAGAAAAAAAATTAGCTTTGTTTTGGGTGCTCTCTCAGAATATAAAAAGTGTTGAGTGCGCGCCCCTCTGTTTTTTTACCTATTTTTTTTCACTTCCACGCTGATAATTATTTGGTATCATTTGACTAGAACGACTGTGTAAAATAACCAAACATAGACAGATATTCGTCGACATATTATCAATCCATTTTGATTTATTTGCCGACAAAAAAAAATTCATTGATTCTCACCAATTGCAACATAAAATAACGTATATATATATATAAAGTCCACAAAATCACAAGCGCAAGAACCAGCGGCCTCAAAGCTACTATCCACAATATGCCGCAAAAACATAGAAAACTTGAATCACCAATTCCTCAGCAACCCAGAATAAAGCGCCAGGACCTTGGAACACCTAACCCAATGGAACAACATCCAGCACAACCGCCACATCCAGCGGCTCTAGCGCCTCTACCACAACAGCAGCATCAACAACCTCTCTATCCTGTCCATCCAGTGGATCCCGAGACTTCTGATACGTGGGCTGCCTGTGCGAAATGTGCCCTATCGATTGGTCACCTTGAATTGGCGTTCCGTTCGTGTCAGTCGGCGCTCGACAAAAATCCGGCCAACGCGTTAGCGTTGAGCACAATTTCCGCAACCTACCGTGAGGATGATATGAAAACAAAAGGAGACCGTGGAGTTGAAAACGCCCTTAATATCTTGAATGACGCAATAAGGATGTATCCCTCTCTCGGTTCTGATCCTCTAATCCTCAAAGAATTGGCACATTGCCAGGCCCTCAAGGGATTTTATGATCAAGCACACGCCACTTTAGAACATATTTTGCTGATGAGTATTACAGATCCAGAAGTGTGGTTGATGGAAGGTAAAGCCTTGATTAGGATGGGGGCCAGGGCAGGTGCCCAATCAAAAAATATGGCAGTTAACGCTTTTAGAAGTGCTTTGGATAGAACCATGAAGCCACTTTCATTAGAAGCTGCTGCCATCACCAGGCAATGTCATTCTGAATTGGCAGCCATTGCTTTTTCAGAAGGCAATTTGGATGGTGCCGCTTTGGAGCTCTCTAATACACTTGCTTTACCTTTACCGGATGAAGCTCAAAAACATGAACTATCTTGTACGTGGTGTGCCTTGGCAGTTACTAAAGAAGCCAATGGTGATATTCAAGGGGCTTTGCAAATATGTGATACTGCAGAAAAAGTATTGGGTCTTTATCCCCGCTTGTTGATTACTGAAGCATATCTTTTACTTATTCAACCGACTGTTGAGAATGCAGTTAAAGCCGCTCAGTTATTACAAGTAGTTATTCAAAAAACTGATGACCATTGGGATAACAAAGAGGGTGATTTCCTACCATATTATTTGCTTGGCTGTGCCTATGCTGCAGTTGAGGACCCTTCTAATGCTTACGAAGCTTTACATGTTGCTCTTAGTAGAGCTCCTGCTTCAGCTTTTCCTTGGCTATCTGTTGGTGCCTTGTATTTACGTTTAGGTCAGCTTAGAGATTCTTTGGCTGCCTATTCTAAAGCGGCCAAATTGAAGGAAGAAATTGTTGGTTATGCTACGGCAGTAGTTACATGGAAAGGATTGGCCTGTGTTTACGAGCGTTGCGATAAACAATTTAGTGATGCTGCCAATGCTTGTACTAGAGCTGCGGGTTTTGCTAGATTGGCAGGTGATATTCGCACAAATGCTCAATTAGAACAACGATCCCATGCTCTTTTAGCTGCTTCTAGAGGCGAGGCTCCAATTCCAAAGCTTCAACAACCACCTGAACCACCTCTTCAATTACTTCGTGATTTAACTATCATGTCTTCTGAAGAGCGTATCGAATTGATGAACCGTCAAAATGTTCAGCAGCAACAAATTGAGCAGCAAGCACAACCATTACCTCAAGCTCCTCCAATGCAACAACAATCGAGTCTCCATTTCCAGCGTGGCCCTCCGCCTCCAGCCGGAGCTGCTAATGGAACATCCGTAGCCCCGCAAGCTCCTCTGGTACCTTCTGCGGCTGCTGGACCTCCGGGACCCTCACCTCAACAATTCTCACCACGTCAACAAGTTGGTTATCAACAACAATTTTCCCCTCATCACCAAGTACCAGGCTACCAAGGGCAATATATTGCACCAGTAAACCGTGAAGGACAATCTACACCACTTGCCAGACCAATGGTGTCTATACTTTCACCTAGTACTGGGATTCCTGCTAATGGCCAGGCGCCTCAATACCATTATGGACAAGGTAAAGCAGTTCCACCAATAAATCCTGTTGGTGCACCACAAATTCGCCCTGGTGGTCAATATGCGCAATTCCCGCATCCAGCAGAACGTCCAAGAGAATACATTTAGTTCAAGCCTCAGTGTTGTCAACTTTACAAAAGTATATACAACATTTTTGTTGGTAATTTTTCCTTTTTTTTTTTTTTAATTTTTGTTCCCTGCAACGTTCCTTTCTTCGTTTCAATGTTTTATATCCTCATATCCCTATTTTCACGTTGTTTTCACTTATTTACTCTTTATTTGTTATTTTAATGGTTGGTTATTATGTCATTGAGTATTATTTTTATGTTTTAGGTTTCACGATTAGTTGTGTATTAATTAGAAATGATAAAGTTTTATATTCAATGATTATTTTATAGAAGTAGCTGCCTATGTTTATGGAAGAAAAAAAATCTAATAGATTATTATTGGATATTAGTATACAAAATTCAAATTTCAGAAGATTGGGAGCTTTATTTATTTTTCCAATTCTCTTATAGTGGATTTCCAAGTCTTTGCGGTATTGAAGAACCCGGATCCCACACCGAGTAAATAGTAAATATATTTACTGATGCCCAAATTGAACAAATCTATGGCGTCAAATCCAAAGTCACAACAGGACTTAGCAAGAGCCAATTGAGTCACTTTAATATCATGATTGACCTGGTTGACTTTCTGGACGTAGACTTCCACAGAAATCTTTTCATCTTCAGGACCTTGGCTGACAAGATCGTACTTGATTGCCTTCAATTTCTGCAATTTTTGCCATTGCATCTTCAATTGATAAATGATATCGGCCATCCAAATGATTTCGTCGAGCTTGGCAACAACTCTCTTGAATCTCGGTTGCTTGTCAGCATTATAGTATTTTAACTTAAACAACAACCCTAGTTCATCGACGATCCCATAAGTCAAATCAATGGTATCGACGGCGAAATCATCGGTGGTAAAGTACCCGTACTGGCGCTGTTGCAAGTGCTGGGTTATAGAAGCACACCAGTTGGTTAGCCGGAATGGGGTCTTCCCGAATCTCAAAGTTTGACGGAATAGCGAGAGACCATTAGCGCAACCTTCAAGGCTATCGATTTGTGTTTTGAAAACATGGTATTTTGCGTAATTGATGGTGAAGAGGGGGTTGGAAACCAAAAGGGCTAACCATCGCTTGAGCACGGCGCTGGCCGCACCAACGTCACTGTTAGCTGACTTTAAAGAATTGACCACCGAAAGAACCTCAAGTTGAGCAATTTTGGACTTGTTCTTTGATAGGAAAGATTTTTGGAACGACGCAGAATAATGGAGGAGAAACTTGAGTAGGTACTGGACAAACTTCCCAATGCTATTCTTTCCAGCAAGCAGACCAACCATCAGTTGAAGAATGGCAAACGTTGTGGCCCTTTTCATGGGCGATGCCTCAACAGCTTTTTTAACGACAGTTGTGGCAGACGACATTGATAGTTCTTATCCGTGATTATTTGGGGTTTTTGATAATAGATGATAGACACATAGTGACTATTAATTTTTCCTTGGGATTTTTTTTTCTATTTTATTTTTTTTTTTTTTTTTTTTTTTTTTTAACCGCAGAAGAGGCTACACAACATGCGCGTATTACCATACAAAACAAACGTATTCATTATTTAATAATATCACATAGATTTGATATTAAGCAATATCTATAAAAATGGAATCTAGTCTCCTTTGAGAACCAATTGCTTCTGTAGCTCCCCATTCACCTTTATTGTTGGCAATGGGGCCGATTCATAAGTCAATGCTGGGGTCGGCTCATTGTGGTAATAGGCTTTGCCTCGGATAAATCCAAAAAAGAGATTACTTCCAAAGAGCCATAGACACAACATACATCCAAATAGCAAGAACGCCTTTATTCCAATTGGTTCAGCTAAACTATTTAAAAGTACTCCCAAGGTTTCGGCTCCTACAGCAGCATAATAGGATCCAGACTGCGGGTTGCGCATCATGCATTTCTCCCATTCAAAACACTGTTTTTCCAAGGCTGGTACTATAGTGGATGGGTCACATCTGTTTTCACGGTACTTTTGGGCACAAAGAGCCGATTGCAACACCATGGTTGCCACCTTCTCTTTCAATTTACTAGATATATCAAGACGAATCGAGTTGATTGTAGAAAATCCAATGTAAACCACCCCAGCCATTGTAATTGCGTTGAACAAAATTTGAAGATACGATGATATGAGGTAAGGTGAGGAGTTCGTTGGAATATTGCTTGACCAAGGTGAAGGAAGGTTTTCCGAAAAATGAGCTCTAGGATCTCCAGTATTAATGTTTTGGGTATTAGATTGATTAACTGACGGTGTACTGCTTTGGAATAAATTGAATGGGGTTGAATTGGAATTGAAAACATGGTTGTGAGTATCACCACCGTTATGGTAATGATAATGCATTTGTAATTGTATTGGACCCTTGCCCCACGGTGAATCCGCATTACTTTGGTATTTTGGAGTTGCAAAATAATCAGGTCTATGTACCTGCTCTGAATTATTGGCATTCTGTGGGGAAGAGGCTTGGTCCGTTAATATATCGAATTGAGTGTCGGCCTTGGTAGCTTCTGTACTGAAGTCATCATGATCAGGTTCTTCGATATCACTGCTAGTTCCAAGGTTTTCCTCGACACTAATTTCCACTGGAGGTGCTTTTTCACCCGTGACCTCAGAAAGCATACTTTTTCTTGTCTTCATACCTCTCCCGTAGTTGAAACTTCTAGATGTTTGTTTGAATCCTCCAAATCTTTTTCTCAAACCTTTTCCTGAACCTACAGGGAAACTACCACTTTTCATACTCTTGTTCTTTAATGGGGTTTCACTGTATACGTCATCGACGAAATGGAGGTCATCGTCCTGCGACATATCCATAAAATTCATTGAGTCTCTGTTTTTCCCGGTCTTTTCGTCCTCCATTTCCTTAACCCTTTTCATGAACGATTTTTTGGCAAGTTTGGTGCCGAGTTTAGTAGGGGAGAAAATTGCATTACTCGTCTTTGAAATGCTATCCATGATATTGCCAAACATAGATACCCCTCGATAATTCTCATCTGTGCTTTTACTTTGGAAAATGTTTTTCCTTGGGACCGATGGATTATCGTTGACAGACTGGTTTGGGTTGATTTCTCTGATTCGCTGATTTCCCGCATGATGTTCGTAATCTTCATCTGAGTCAATATCCATCTTGACCGTTTCATCATTATCATAATCGATACTATCTATATCTATGAGATCCAGTTCTTCCTCAGCGAGAGTTAGGGCACCAAAGGAAATATCACTAATGTTTGGTTCATTTGGTTCATTTAGCGAAAGCCATGTTAGATCGTTATTTATTTCCATGACCACTCAAGATTTTTCTGTCTTCATTTAAAAAAGAAAAACAAGAATTGTTAAACACTGGTATATCCCACAATATCCAATAATATGAGAAATTCCGAATGTGTTTTGAGCTGTAGGACTGAATAAGCTGAAATGGGGGAATTTTTTCATAATATTCATGAATTTTTGTAAACACCGGCATTGCTCGCAACCACTGGGAAATTTGTGGTTAACCACAAACTAGACACTACTGAAATGGTATCTTTCCATGGATTATTACTGTCTTCCATGTCAAGATTAAAATAAGGGAAATCATAGCTTGTCATTATTATTTATCATAAAAGGGGTATTGAAACGAGGGAGTGAACAAAAAAAAAAAAGTATATAGTAGATTCGAAAGCAAATACAAAACCAAAAAAGCATTCAAATCAAAACATAAAAGAACCACCAAAAGCAAAAAAACTTTAAAAGAAAAAATAAAAAAATAAAAAAGATTATAATTGACTCAAATCCATAAGTTCATCATTCTCGAGCCCAATAAAGGTTGGTGTCCAACTCTATTCAAGATGTCACTAGCTAATTCATGGGCTTCATATAACCCCTCCAATTCATACGCTTCAGAAGTGTTAATCTCCATTGATTCTCTAGCACCTCTTTGTTTCAACCTGTTAAAGGTCAGATCGCCAAAATTTTTGAGCTTTTTAGATGAGAAAAAATTGCTGTTGTGGATGGAAATTCTGTTGTTTCGTTTACTGTCTACTTGACCATTTAAGCGGTTCAAAGACCTTTCCACACTCTGCAACATATCAGTACTATTGTTTCCAAAACTGTCCTTGGTCGGGGAAAAAAGCGAGAATTCAAGAGAACGCGGCGACGAAGAGGCAGTGGTGCGAAGATGGCTGAACGTAATTCTAGAACTTCTGTAGTTTATCAGTTGACGATTGAGTTTTATAGTAGAAGCGGCACTGGCTCGCTTATTATTCCCACTTTCTTCCGTCAGACCAGAGCTGGTACGAATATTTAGAGGAGCAATCGGAGTATCATGTAGATCAAACGAAGATGATGGAGAACTCATTTCAATTGGATTTAAAGAAAAATTCTCAGTTTTTTCGTTGAAGATAACGTCAAATGGAGAACTCCCTGATGTGTCTGTGAAATAAAAGTCATCTTCATCCAGCTCAAGTGGTGTTTCAAGTAATTTATTGCTATTCTGACCACTAGAAGACTGTTTTTGATGTTGGAAAAGTGGAGCTTCAGGGACCGAATGTGATCTATCATGATGGAAATAATAATTTGTGTTGTTTTTAAGAGTGTTGTCATCATAAGGGTTGAAATACTTCAAATCCACCGATCCTTTGCGGACAGGAATCTTGGTGATCGGGACTGGGTTAGAGATTATCTTTTTGGTAACTGGCTCAAAATCTTTATTAACAGAGTTGCTTCGTGAAAGCACCTTCTTGATTTTTGAACCAAGATTTGAGTTTATTGATGAGGGAGTAGAAGATACCGCTTTTTCATTCTGTGAAATGATGGACGACGAGCTCGAAGATAAGGAATGGACTGAGAAAAGGGAATGCTCTGAAGGTGAAGAGACCGGCTGAAGACTATAATAGTGAGCCCCTGGGCTAGCGTAAGCATAAGACATTGTCGTTATTTTAATTTTTTGGGACCAGGCGATTTTTTGAAGAGGGAGGGAGAAGTGGAAATACCAAATTCAATATATTTTTATTTTTGTTATATGGTAGTAATGACTGACCTCCTTAAATTTTGATTAGTATTTCTCACGTTATCTGTTGAGTTTTCGAAGACTGTGAATAAATTATAAAGAAACATAAAAGATCCATAGGTGGCACCATCAACGTTTATAAAACAAATGCCATAGGATAAGCTCACAAACTTTGTTACGGAACCAGAGCAGAATCCAAGTTTTCACTATAGATGGAGACGTCCTCAGTCCTGGGTTTTCTGCATGATGACGCGCAGTCATGCAGTTTCAGATAACAAAGGCTACCGAAGTGTTTTAACCTTTTAGTGCTTTACAAATGGTGGTGATCTATCGCAAAGGGAATAGTAATAGAGATAGTGTTTTTTTTTTTACAATATATAATCTTCTTCTGAAGTGCTAGTTTTCCCAGGAGGTTTAGTTTTTCTCTCATATAAAAGAGCATCATTTTGGGTGTGCGCATGCGCATGATTCGCCAGAAAATTCAACCAAAAGCTGGTGATTTGATCCATATAAGATAGGAACATCCACAAAGAATGTTCAATAATGAGCATACGTAATTAGGGTATGGCCTCCCAGAACAAAATAGACTTTATACAATCACTAATGCGCTATCTGTTTTGGAAAATAAAAGAACAAAGAATTCTGTATAAGGCGACTCAATAGCGACAGCGAACTGCCTAAATCTCATACAGGCATACTTGGGAAGTGGATGTGATGGCTCATAAACTAATGGGCTTTGATCCCTAGTGGTGGCTCTTGTTACTGATATACCTTTTTTCATCTCTGACTTTGTTTCATATGGTTTACTGTTTCAGGAAAATTAATTATGACTTTAATGCAACTCATCGTACGCTAAGACCTATTGATCTACAATCCCGTTAATTAACGCCATGTCACTAACGCTTAACAGCGAAGTTTGCAAAAATGAGAAAAAAAAAGGGCACTTTTACTTTTTGAGAATAGGTATACCTATATTTTGAGTAGAAATGGGTTAAATAAAAAAACACTATTTAAAACTTAAAACTTCATATCAACACATAACAAAATCATGGCCTCATTCCGCTTTCCAACATGCCTCAATTGACGATACCAGTACCCAATTTTGGAGGATATTCTGACACTGAACCATCGGCATGCTTGCAAGTACACCATTGGCTTTTTGGGGTTGAGTCCATAGCAGATGGGACATGAAGACCACATCCGGTCCAGGTGGTTTTTCCTATAACGTTAAGCATGGTTAGCATATGCCAAAAATACCTAAATCATCCACACACTAGCAACTTACCACAGGTGTTACAAGTAGCAGCCATGCACATTTTATAGTTTGTTATCAATTCGAAGTACAAAAAAGATGGCAAACTAACAATTAATACTTGATCAAAAAAAAATATCCGTTCATCAAAGATAACAATTTTTTTTTTTTTGCGATGATTTGCATGTGACCAAGTTCGTTATCAGTTCCGGGCTGGCGGTTCCTGTAGGTAGTATACTCAAACAGCATTAAATGGTTTCACCATTACACAAGACATTTGCTAGCTCGGTTTACGGAAGAAATGGGCTCTTCTTCTGAATTTCTTTATGTGCCAGTAACTGATGCAGTCTAGCATTATTAATTTCATCATCGACAACTAAAACCCACGGAAGAAAATAAGAGTTGTGTTATGCTTTTCGGGTGTTGAATCTACAATTGAATTCAGAAAATTGAGAATAATTGTGTCTTATCCCTCTAAAGAAAGGAAGAAAGATCCAGCTTCACAATTTTTTTTAATATTTTAAAAATAAAAAGAGCGACACATGGTGATTCTCATATAGCATTTCTCATACTTACCGTTATTTTATCACATAAAAAGGCCTGTAATATAAGCTGGTTCTCATGTAGTATGCTTATACTAAAATTCGTACTGTAACTTAGTGTACGAATGAAATGAAATGTTGATTTAGTAAGTAATTATACTGGAAAGTTATTGCGCAAAGATTTTAAAATCAAAAATAAGAAAATTAAACAACTCCAAAAAGTTCGTCCTTTTATAATAGTCCGATATTCTATGAAAGATTCTTAGAAAATATTGAATGTTCTATTAAAAGATACAAAAAATGGAACTTTCTAGAATAAATAGAAAGTTCTAGAGGGGGGGCGGAAACGAATAATAAAATAGTAAGAGAGTAAATAATAATAATAAAAGGTGTCAATAATCAATAACCACATTGGTTATGATACCCTGAGCAGGCTACAAGGCCAAATTCTTATGATTATATAGTTACGAGGATCTCAAAGCAAAAAAAACAAAACAGTATGTAATGATATTTACAACATATATTGTCGTTATAGCTGAATTACATAGAGACCTTATTATTCAGTAAACCTTATTATTGTTACTAGTTTTAACTACATGCTATTATCTCCTTTATGTTTTACCTTTTATTATCTTTATTACTTATCATCGCCTATTACTGCGTCAACATACGCTACGTTACTGTTATTCTATTTGTTATATAAAGGGTTCAACATCCCGATTTATTTATCTTGGTATATCTTTTATAAAGGACGGATTTTTATATCAATATATTGTTATATTACAATAAACAATAACTTATATGACAATATTAATGTGAATGGCTTTTGAGTGAATGGCTTTTGAGTGAATGAAGCAATGAATATATATTAACGAGTGGCAGAGGTTCTAGTAAATCCTTTTTTTTCCAAAATAATTTCGATTTATATTATAATCTCATAAGAATATAATTATATAACTTGATATTGGTTTTGTAAATCCGGGTAACGTCAAAAAATATACTCAATTTGTAAACGTGTAAACAAATATAAACACAACAGCCGGCCTAGTATAGTGGTCAGTACGAGTCGTTGTGGCCGACTAGACCCAGGTTCGATTCCTGGGGCCGGCAATCAAATTTTTTAGACATACCAAGTTAAATTTTTTATTTCTTGATTCAAATTACTTTTACGACATACACATGTGTTTTGTCAAATTCATACAATTTAGTTTCTCTGCGCGCTATTTCTTTTCTTTTTTTATTAATAATATTGGAAGATAGATAACTGATTACACTACTTCATGTGGCATTGTATGCCTAGGTACAATATCAAGGTGGGTAAATACCTCCCGTCTTTTTGTGTGTGGGGAGTAGTCTTTGAATTAGAGTTCAGGTATTTGTATGTGCTTTATTTTCTATCATTGCAGATATTATGGGACATCCACCATACAGTAAGTACACCTGTAGAACTTTGGAAAGTAGATTCTCCTCGGTAATTTGATAACTGTCACTGTTTATTTTAGTTATATACCTTACCATCATCCTATTATGGCGATGCGTGACCAATAACCTATCATAGTTTTTAGTTTGTAAAACACGTTGAAGGTTATGGGAAAAAAACAACAAAACTGTCGATATTTATTGCGCAACCAGTGGTGATGGGACAAATTGGGAGATGTAAAGGTATCAGCTATGATACTAGCTTTTCATTAGTGTTGTTTTAGTGGGTCTGGGCGGCACCGTATTCGTATTGGGTGCGTCGGCCGGATTTGTTTTGGAATCGAAGCTTAAATCCCGGTGGAAGGATAGTGTCATTCCCAAATAATTACGGGACAGATAAGAGGTAGGTAGCAAAAAGGGGCCAATGGATTTTCATTCTTCTTCTTCTTCTTCTCTCATTAGCAAAAAATACTTTCTAAATAATATCGTCCACAATGAAACATCATACGCTAGCTAAATCGATCGCTGGTCTTGCATTATGCTTCCTGGAAACCGCCAACGCAGCCCCAACAGAAGACCCATTTGTCACTGAGATGCTCATCTCCATCAACTCTCTTTCTGCCGATATTGCTAGCGAATACGGGTCATATGCATCAGAATATAATCCTATATTGTCTTTCGAATCATCATTAATTGTTAACAAGCCCTCAGCTTTACAAACTTTCATGAGTGTGGTCAAATCAGTAGAAAGTGCTGGTGGAGCATTGTACGGGGAAGCAGTCGAGTCTGCTGCCGAAATATTTCTCGAGGAAGTTGGAACACTTCCAACTGATGGACTCGCCCGATTACTCGAAGGTTTGGCTGGTGATTACGGCACCGCTTACGGCACCGCTTACGGCACTGTTTTCACCGATGACTATGATGCTGAAGATTCTACAATCGTGAGCTCATCGAGTACTAGTAATGGTACCAGCACTATTTTAGGATCTTCTTCTTCGCTAGAAACCACTGCTACCGAAAGCTCTGCTTCTGACTCGACTTCTGAAGTTTCTAGTACTCATAAGGGTTCAAAGACTTCCTCTAGCGCTTCCGAAAGCTCTAGTGGTTCCACAAGTAAGGTGGATACCCCACAATCTGGATTGGGTGTTCAGTTTGCGGCAGTTGGATATTCTGCATTCTTTGCTAGTGTTGTTCTTGCTCTTTTATAAGGTCTTTCTTTCTTTGAATGACAAGTCCAGAATAGTTGTTTTTTGAAAGAGCTTGCCATTTTTCCACGTCTCAATATACATTCAAATCTCAACAAACGTGTTGTTAAAACAAACGAAATGGTCATTCTGTTCTGATTATTATTATTTTTCCATTTGCCAACTCATAGACAATAGAATCCCAGTGCCTGCATTTTTCAGTAATTGCTATTACGAAATTGGCAAAAGAAAAAAAAGCTTGCAGTGATTCTTCTAGATGCCTTTTGATTATTTACTTCTGTTACCCTTATTTTTCCTGTGTTCTATTAATATCACAAAATACACCGTCCTATTATTTACTGTAGTAAAGTAACCAACAATATGTTGGATCACGAAAAATGTGACGTTATACCAGCCTTACCCTGTCGCTCCTACGACACGCAATTTCTTCTGTCTAGAACGTTCGATCAATAAACCATCCACCACATTAATATGGCAGTGTTGTAGGTACAATAGTCAGAAGGCTATGTCATTTTATTGTATATCCTTACCCATAATGAATTGATCCCTAGCCCTTTGAGTGGATACACCGGGTGGGCAGAATTGTAAACAACAGGAATGGTAATGTCCTATACCAAAAAATTACTATATATAAGTCTCATAAACACTGTAGATTCCGATGAAACTTGAGTGAGTTAGCAAAATTAATGTTCAATAGAGCTACTATTAATCTAATTTGCATAATTATAGAAGCAAATATAAAGAAAATTTGAAGAAAATTCCTCCTATATTAACAACTCAAAATGAAGCTCCTGTCATCTATTTTCCCATTAGCCGCTTTATATATTGCTGGTGTGCTCGCTGAAACATTTACTGCTCAATATGCCAGTGACACTGGAAGTGGTATCACCGAGGATACTACCCTCGCAGACACCGCTATAACTTCTGACACTGTCGTTAACACTGCTGTCGCTTCCGGGAGTGCTGAGACTGCCACTACTGCCGTCGCTTCCATGAGTGCTGATACTGCTGTTGCTTCTGGCGCCACAGCTGCTTCTGGCGTTGCTGGCAGTAATGGCACTGCTTCTTCTGGTGGTGCTGCCTCTACTGGAGCTGCCACGGATACCGCCACGTCTGGTATTACTATTCAATCTTCTGAGTCTACAGAAACTTCTGATTCTGGACTGTCCAATAGTAGCGCCGATATACTTGGCAGCTTAGCAGAAGATTCGAGCGCCACTTCTGATTCAACAGGATCTTCAGGGTCCAGCGAGAGTGGTTCTGGGGCATCTGACTCGACTGCCTCAGGTGACAGTAGTTCTGCAGGTGCCATCAGATTGGGTCTGGGTGCAGGAATTGGTGCCATGGGGCTTTTGTTTGCCATGTTGTGAACTGATTGACCAAAATGACATCGAGCCAGGCAGCTGCTATTATTAACTATTAAAATTATCATTTTTTAATTAAATATTGTTATATTATTCTACCTCTTCAGTATTACATGTCTTTTTTCACAATATAGGAAAACACGGATCTACAGCAAGCATACGTTTCCAACACTGTAGTCATTTTTTATCCAGAGCCCTCGGTAGTTGGCAGATTAGCTTTTTGTGGTGATACTAAGTATATACAAGAGCAATGGGCTATCAAATCTTTTAGTAGTAACAAGTTGACGGGTTGGTATTCATGAATAGTTTATTTTTTTCTTGTTATGATTGCTGGCTAAATAAAATATGCGGACAACGTATCCAGTTTACAACATAAGAGACATAAGATGGTAAGCTTGCTCCCAATGTACATAGAAGTGTCGAAAGACTATATATTAAGGGTATTTTTGTGAGATAACTAGCCAAAATAAATCTTTGACCAAACCATTCCAATGCAACAACACCATCCACCAAAACCATAGATGCATGTGCTTTCTAAATTCCGGCACCCAATAGTTCTCGACTACATGGTAATCTTTCTAATACAAATAAAATGATTTTCTGTTGCCTCGACTTATTCATGGTTCTTTTTCTCGTCTCGTCGGTAAAGGCTGGCAAATTTTGCTGCCGTGGTGGGTCGGGGTCTGGACTTTATTCTCCCGCATCGGCCTGCAGTGCCAATAAGCAGTACAACAATAGGAATATGTCACTTTTACATGATAGAATAAGTGAGAAAGCAATAACCACAGATAATGCCGTGTGTTTGTTTCCACGGTCTGCTCCACCAGAGGATGAAATTACGGCTGAAGGTGGAGCAGCAAAAATCAACAGAAGGGGTTTAGAAATGAAGATGGTGTACATGATTGGAGGCTTGAGTGGACTATTTGCCCTATTATGATACACAGAAATAAGCGAAGTTGCTATTTCTTCTTTTTTTTTTTTGCAAACTTCTCAAGTTATCTTGTTAGAATAACGATAATAATAACAATAATAATAATAGTAATAAAATATTTACTGGTTATTCCTTCTTGATTGATGTTTTTATTTTGTTTTGGTGTCACCAGACATTATTTTTTAGATACCATGTGTCTTTCACCCTATAGTTTAATATGATCTTATTTCTTATTATTATATTAGAATGAAAAGTTAATCATCAGACACCTGTCATGAAAGAATTAAATATATGAGCCAAAAAGTATTTTGAGACCACCAATTCCTAAAGAATCTGGTTGCAAACCTCAAGAAATGGATTCAAATATTTTATCTGTGACAATGTTGTTCCCTCTCAAAAAACCCCATTCTCGCATTATGCTTGCTGGAACAACTATCGAGAAAACTCAGTAACCTGATAAGAGTTTTCTTAATATACAGATTTGTTTCTTAAGTTGTGTACAAAACCAGGTCGATTTACCCTATGCAATTGGAGTGTTCACTGAAATGCTGAATACTTCAAAAAGCAAGATATGACTTTTTTTTTGTATGTACCTCATCTCACTCCATAATTTCTTCATTTATATATATCCACAAAAGCAGTCCATTCGAAAGAAGGAAAATGAGAGTTAAATAAACTCAAACGGACCTGTGTGAAGTATAAGATAGAAAAGGTTATACAGAATGTCAACCCAAAATCAGGACCAAGCGTTTGTCAATAGCATAGTGTCGGCAATTTCGAAATGCACCGCCCAAATGACAACTTCGCTAGATCCCCGTCTTGAATCTGCCCTACTGTTTGAATCATCAGTGGCATCAAACTATCCTTCGGCATACCGGAGCTTCTTGTCGATCGTCACCATAATTGATCCGGCTCCTGGTGATTTGGTGGAAGCGGTGGTGGAACTATTTAAGGATATTGGTTTGAACACCCACACGATGGGGAGCTTTATAGCCTTGGCACCGGTGGTTCTAGATGCCAAGGGAGCAGGAACCTTGGTTCAACCAGTATTGGCTCTGCCAACCACCACCTTCTTCACCACTGGATTATTGCCAGACAATTATCTGTCCGATGCTACCACGATTACACTGGGATCTACTAGCACCACATCAACCACAGATTTCATTGATACCAACTCCACCATAACAAGCACATCAACCACCATAAAGGCCTCGTCGTCAACATCTTATTTTTTTGGGCCGAAATATTTATCGAACACATCACAAACCACGACTTCCGGCTCAGGCAAAGGTGAGTTAGAGCTCAATAGCTACCTAATAGCTGGTTCATTTTTGGGCTTGGTGGGGCTACTATAGAATTATATTATTATTATTATCATTCCTACCTCATATAATTTGGGTGGTTGTGTTTAGTTCAATTTTCTTCACTATATCACTTGGGCATCGGTACGGAATATTTATAGACTAGGTTTTTAATAGATGGAGACGACTTCGAAGATGACGTAGGGCCTCTCTTATATACTCCAAACTCCCCATTGAAGGTAAAGAATTTAAGGTTGATGAAGATCTGAAAGGAAACTGGCATGATAAAATAGATAACGTCTACTTTGTAAAATCATTGCGATCACTAATATAATTTGATCTGTAGTTGATTTATTAAGAAGAACATAACAATTTAATTTGAAGAATCCACTTGCTTTACATGCATTCACTTTATAATCCAAACCTTCAGTCATTATATATCACAATTTTGGAAAAACAATATGGAACGGGAAACTTTTTAAAGAAAGATCATCATAGACAAAACTACGAAGTTCTTTTTGGTATCAACCAAAACTTTTAGAAAAAAAGTATAACCGTAAAAGTCGAACCCAATCAGTCGGTATAACGTTCGAGCTTCATATTTTCAATGCCCATAGCAACTATAATGATTAGAATCTACGATTCCAGATTAGAAATTCTCAGATATTACTTTACGGAGAGAATAAATGGTTACATTGACTTCAGTGTTGTCCAAATAAATAGTTTTGCATTGAAAAATTTCACCACGCCAAAAAAAAATAATAAAAATAAATTGAAAATATAATGCACCCTACAGATCACCAAAACATTTTCAAAACTTGCTTGGATTCAACTTGATGAGGATTATTACTTGATTGAAAATGAAATTCATTTCAATACCCCTTTTTTTGATCCTTTTTTGTCTCAGTGTGACCTATGCATTGACTTCAGAATCAACCATCATAGAAGCTACCGCAGACTCTCTACAATCACTCCTTTCTGAATCATCCAATCAAGAGGTCTTCTCTATCGTACTATTCTTCTCCCAATCATGTCGATACTGTACCTTGCTTAAACCAATTTGGCAATACATGCCATCGCTTTATGCCTCATCGTCGGAACTTCAACTTATCCAAATCGATGCTTTAAAATATAAAGTCTCTTCACAGTACGATATTAAGTCTTTTCCAACTTTGAAGATATTCAAAGGAAACCAGGAAATTTCCACCTTTGACGGTAGCAGAACTTTGGAGAATTTGTCCCAGTGGATCCAAGAACAAACCGCGGTCAAATCTCAATGGCCCCAAAGCGATGTCTGGGATCTTGAAAGTGATGTCCAATATGACCGATTCATCCGTGAGCATTTGACTACCGGAGACCAAGATGTCGCCGATAAGAACCAAATCGTGAAAAACATAACCATTACAGAAGACCTAAGCTTTTGGGATTTCCTTCTCTCACGATACTTTGAAAGATCCAACCCCTTAGTTGTTCCATTTGTCGCTCCTTGGATGAATGCTTGGTGGGATCGTACCGATTTTTATGAATCTGTGGCCACAGAATCGAGGTTATCTTCACGAAATGTAGTCTTTGGCAGAGCAGATGTAACAAAGGCTGATAATCGGCAATTGATGGAGTGGTTCCATGTACTGCGTACTCCATCAATTATCCGGATCATATTTCCTGGGACTGAAGACTACTGGTGGAACAAGTTTCAGAGCGTTGCCGCTGCTTTTATACCCAAGAAAGCCGATGGGGTGCTAAAAGTTAGAAAAAAGGATTTGTTCAAGTTTTTCAATGAGGTGACTGTTGAATTTTACGGTCCTGAAGATTTAGGATTAGTATATCCTGGTGGAGAGGTTGAACTAATCAGACTGATGGCCAAGGGGAAGTTATCTAAAAATAGGCCAATTTATAGTTTGATGGATATATTGAGTGGCAGTGAATTAAAGTGGAAAAACAGTGAAGAATCTACAGAGGAGGAAGAAGAAAAACAAGAGGAAGATGAGGTATTTGATAATGATGATGAATATTTAAAATTAAGAGAATTATGAATATTTTGGTTGACATTTCAAAAAAACAAAATAAAACAACATACTCACCGTCCATTTTCTCTATTAAAAAAAAAAGAATTGGCGGTCAGTCACGAATCTATATATTAAAATTTTTTGAAAAATGATTAACATTACTCTTCAAGGCTTTGAAAACCATCTAATTCTACCAGTTTTTCATAACTATTGTCACCAACAATGTTATTTTCCTTGTTAGTATGTTTCTCCTTCATACTATCTTTAGTATTCTATTTAATGCTTTCCTTAGTAGAATTCATATTATCGTTTTCCTCGTAGTGCTTATTTCGTAATTCAAAACTCATCAATTCTTGACTCTCATCATCGTCCAATTCCATGT
This sequence comes from Saccharomycopsis amapae, assembly GCA_031125765.1. Taxonomy (NCBI): domain Eukaryota; kingdom Fungi; phylum Ascomycota; class Saccharomycetes; order Ascoideales; family Saccharomycopsidaceae; genus Saccharomycopsis; species Saccharomycopsis amapae. Next base: position 232,156 of record JASTVC010000005.1, on the reverse strand, counting down.
CCAAATAATCTTTCGTATATCGCTTTGCAAGCTCCTTCACTGGAGATTTCTCAAGATGGGACGTCAGTTTGGGGAGAGCGAACTTCATCAGAGTCGGCGGCGATTTCAATACGATTCCTTCAACAGAAGAATCAAAGAACAGCGGCGGCTGGGGAGTTTGGTAATTACTGCTACCCATGGTTTCATCAAGATTGAGAGATGAAGGAAGCTGTGGTATCTCTAGTGTGGTAGCTGAAATGGAAGCAAATGATGTGTGTGGTTTATGTTTGTCTGCTGTTTTCGTGACGGGTTTCATGGCAGCATTCGATTTATAATTCATTTTGATTGGAGAAAATTTCAAATACGTAAGTTCTGGAGTCTTTGGAATGTCATCCGGGGAATAATCAATCTTGAGTTTCTCAAATATCGCAGCTGACGATTTTCGTGCTCCTGTAACTCTTTTTGGTGTCGTAGGGCTGCTAGGCGTTCGCTGTCTCTTTTTTATTGGGGATATCTGAATCTTGAATGGCGAAGTCGCTTCATCAGCAGGTCGCTTTCGGGCTAAAAGTTCAGGTAGCACCTTCAATTTCTGGTTATTCTGCTTTTCATACGTGAAGGTGGATGTGTTTTGGTCAATGATTGAGTTATTGTTGGCAATGAAATCCGCTGATGATGATTCATTCGTCCTATTTCGGTTTGTAAAAACACTATTAAGTTCTCTTTTTCCAGTAGGCGTGAGTTGTAAAATACTATCGTCATGCAGATCATTGAAATTCTCTTGATCAATAGATGATGCTGGTTTGACAATTTTGTTGGCGTTTCGGTGAAGTTTATGAAATCTTTCCATCAGCTTTTGAATATCAATCCTACTGGAGCCGTTTGATAGGATAGTTTCAGATAATAAACTTTCTGAATCATTAACATTGACTTTTTGGGCAAGAGTTTTTATATCCGAAATTGATGAGGGTATCTCTTCCTCTGTCTGATCGCTTTTCTTATCCTGTCTTGCCAGTTCATTTTGATTCTGATCTTCATCATGCTTTTTCTGTACTTGGATATTGACATTCAAACTATTTTCAAAAAGATTCTTTAGAAAACGAGTACTATTATTAATATCTCTTGAGTTTGCATGATAGTTCACAAGTACTGGGAGGAATTTATTGGTAATGATGGTGTTGCAAGCGTCAATATTATAATGAATTAACGATAGGGTCTTTGAAATTTCTTGATCAATTGATTCTAGTTGAAGAATATCATCATCAAGAGAGGCTTCCTTTTCATCAGGAACAGTAGAGAATCGTTTTAGGTTATCAAAAATACTCTTTCTCTTGGACATTTTAGAGCAATTATCAGGTTTGGTGATATTCATACGTCATTAAGGGCAGTTTTGTTTACCTTTAAAGAAAAAAAAGTATCATCGCGAGGTGCATATTACCCGCAGGAAGAGGTGACGCGCTGCACCGGGTAGTGTATTTTATGCCAGGTAATATTTTCGGTGGGATCAAAATTCCAATCTAATTCATATTCATCTTTTTACAAGGGAAATCTCTTCTTCCAAGCACAAGATGATCCGCATTTCCACTAATAGAAATTCCCGTTATGTTCTCATTTCGGTCGGGTTGTTTTTTTTTGTTGCGTTGTTCTATTTGACCTCAAATAGTTCTCCTGCTTGTATGTATTTGTTTATCTGATAGTAAAGAAGAAGATTCATGTCTAACCTTTGAATTATTTAGACCATACCCAGTTAGCTGACAGTCAAATCCTTAACAGCTTTAAGGATAAGGCCACTAATATCGTTGAAGAAACAAAATCTCTGTTTGGTCACTATGACGATGCCGATGCTCCTCCTAATACAAGTGGCAGTACTTCCAATGTGAAGGCTGAATCCGATAGCTATGAAACCGAGAAGACTTCATCAGACACCTTAAAAGATTCGTCCTCATCTTCAGACTCGAAAAATAATGAACCTCCAAAGCCTCCTTATCCTCAATCACCACAAAAAGATAAGGCCGGATCTGGTACTCCTAAGGAAAAAGTTAAAGCCGATAAGGCATTCTCCAGCTCTGAACAACAAAAGGACGGTAAAACTAAGAGTTACTCTGACTCTGGCTCTGCCAGCCAGGAAGACAGCGTTTTAACTGAATCTTCAAAAGCAAACACAAAGTCAAAATCTGGATCATCGGGTAAATGTGATGCTGATCCAGAATACGTTGTCATGATTGATGCCGGTTCCAGTGGCTCAAGAGTTCATATTTATAAGTTCGATGTCTGTTACAGCCCTCCAAAGCTCCTTAATGAGGACTTTGAAATGCTTAAGCCTGGTCTTTCTTCATTTGATACCGATATTGTTGGTGCGGCTAAGTCCTTGGATCCATTGTTGAAACTTGCAGTTAAGTCTGTTCCAAAGGAATTCCAAGGTTGTACTCCAGTAGCTGTGAAGGCCACTGCTGGTTTAAGATTGTTGGGTGAAGCAAAATCTGATGCGATTTTGGAAGAAGTTCGTAGATACTTGGAAACTGAATGGCCATTTGCTGTGGTCAGCGGTGATGGTATTTCTATCATGGATGGGGCTGACGAAGGTGTCTACGCTTGGATCACCGCCAACTACTTGATGGGTAATATTGGTTCTAGCGAAAAGATCCCTACCGCCGCAGTTTTCGATTTGGGTGGTGGTTCCACCCAAATTGTGTTTGAACCAGAATTCCCAACCAATGAAAAACTCCTCGATGGTGACCACAAATACCTGATCAATTTTGGTAACCGTGACTTTGAATTATACCAATTTTCCCACTTGGGATATGGTTTGATGGAAGGTCGACAAAAGATATACAAGCTCATCTTGGAATCCTATCTCAAATCCGACAAGAAGCCAACTGGTTTAGTTCCAGTCAAGGGTAAAGATGTCACCGAAGCTACCGTTGACCTTATCTCCCCATGTGTTTCCCCTGGTAATGTTGCCAAGAACATCAAGGTGAAGTACTCTGCAGACGAAACTTATTTGGTAAACTTCGTTGGTTCTGAGGAACCTTCTGGAGCCCAATGCCGTTACATTGCCGAAAAGACCCTTAATAAGGACTTAGAATGTACCCAATTCCCATGCTCTTTCAACGGTATCCACCAACCATCATTGATTAAGAACTTTAGAGAATCCTCCGACATGTACGTTTTCTCTTTCTTTTACGACAGAACCAACCCATTGGGGATGCCATCCTCATTCACTCTAGGTGAAATGCGTGATTTGGCAAAGATTGTTTGTAACGGCGACTCTTTCTGGGAACAAATGTTGGGGGCCATTGATGGATCACTTGCTGAATTGGCTAGTGAACCAAACTACTGTTTGGACCTTTCTTTCATGGTTGCCATGCTCCACACTGGTTATGAAATCCCATTATATCGTGAGTTAAAGACCGCCAAGAAGATTGCCGGTAACGAATTAGGTTGGTGCTTAGGTGCTTCCTTGCCTTTGTTAGACAAAAAAGGCTGGAAATGCCGTGTCCAAAAAGAGGAAGAAGCATTTTATTAGATGATCCTGACTCTAGCATATGAATCAACTTAATAATTTATAAATTATCCATCTACAACATTCAATTCATTTATATTGTCTTTTCCTGTGTTTTTTTTTTCTTTCTTTATTGCAGTAATAAACTCATCGATTTTTCAATCGCAGAAGTTTGTAGCGGTCATATTTTTCTGCTGCACATGTATTAAAAATTGTCAATAGATGTGTCCATTAGATTATGACAACCAGGCAACCAAGCAGCTCCCAGACAACGATGAAGCAGTTCTCAGACAAGGAGAGCCGTAGCCTGATCCGGAGCTCGGGGTTAGCGTCAATCGTTGGCAACGACCCAGATGAAGAGTTACTATAAATACTGGAAGCTCGTCCTCATCCTACACTATTATTATTGTAATAGAAGATAGTATCGATTCTTATCTTCTACCACTAAATAGGTTATAATACATCATATCAATATCTTTGCAACAAAACCAATAGAAGCTGGCAAATAAAATATAGAAACACCAGTAAAACGACGAAGAAATCAAAACTCTAAAACTCATTGAGGACCGATTAATAGAGGGGATGAAGAATAGCTTTTATCATTAGCTCAAAAACCCAGTAAAAAAAAAGAACATATTCATTATCAAAGTAGTGAAAAAACAAATCAAACAACGACCAAAAACCAAAATTAATAATAGTAAAAACAACAGCAGTAAAAAAAAGAAAAAGAAAAAAAAGAAAAAGGAAAAATATAAGGAAAATCAAATTTTCATAAATCAATATCGTCTTGATAATTAGCAATGATATTCAACATTAAATCCATTTCATTAATAGAACCTTGTAGCTCTTTGGAACATAAACGGCCTTGCTCATCCATAATGCGGTTACCAATCAACACAAAATCTTTATCTTGGAAACTGAAGGGATTATTATTTGTTAAATAACTATTCCCAAAATCAAACAAGCTCAAAATCGAAGCAGAAGATCTTATAGGGGAGGGAGATTGATGTGGTGATGAGCTTGCAGATGATGAGGAGGTAGAAGACATAGAAAACACCGAAGAGTGGCGTAAATGAGTATTAATACTCCTTGAAAGATTCGCTACTGGAGAAAAGCTATTCTCATTGAAACCTCCATATACACCAAGACCCTCGCTCAATAAGCTTGATTCCACTTGAGTCAAACCTACACTTATGCCTTTAGGTGTCGTTGAACCATTATTAGGGGCCACTTTTGCCTGCTTCGCGACCGGTATTTTCAAAACAATTTCAAACTCTTGAATCTCTCTAGTCATTAGGTTCACGTAGAAAGTTTTTGTAATAGACCTCTTACCAGTAGTATCTCCCTCGTGGCAATATGAGGGATCATCATAACATTTGTCAATAAAATTATTGTGAAATAAATCTTTTTTCATGGCATCAATAATTGATGTTTTGATATTATCATTTTTTTTCAAGGTCTGAACGGTAAACTCCGGTATGAACTCATGAGACACACCAACCAATGGAGGCAAATAAATTTCAGAGGAGGGGAGGATAATTTTACCAAATTCATTATCATTAAGATATTTCTCGGAATTCATTTCGTACACTAAACTTTCATCCTTTTGGTCTCCAGGTAACAGAATCTCAAAATCATCATTTTCTTCATATAGATATTCTTCATTATACTCATTAATAATCTGGGATCTTTCCCCTTCCGTATCCACTGTCAATACCCCAAGTTCTAGGTCTATATCGGTCTCAATTTGAGGACCTAGCATCATATCATAAATATATTCCTTCATAAACTTCTCATTCTCCAAAGCAACAATTTTGTTACTAGCATTGACGTTTTTAGTATTTCTGGTCTTTGAGACGATTAGTGATGAGAAGTCTTGTTTATTTTCATTTTCATTTTTACCCACTGAGGTTCCGCACTGCTCACCTAGAGTACTATACTTTTTAGCGTTAATATGCAGTAGGGCAGTAGGAGTTCTTTGAAGCAAATCCATTTTCTTCGAAAATAACCTGCCTTTGTTGAGGGAAGAATTTGAGGCCCTAATACTTTTCTGGGTCAAGTCGGCCACGGAAATTGTTTTCACTAATCTTCTCCTTGGCTCTCGCATCCGTGATATGAGATCATCTTCATGTTGAATAAACGATGAGCTTCTGGAAGCCATTCTGGAGCTCGGTTGAATTATCATATTATTGTTAGAAGTAATCGAGTTGCTTCTAGGAAAATATGAAAACTGGTCAAACTCGCTTTTATAGGAAGAGTTTTCCGATTGGGATGAGCAAACACTGATTGTGTCATAAGTTGAAGCCTGAGCAGTTGGAATCGACTTCGGTGAGGAAAGTCTCAAACCTTTACTTATTTTAGAGATCACAGGCGATGGTGGTAAATTGTAAGGATACGGAGTTGTTGGCCTGGAGTTTTGTTTTGTTTCAGCATCAAATTTATCAATTGTTGATAAATCCAAAGAGGGCAAAGTATTTTTGACTGATGGTCTTTGACTACTTCCATCAATCGATTCATAGCTAGTGTCAACTGCACTTTCATCTTCAGGAATCTTTTGCTGTTTGGCATCACCAATACTTAGGGTTTTGCTATGGGTGGTATTGCTAGCAGACCTGCTTTTCAACTTCTGGAAAAGTTCACCATTTGATCTTTTCTCATAAAGTTTTTTCTGAAAGTTGCTCTTTGATTTATTAAATTCTGTTTCAGTTAAGACGTCATAATGGAAAATAACATCGGGTAAGAAACAACTTAAAATATTCATTAAACTGCTTATGACTGGATCGCTTTCTGAATAAAAAACTAATCGAATTATCTTGCGCTTTTTATTGGATGGACGTGAATTTACCAATTGTTCTCTAATTGGGTATATCAAGGATAACAACGCTGGTAAAAACTTGCAAGATTTGTCTCCAACTGAATCGTGAATAGTCAACCAGTTCCGAACTTCTTTGCAGAAAAGTAAGAATAGCAATCTCTTTGAAGGTTTCTTCACTAAGCTTTTTGGACTTGTTGTAGATGGAGCCTGTGGAATGAAATTAAATTTAAGAAGCTTTTCAAAGGTTGGCATACCTGTTATAACTCTTGGAGTGTTTATAAAAAAATTAATTCTATGATAGTAATTCAAAAAAACATTTTCCGATTCAAATTGGTCTTGCAATATATATTCGTTAAAATATATTTTGTTACCTTGTATATCATCAACTGTGAAATACTCGTGCAGCCTATTATTTGTAGACCTAGACTTATCATTACTTCCGTACCATGATTCTGGTTTCAACAAATGTTTGGTTTTGGCACCAGAACTTGAGGCCTGTCTGGAATAATAACGTTTCAAGTACTTTAATGTAAGGTCTTGGAGTTCATACAACCAATTCTCGAAGTCCTGAAAATTTGCACCAACAGTTTGCGTGAATTTCTCAGCAGAAAATGGTAGAACGATACAAATACCAATAGGAGTGTTATTTTTGGAACCAAAATCATAATCAATTTTAGTTGCTGGATCTGCTGTCCACATTTCTTCAGTAATGTCATTCTGTGTGGCGGCTTGAGGTTCTGTATGCAAACTTTGTGAAGATTTGCTCCTATCAAAAATGTCTGTTTTGAAATTAAGTGAGTTACTCGCCTTTAAGGATTGAGAGGAGGCGTTCATGACATCAGAAGCTCCTGTCTTCTGTCTATTAAGCAAACTGTCCTCAAAGTTTGCATCAAAATGATAAGTTCGAACTGCCAAAGTCTTGTTTTTCAACTTCTTATTCAATTTCCTATCTTGTGGTTCGCAATGTATTCTTGAAGTCTGTTTTAGCTTTGCCTTAAAACTCGATCCGAATAAATACCCTGCAATGACTTTAATATCTGATTTGTCATAAAAGTGTTGACGCGCTAAGTCTTCTATAGTTTCAGCGGGCTTCTTATTCCGCTGTGAATCACTTACTTTTCTTGAATTATTATCTGACCTAGCCCTCCCCAATAGTTCTCTATCATACTGTGCCTTTTTAGCCTTTAATTTAGCCTTCTCAAGGTCTGAATCATATAACACGTAATATCTATCGGTGGAATAGTAATGACCGGTATCTTCTAAAACCAAAATACGGAAATCATTTTTATCAAACTTGAAGTGCAGGATGTCATTGGAACCATATAGTGGAAAGTTGTTCACTTTCTCTTTCAGTATATTGTCTGATTCGGTGTTAACCAAAGATAATGGGGAAGCTGAATATAATGACGGCAGTTCAATAGGGGAGGAGACTCCTTTATTAAACAAGCTTGCCAACATTCGCTCTCCTGTTTTGTGTTATACCACAGCACCACGAAAACAACCAATGATATTATCCTCTTGTAATAATGGTGGCGATTAGATATTGCAAATCTGCCACAAAAAAAAAACCCTTTGGGGAGTCACAAGCCTCACCAAAGATCGGAGGTCTCAGTTGGTCCGTACTGAACTGATAAGTAATCTATTGCTTTATTGAGTGTCAAACAAGACTATCTTCAATTGATGATATATCTGATCAGAAGCGCTCTAGTAAGACGATATTATACAGTTCACTTAATCTCTCCAATCAGTAATGTTTTTTTGTAAAGCGTCTCGCTTATTTCTTTTTTTTTTTTTTTTATCGCCCACATGTTTAGTCAGCATCGCGTGACTGGCTTTACATTCTATCGATACAGATAACTAGCCATACATTGATAATATTAGGATGTATATCTGCAAGTAAGATAATAGCAGGAGTAGTTGGATAGAAGAAAAGAATAATAGAATCGAGAACGTGAAGTAAAAATAACTATAAAAAGGCAAAGGTTCTTTTAATCAAAGACCTGCATGCTTATTGCGTTTCGCTTCAGCATTGTCAGGAACTGAACTTAGCGAGGAAGACTCAGAAACATCAGTGGAGATGCTGTTTTTTCTAATGTTTTTGTCCTTTTCATTCTCACTTGCTGGAATCCTGCCAAGATTGTCATCGAAAAATTCGCAAATATTTTTCTCTTCGTCATAATCAAACAAATTTTTACTTGTAAAAAGGAGCTCATTCGGATTCTGAGCTCCATTGGAATTGTAAAACACATCATTGTCATCAGCTTGCAAGCTCTTAATAACCTTTTTCTCCTGGTTCTGAACGTATATATCGATAATCCCGTCAAAACCGAGCGCTCTGAGAATGCTAATATAAAATAGTTTGATATTCTCACCAACACCAAGAAGAATGCTAGCTAAGAAGCTTGCAGCAACATAGATCCATCTGGTATAGTATGGTTGCGAGTGATTATAATATATAACTGTATCCCACCAACGAGATGAGTGGATTTCCTTGAAATCATAATCTGGAGAGGCATCATAATTATTGGTAATAATGTACACAACAGTCATCGGAATTTGTGCGATACAGCAAATCAAACAGAGCGCCAACGTTCTCCAGATTCTGCTCATGGATGTACCAGAATTGGAAGACCGAACAAGATCATTGGCATCAAATCTTCTTTTATAATACTCATACAATGTCAATATGGAAACCAATACGGTTGCTAATGACCATCCTAATGAGAAGAAAGACATCAAGAAGTAGTTAAGCCAGTCAGAGTCATGAACAGAAGTGCACCCATCATATTTAACAATAGCATATCGAGACATGTACACAAGGTATATCAACCCCATGACAATAACTGGAGAGACGAAACAAATTAAGAAATATGTGATGTGTTGATACTTTTTTGGTCTGGAGAAAAACGGTTTGACTCCCAACAAGACATAAGATCGAAAAGATAAAGCAAACATAGAACAAACTATTCCGGTTAGACAACCATCATTTATATAGACCATAATGTCGCAATAAACTCTCCCATTCCATACAGATGAAAAATCTTCACCTCCCCATATGGAGCAGTTGATAATATTCTCAATAAGTTGCACTGTGATCCAAAAGTAAAATGATAGAGCGGGTATATCTAGTTCTTTAAATGCAAAATACATCAAAGGCACCGGATGGAGCAGCAAAGCAATTGCTGAGAGGCTAATAAGCAATGCTTGATAGTTGACCATTCACTAAATTCTAAAATTTATTAATTTCAATCAAAGATCAATGATTTTTTTTTCTTTCTTTTAACTTGTGGAGTTTTCCAGGAATGCACTTTGACTTCGAAGCAATGAGAAAATCTATCATGGAATAGTTGCAGGGGTTTTATACATATTTAAAAGTATCCTCATTTCAAAATACAAAGAGAAACCTACATGCTTTCAGTTGACTTTTACTTTAAAAATAATTCAAAACAAACCTAAATATTGTCAATTTATTTGTGTGATATGCTTTTTGGTGATCTTCGGTCCTTTGAGAGCCCAATTTGGAAATTTATGTTGACCATAAATGTATCTCAAAGGAAAAACTTAATGATTAATACAACTCATGCTCTGCCACATTAAGTATATTTTCACTATTCCAAAAGACGATAAAAATATTTGAGGCAAAAATTTAATGGAAAAAAAGGAGGTTCAGTGAATTTATCATTTGTGAATCATTGATGAGCAGAGATAATTGCAAAGTGCAATGGTATGAATAAATCCCGCTACGGTGGTACGAAAAATACCGGGGGTCGGTATGAATTATTTTTCGCCACTGGTATGAACATTTCTGGTGGTTGGTACAAATAAAAAACGAAAACACTGTATGTGATTTTTTTTTACCCATAGAAACCCCAAACATCTTTCTGTGGATTAAGAGAAATACAGCCAACCAAGCTCCCCAAAAAAGGTTATAATGTCGCGTAATAAGGAAAAAGCACAATCTTTACTTCACCAACTAGAGGACAAGAGGGCGCTTGATCTAGGATATATCAATATTAATAAGCTTAAGCGCCCCAGGAATGTGGCTACAGTGAAGGATGTTAAAATGGCTGAAAAATGGAGAGGTCAGGTGAACCAGGAGATTAATTCCAAGATATTGAAATTATATGATGACATGATTAATGACTATCAGGTACGAGATTTGAACGACCAGGTAAATAAGTTGTTTCGTGAGAAATCGGCGTGGGAGTATCGAATCAAAGAATTGGGCGGTCCGAACTATATGAAGTTTTCTTCACACAGCAATAAGGATGAGTTTGTGGTGAGAAATTATCGATACTTCGGCAGAGCGAAAGAGTTAAAAGAGGTGAAACAGTTGATACAACTTCGGAATAAGGAAATGGGTGAAATGCATAAAAAAAGTAAGAACTCTGAACTTGAATATTTCAATAAAAAATTAGTGTATGATAAACAAAATAAAATCAGCTTTGGGTATTATGGTTACGACGTATTAGATGATCTGGAAATGTCAATGTCAATTGATAATGATATAAGGGCAGATATTTTGGACGTTTTGGGAGAGGAATTTATTCCGAATGACACAAAGTCCTCAATTTTAGAATCACATTCAACGAGTAAATCACAAGCTTCCACAACCACGGAAGTGACCAATGGCTTAAATGATGCCGAAAATAATCTCTCGAAAAGTTTATTGAAGAAATTAACGCAAGAATATTCAAAGTCTGATACTTTGAAGAAATACCAGAACAATAATCACGTTGACAAGATTGATGAAAATTTTATGAAGGTATTATTAAATGATAATGCTTTTGAGATTCCTTCAATTAAGGATACTGAAATGTTTTTGGTGGAGAGGAAAAAGAAGCTCATGTTGAAGTCATTGGGCTTGTGATATGCAACTGAAATAGTCGTGGTTCTCCAAGGTCGTATATTATAATAATATGCCTGTAATATAAGTTAGATTCTGTATTAGAATTTCTGGCTAGAAGGCGTGTGTAATTTTTCGTTTAGAAATATATAATGAAAAAAAATAATAATATTTGATTAAGTAGTAATGTAGTGTATGCTTTAGGACATATGTTGAGTAAGAAACAGTCAACATGTGCTAAGTACAACACAACAGCTCGGTGTTCTCTAATTCTTGAAACACTGGCAAGAATCATGCAAAGAAACCAAATAAAAAGAAGATCGAAAAGAAGAAAAATGCAGAAACTCCCATTTTTGAGAATAATAGCTTTCATGAATTAGTGAATAAGACCCCATGTACATGGTATTAAATCAGAATTTGATTATAGTAAGCAAGCTAGAATACGCGTGTATTGGAAAATAATAAAAGAAAACCCATAATATATGAAAGAATAATAGAACAGAAAAAAAATATGCAGCGCCAACAAATTAAAAATAATGTAAATGCAAATGAAATCTAATCCCATGAAAACACACAACACAAAATAAAACAGGAGCCTTAAAAGCTCAAGATTTCTAAGAATTGAAAAATATAAAACATAAAGATATACAGTAGAGCGACCCATGTCACCTTCAAACTCAAAAAAGATATGAACAAACCTGCTTAACTTTTTCCCGGAAATTACTATTATACGCCTTTGTTTCTTCCCAAATGGTCTTATCACTTTCTTTTCGGCCAATATCTAATTGAATTTGATCGACTCTCAAAATTTTTGTTCCCTTTACAAACTTATATGCAAAATAACTTACCAAGAATACAACTAAAGACCCATAACTAGTGACAAAGAACTCTGCACTCCAACTATCATGTAAAAATACAGTTACCCCCGTTGAAAATATTAGGAAGAGCCCGACAATTACACCATAATAAGCTAAATATGGCTGCATGGGACTTTTGTATGGAAAAGCTGGGGAATTTCTAGATATTAAATCGGTTCTCAGCTTAAGACCATAATAGTACCTGATGAACGATAAGCACATACATGCCCAGACAATTTGTCCACCAGTCGAGCAAAGCATCATCAATCGTTGAAAAACATTATTAGAATTGTTGCTAATGCAAAGATAAGCAAGGGATCCAAACATTCCCAGAAACATAACTGCTAAATATGGTACTCCTTGTTTAGAGCAGCGACTGAAGATCGAGGGAGCTTTGCCTTGTAATGCCATTTGATACAATGTACGACTTGAAGCATAAAGTTGAGAGGAACCAGCACTGAGAGCGAACACCACAAACATCCCATTAAAAACAGCGGAGATAGAGCAAAGTCTAGCATTCTGAAATGCAATAATCCAAGGCGATTGATTACCATTATATAGTCCACTGAAACTTTTTAATCTTCTATTATTCTTCTGTTTTGTGCAAACATCACCTCCAAAATAATCAATTATCGCTTCTTGAATTGCAGTATGATTGATATTATTATTATCCGAACTGATAGTCCGGTAGCGTAATAATCTTGGATCACCAGCATAGAAATTCAAACCAACACAAAAGACTGAAAGAATATAAAATAATAAGATTCTCCAAAAAATTCTATTGGTAGCCGATGGCAAAGCTTTTCGAGGATGCTTCGCTTCAGCTGCAACAATAACCAGGATCTCAGTGCCTACATAGGCGTAATTTGAAATACAAGTTGATATCAATAAGCTTAAAAATCTTCCAGTGTTTCCCCCAATACCATTCATAGAACCTATTCCGGTGTCATTCAAATCAAAAGTAGGGCGGAAAAGTCCATATGTTAAGCCTTTAGATGGGTCGCTCTGAGAAGCTTGCCAATATGTGAATCCAATTTTCTCTCTTTCAGGGGGCATTCCGCCAACATTTATGATAATGTTTAAGATTATTGATAGCATCATCACCAAAATCTTCACTAAGGAAAAGATGAACTCTAGTTCCCCATAAACTCTCACATCTAACAAATTTACCACCACGGTCCACACCAAAAAGAAAGTGATCCAGCCAGCGGTTCCCGGACCAGGGATTTCAATATTATCATAGTAACTTAACATGATTGTCGCTGCAGTAATTTCACTTGGTAATGACATTAGATAATTGATCCAATAAATAAAACCAGAGGCAAAGCCAAATGCATCATCAACAAAACGTGATCCAATGCCAGAAACACCACCAACAAGAGGAATAAACGTAACCATCTCACAGAGCGATAACATGGTCGAAAGCACCACAGTACCTGTGATGAAAAACCCTAGCAAGGCTCCAAATGGTCCACTAATCAGAAAGTTCTTGGAGGTACTAAGATAAAGGCCAACACCCAAGGTTCCACTGAGGGCAATCATTTGTAAATGCCTCTGTGTTAACTTCTTCTGTAATGTACCATATCTAGGATCATCATCAATATCATTGGATTTGCCGTTACCATTGTTGTTACTTGCGCTCCTAGACATAGTCACACTGCCTCTAGTGTCACTAGTGTGGTCTAGTTCGGAATCATCAGAATTATACCTTGTTGGATAATTTCTTGACCCGGCTAAATTATCTTCATCAATCAAATCATCACTACTTATATCGTCAAGGCTATCGAGGGAATATCCCTCTGTAGTGGTGGTATTAATCTCATTCTTGATTCTAGAAGCGGCACGCTTCACCGTAGAAGCAGAAGGTAAGATGGCGCAGCTTTTATTGAAAATTATCTTCTTATGTTGATGATTATGTTTGACACTTTTTAGCGAAGTGATGTCATCTCCATCAATATTTGAAGAGTAGCCATAACCCCCATCAGTATGAACACTTGCGATAAGCGAGGCGGAACTGCTAGAGAATATTTTGAATTTGAATGGATTCATATGCGAAGAAATCGATATCGGCGTTTTCACGGCAGAATTAAAAGGATTAGTGGGTGTACTGTGATTCTTTGGAGTGGCAATAGAACCATCTCTATGTAATCCTTTTAAAAGTGAACCTTTGTGCTTTAATTTTGAAGGCGACATCCTCGAGTTGAAACTGGCTAACGACTTTTTGGGTAGAAAGCTGTGATACTGTTTCTTTTCACAGTAATATTGCTTAGAATTGCTATCTGATAAATCAACCTTATCTTGTGAAATTTTCGTATCATCATCAGGGACATAATAATTTTGAGAAATGTAATGCTCATCGTTAATAACTTTTATTAACGTTTTGTTCTTTAAATTAGCGGTATCAGATTTCTTTCTGTCAAGAATCTTCTTTAAATTTGTTTCAATTTTTAATTCCTTATTAAATTCTGTGATATATTTTTGAAAATCTGAGGAATCATTGTAATCATCTCCGCTTTTATCCTTGGTGCTCTTCTCCTTGATTAACTCATCATAGTAATTTGAATAGAAATTCTTATTTGCCGATACATTTTGCATTGATCTTCTGATATTATACTCATCGTCAAATAGCTCGCTTGCCATCCTATTCAACACAGAAGAGTTTAACGAATTAACCGAGACATCATCTACATCTTCTTGTGCAGAATTCTGCTCATTATTTTCACTATCGATTGAAGAATTTCGAGCATTATTTGTGGCCGGGAAGCTAATGAAATTGAAAGAGGGAAATAAGTTGGAGTAAACATTACTCACATTATTGTTCACATTACTGTTGTCATTGCCATTATTACTATGATCATTGGAGAAAGTTTCAAATGCCAAATTTGTTTGAATGCCGTCAACTTCAAGACGATCTTGTGGAAGATTCTCTATTTGTATAGACCGCGGTGAAGAGTAAGTGTTCTCTTCTCCAACCTCGGAAGGTTGCTCCAGCGTTGACATTTACCCGAATATATCTTGCTGTAACCTTTGGAAAAGAAGAGCCCACATCTGGTTTATACTATCACCTATTCTACATCGATGTTGCAAGAATTGGCTTTGATGGATGCGATAATTTTACCCGGATATATATTTTATTATCCATCAGGGTAACATGGTAAGAATCAATGCATGGTTATGTATTCATCTGTAAGTATCACAAAAAGTAAAGCGCAAGCATCCCGCTGTGCACAGTTGATGGTTTTCTCCGTCCGAAGTGGCACGATAATGACAGGTCGGTCACCAGACGCTGGGTCACCAGATGAACACTAGGGGTGCTCAAAGTTGACAATAGGAATGGAACGAGTACGAATATTTTTCCTGGATTGCGGCTGAAAAAACGATAATATTGTAGCATGCCTGAAAGTTTATGTCTGGAGATGGTACTTATGCTTGTACAACCCGAGACGCTCCGGTAGTGTGTGTGCGACTATAAATATAGCAATCGAAACCCCGAAATATGAGGCTGAATTTTTCTTCCCACACTATCATATTACGATAATCAACAAAGTAATATTTTACAAATTCACAATTTTTTTTTTTATTTAATTCAAAAAGTTAATAATGACTGGTGCTGCTGCTAACTCTGCCAAGATTCCACTTGGTCTTTACATCTTTACCAGACTTCACCAAGTTGGTATTGACACTGTTTTCGGTCTTCCAGGTGATTTCAACTTGGCCTTCTTAGACTACATCTACGATGTCCCAGAAATGAAATGGGCTGGTAACACCAACGAATTGAACGCTGCTTATGCTGCTGATGGTTATGCCAGAATTAAGAAGCTTTCGGCGTTGGTCACAACTTATGGTGTTGGTGAATTGAGTACTCTTTGTGGTATTGGTGGTGCCGCCAGTGAAAGCTTAGGGGTCATTCACATTGTAGGTACTCCTTCTACTGAAGCCCAATCAAAGAAGCTTTTGCTCCACCACACCTTGGGTGACGGTGACTTTACTGTCTTCCAAAGAATGAGTTCTGAACTTAGTAAGGCCACTTACAGCATTGACGATATCGAAACTGCTGCCAAAAACATTGATGACGCCATCAAGACTGCCTGGACCTACCAAAAGCCAGTTTATGTTGGTCTTCCAACCAATTTTGTTGACTTGGAAGTTGATGCTTCTTTATTAAAAACCCCAATTGACTTGACTCTTCCTTCAAATGACCCAGCTACTGAAGATGAAATCTTTGAAGAAGTTTTGAGATTGGTTGCTAAGTGCAAGAACCCAATCATTTTGGTCGATGCCTGTGCCGTTAGATACGATGTTAAGGAAGAGACTGAAAAATTTATGAAGATTACTCAATTCCCAACCTTCGTTAGTCCAATGGGTAAGTCTGCCGTTAGCGAAGAAAACCCACGATTTGGTGGTGTTTACATTGGCTCCTTGAGTACCCCAGAAGTCAAGGAAGTCGTCAACTCTGCTGATCTTGTTATCTCCGTTGGCTCTTTGATGTCCGATTTCAACACTGGTTCTTTCACTTACGGTTTCGATATTCACAACATGATCGAATTCCACTCAGACTACACCAAGGTCAAGAGAGCCATCTATCCAAAGACTCAAATGCAAGGTTTGTTGAAGAAAATTACCACTAATGAAAGCTGGATTTCTAGATTGAAGGCCGCCAACAGCAACTATGTTCCAAAGAACCACCCTATTCCTGCTTTGCACTACAAGCCACAACAAGAAATGACTGACAATTCATCACTTACTCAAGCATGGTTCTGGAATGAATTATCTACCTGGTTACAAGAAGGTGATATTATTATTACTGAAACCGGTACTTCTGCTTTCGGTATTGCCTCCACCAAATTCCCTAAGAACACTATCGGTATTTCCCAAGTTTTGTGGGGCTCCATTGGTTACACTGTTGGTTCTTGTCTTGGTGCCGCCTTCGCTAGTACTGAATTAGCCAAGCCAAGAAGAGTTCTTTTGTTTGTTGGTGACGGTTCATTGCAATTGACTGTGCAAGAAATTTCCACCATGATCAGATGGAACTTGACTCCATACTTGTTTGTTTTGAACAACTCTGGTTACACTATTGAAAAGTTGATCCATGGTCCAACTGCTGGTTACAATGAGATTCAACCATGGAGACACCAATTGTTGTTGAAGACCTTCGGTGCCAGTGAAGAAAACTCCGAAAGTATGGAAATCAAGACTGTCAGGGAAGTCAAGGATCTTTTCAAAAACGCCGAATTTTCCAAGGCTGATAAGATCAGATTGGTTGAATTGTTCTTCCCAGTTATGGATGCTCCACAATCTTTGGTCAAGCAAGCCGAAATGACTGCCAGTACCAACGAGAAATGATCAGTTTTCCATTTCTTTGGTATATAAATTTTTTTTTGAATGCTCAACGATTGGTTTTTTTTCGCTTCGGTTGTTATGTCCTCGCTTTCTATATAAGTTTCCATTTAATCTAACATAAGTTACTGTACAGTAGTACATACTAACATTATTAATTTCCTTTTTCAAGTAGTAGATTAACAAGCAACTAGGGTTTCTTTTTCAAAGTTTCTGCTTCCAGAAATTGGTCACATCATGTGTCGGCTCCAACCGGACAGGCACGGGTTCCTGCGGACGTGTTTTTCCTACTCCGTTCAGCCAATAGCGTCCACAGAATTTGTCACACAAAATCAAATGAAAAAAAAATGAATAAAAAATGAAATTTTTTTGCACACACAACACATACATACTTTTCTTTCCTTTTACACATAATAAAATTGACACATTTTATTAACAAAGTAATATTTTCAAATAAAATATAAATAATGGGTGAATTCAAGAAAGGTTAGTATTTGCTACTTCTACATTTTTTTCTGTTGGCGGTGTTTACTTGGTGTTGGATAGATTTGTATTAATCGTGATTTGATAGACTATTATCAGTCAAGGCATTAATTATCAAACAGGAGGAATCGAATATTGTCAGAGGATAACTATATGGGAAGGGAACTGGCCTATGTATTAGCATTATTTTTTTTATATATTCTGATCATAAAATTTCATCAGCGGCTAATCGTGACTCCGAGTAAACAAAATCGTCCATCCAATGAACGGGATCTATTTTTGCCTGGAGAGATTCTCTAGAAAATAATTATAGTCCTCCTACCAGATTGCATTTGTTTTCAAAAAGTATTCCAAGATTTTTTTTAACTAACAAAATATCTCAGGTAACGCTAAGAAGGGTGCTAACTTGTTCAAGACTAGATGTTTGCAATGTCACACCGTTGAAAAGGGTGGTCCACACAAGGTTGGTCCAAACCTTCACGGTATTTTCACCAGAATTTCCGGTCAAGCCCCAGGTTACTCTTACACTGATGCCAACATCAAGAAGGCCGTTCAATGGACTCCACAAACCATGAGCGATTACTTGGTTAACCCAAAGAAATACATTCCAGGTACCAAGATGGCCTTCGGTGGTCTTAAGAAGGACAAGGACAGAAATGACTTGGTCACTTACTTGATGGAAGCTACCAACTAAGCAGCTTGAAGCTTAGTTACACATAATTCCATATGTTCATTACTCTAAAATCTCTCATAGTTTTTTGTACTCACTAAACTGCTTGTTAATATTTATTCACTTTAAAAAAAGAAATATTATCTCTTGTAGCTTAGATGCGCGCGCATTCATGAACTTGCAAGTTACTTACTCATGAGTGTAAAGTTGTTTTGTATAAACTTTCTAATTTATCTATGTGGTGAGCGGGAACCGGAGGTACATAGGCAAAATGGCCGCAGCAACACTCTCCATGATATCAAGCGAAAATTTGAAAGTAATCTTTTATTTTTCAATTATCCATCCTTCATAGTCTATCACAAGCCATAGAGAGATCTATAGTATATTTTTTTTTAACTTTAATGCCTCAATTTCAGGAGTACAAACAGATAATTTTTTTTAAAGTTCTGATTAAACAAATCTTGTGAAGTGAAAGTTGAAGAATATATATAACCCAAAAGCCAAGCGAAACAAATACCTTGGGGCGTTATGGAAGTAATAACAACCATAACAGTATCATAATCCCAATAATAATAATAACAAAAACAGAAAAAAAAAGAGTAAAATATTGTAGAAGACTCGTGCTTAGTTTGGAACATACGTTAACTCTGCATCATTGAAAATGGTATTTTGATAGTTGTCTAATCTTCCACTTAAAGCAATTAGAGACTGGAGCCTATCAACTTTGTTGAACGAGTTTACTTTTTTTTGTTGATCGTTAGAGCATAGTCTAAGGTTACGCACCAATAACGACGACAACTTATCATCTTGACTGACAATATTCCCAGAGTCGTTGAAATCTAAGTGTCCTTTTTCAGGAGTAACTTTCTTTATGGCAAACGATTTTTCTAACTGTACTTTTTCATTCTGGGTCAATTTCTCTTTGGAAACTGCCGGAACGGAGAATTGTAGTCTGGTTAACCACTCCCTAATAGATTCGATTGATAATTTATCAATATTTTCCGCAACCAACAATCTGGACGCAATATCCTTTTGGTTATAGTTCTTTAGGTTGGCGATAATGTCAATATATTTCAATTGTGGGGGTATTAAAGGGTTATTACTATCATTGGAAACAAGAACAGCTGAACTAACATAATCGAATTTGATGTCATAAGGTAAAATGTCCTCACTAATCATATCAAATATCAATTCCTCTAGTTGCAATTTATTTTCAATATTCAAAACATTGCACAAGAAATCAATTGGCAAAACGCTGAATGACTTGAAAAAATTATTAAGGGACTTGTACTTTATCGAATTGATAATATCTCCTTTGAAAATTTTCAAGAAATTGTAATCATCTTTGATAATAAATTGCTCTTTGGTGGACTCTGAATCTGCGATTAATTTGTGAAAGCTTGAAATATCATTATCCTCATAATATTTCAATAGTTTCATCAAATTGTCAATATCTTCATCATCAGAATTCCTTAAATATGGCTTAATTTCATTGGATTGTAAAATACTGACTTCCGATTTCAAATTCAAGAGATTCAAAACTATTAAATTTTTCAAGATCCTCGATTTGTCAACATTGGACCCACTTTCATCATAATTCTTGAAACTTTCCATTAATATTTCAACTGATTTGTGGAAGTCTCTTTCCATCATTAAAAGCTTCCCTTGGGCTTCATTTAGAATCCCCAAAATCTTTGGATGAGCAATAATGTTACCTTCAAGCTCATTACATTTGTTGGACGTGTTCCTCAACCTCTTTATTGAATTAATGCTCCCTATATCTAACATGGACAATAATATCTTCAACTGAATCGAATATGTTTCCAATAAGTGTTGCTTTTTGATATATTCATTAGTGGACCCTTCACATTTCGCGATTACCAAATCGATCAACTTGTTAATAGCAGAGAGGTTATTTTCTCCATCATTCTTGCTTACTAATAAATTTAATTTAGCAATATTCAACTTTATGAACAATTTGTCATTCAAAAAAGAGGGATGTGCCAAAGGCAACTCGATAAATTTCTCAAGAAATTCCAGATTATTTGATTTGCCATATCGATCAATAATTTTAACTAATGAGTTCGAAAAGTAGTTTTTATCTTCAATATAATCATTCATATTTATAAGCTCCTTGTATAACTTCATCAAGTCATCCATATCGTTTAATTGGTAACGAATTTTCATAAGTTGCTTAAGCGACTTGAATTTCCATACTTTTTGTTTATCACCATCACCTTCACCGCCATCGACTTGATCTACTATCTTACCAAACAGCTCCAATGCAGCATTCAATTCATCTTCCTTGATAGCCTTAGCAGAATAATATTGATTTTCCAAACTTTCTTCACCTTCTTCATCCGAATCCTCTTGGAAGCTGCCGCCATCGGAGGCAACCATTTCATCATCTGAATCCTCATATTCAAATGGGTCTTCCTCCCCTTCCGACATCATAAAATCCTCATTGTCCGACATTTTTATTCAAGTTTCTGATTTTAATAAACTGTCTAACACTGCGATTCTTGTTAGCAAAGAATAAAGAAGTTCGGGTTGGCAGGGACTAAGGTGTTTTCTTTTGTGGGATTGTTTTTGATTCCGGGTACCACTATCTTGGGTGTTTGGGAGCAGCCCTATAATCTCACTTGTTTTTTGCAATTCTTTTCATTTCACTTTTCTTTCTGTTGCGCTACATTTTTTCAAACACATATATTCAATTACTATTTCGACTGGTGCAGAGAATACACTATTATTAAACGGAACAATGTTCAGATATTCCTCATTCAAAACTTTTGGCAGACTGGGTGTGACTAAAAGGTTAAAGTCCACCATCAGCAGGTTCCCTGAGGAGCAACTATTTTCTCTGAAGGGGCATTCCTTTGATTACGATGTCTATAAACCAAGCCATTCTTTTCTACCAAAATCATTAAATAATCCAGATGAACCAGTGATTTTCATCCATGATTTTTTATCCAACAAACTGGCAAATAAAGTCGAAGTCAATGATATTCTGAAGACTTTGGAAACCAACGTGTATACTGCCAACTTGAGAAATCATTTCAGTACATTGAGACAAATTCAATTCACGAAACCTTTTGATGTCAATACTTTGTTGGACGATTTAGTGGAATTTTACAAAGAATTGGGCTTCGACAAGGTCATATTGATCGGCGAAGGTTTGGGGGGAAAGATCGCTATGTTGGCAAGCTTGTTGAGATCCAAAGACATGAATATTGAAAAATTGGTGGCTATCGAAAGTTTGCCACAAGATTTAACGGCTTCTGCATCAGAAGAATTGGCATCCTGGGTGAATGGGTTAGCATTTCTCTTGAATGATTCCAAAATTACAAAGCTTGATAGAGAATATTTGGAAAAATGTTATGAAATTTTGTCCACAAAATATGGGATCAAGGATAATAGAACTTTAGGCTATCTTTTAAGTAACATCACCAATCAAAGAGTCAACCTGAAGGAATTAAATAAATATCAGTATTTGGAATCTAGAGTGCCGGTGAATCATATTATTGGGAGCTCCTTTTTAGAAGATTATGAAAAATGGCCGGTGTCCGAGATCAAGGAATCAAAGTTCGATAAGCCAACACTTTTCTTGATGGGAAGAAACTCCACTTACTATCCTAAGGCCTTGAATGAAACATTAAAAATGAATTCCAATATCTCCAAGTACTTCCCAAAGAGCACTTTGAAGACATTTACCTCGGATCATTGGTTACTCCACACTCAAAGCGCGCATGCCACAAATGCAATTTGCCAATTTTTACTCTACGATCACAACCCAATGTATGATAAACTTAGAAACTTTGAAGATCAGGAATAGTTAGTCTTGTTCAAATACCATACATTTACATTTATTAATTATTATATTCTCTTTTGTAGTAGCAGTGGTATACGTGTGCACGGATGCCGGTTACGATGCGATGGCTGGCGATGTGTCTATGATGATAATAAAAATAAAGCCGCCTCGATGATAACCCAGCGATGGATAGCGTATCTGATGGGTAAAATGACAAATGATGTTGAGCTGGTGGTATTTACTTCCCTTGGGATGTTTATTATTGATGAGATCCATTACCTAGATAAGCCTTCTGTTTTTAATATCATCGGCGGTGGTGGGTTTTTTGGTCTCTTTGGAGCTAGAGTGGCATTATCATTCAACAATACAGGAAAAGCTGGATTTATATTAGATGCTGGGTCTGATTTTCCTACTAAAATTAAAGACATTATTTTGAGCTGGCGAACCAGTACAATCATTAGAGACAACCCAGACAGATTGACTACCAGAGGTTGGAATAGTTATGGTGAACATGATTTCCGTGAATTCAAATATTTGACTCCTAAGAAACGAATCGATATTCCAGATATTGCCGCCTATGATTTTCTCGTGCAATCAAGGTCGTTTCATTTTATCTGCTCGGCGAATAGATGTGCCGACATGATCCAACAGTTGGAGAAAGTCCAAGGTATTGCTTATGATAATCCACACTCCGCGGTCATTTGTTGGGAACCTATTCCTGACCTGTGTATCCCAGAGAATCTCTCAATGTGCCAAAAAATACTATCAAAGGTTGATATTTTATCCCCCAACTCTGAAGAAGCTGCCCGGTTCTTTGGGGAGCCTGAACCGTTCACCAAGCCTGAGTTGGAGTCTTTGGCAGATAGATACATTCCATACCTAACCAAGGAGGGAAATCAAGGTCTTGGATCTGCTATAGTGTTGAGATGTGGTGAACTTGGAATTTATGTTTGTAGCAAGAAGGGCTACAAGAAGTGGTTTCCTGCTTATCAAAAAATCAATCCACTGCCTAAGATAGTTGATTGTACTGGGGCTGGGAATACTGCTTGTGGAGCATTCACCACAGCGCTACTCCTAGGACATAATTGGGAATCTGCTGGGGTGATGGCTAGTATTGCTTCCGGTCTTTGCCTTGAACAATTAGGGGTTGCCAAGTTGACAGGTAAATCAGACTGGAATAGTAGTGATATAAGAGATAGAATAGATATGTATTTACAATGGTCCAAATTAGAGACTACTACAGACAGAGTCCTAGAGAATATAGGGAAATAATTCACTCTTTGGGATATTTTATTGTTGGGCTTGTCTTTCTATTAAATTTTGAATATATTCCTGGTTCGCCTTGTTTTTTTGTTCTGTTTTCTTCCATTTGGTCTATATATTTGAGAACGCTCTGCGAAGTGAACTGATGCAATTTTCTTCTCTTTTTCTCTTTTTCTCTTTTTCTCTTTTTCTCTTTTTCTCTTTTTCTCTTTTTCTCTTTTTCTCTTTTTCTCTCTTTCTCTGAATAGATAATTAAATTGACAATAATACTGACAAATTACATCATATATAATAACAAGATCAAGCTTGTTCTTATATCAAGGGGCACGTGCATTTTTTTTTTTTTTTGTTATTGCAAAGAAGGATACATTTGTGTGCTTATGTTTCCCTATCGTCTTACTACGACAATCGTTATCTATTCCATCTTCCAAATGAGAAATCCAGTTCCAGATTATCTCGAAAGAGTTTACCGCAGTATTTCTTACAGGGATAGCATTTCATTAGGTTTTCAATTATGGGTGGCCAATGGGGCATTTATCAGCAAGCCAGTAGAAAATACTGACCATGGGTTGGCGCAGTTTGAAGAGCATTGGAGACCAGTTATCATCAGTTACTTGAATGTGGTGAAGAATATCCAGAACAACAAAATCATTGAAGCCTTTGAATGTAGCAACTCATTGTTGAAGGCCATGAACCGCATTGCTGAAAAGGAAGATGATTGGATTTTAGTTCCATTGAAAACCGTGGTGAGAGATTTGAAGTTATTGGCTATTGATGCTGACAATGAAGTTAAGAACAATCTATCGATACCCGAACCAACAGAAAAATATATCCAAGTTGCTGCGAGAACTATCAATAGATCTTTTACAATATGCCTCAACGACAAAGAAGAGAACAAAGCTCGTAACAAAAAGAAGGCAGTTTACTTTTTCATTGCACAAATGTATCTGATATACTTCAGTTTAAGTAATTATGATTTAGCAGGGTCTGTTCAGAAAGCTTGCCAGCAGAAAATGAATGAACTACCTCTATTGTCAGAGATCCCAAAGGGTAATGCTATCTCCTACTTGTATTACAATAGTTGTTTATGCGCAAACGATGGTGCATTCGAGAAAGCATACGACAACCTTAATCAAGCTTTGCAGTTAATTGGAGGAGCAACAATTTCAAAAAAATACAAAAATCAACAACAGAGCATCCTTTTAATGTTGGTTCCAATATGCTTCTTGATTACAAGGCGCTTACCGAGCCATTACATGCTTGATAATTTCCCAAAAGTCAAAGCAATGTATGGTGATATTTTCAAGTATGCCAAAGAAGGTAATTTGAAGAATTTCAATATTCATGTGAAAAAAATTGAAATTTTTTTGCTAAGGAAGAACTTATACTTAGTTTTTCAACAAATTAAGACCTTGGTGATTTGCCGATTGTTCAAAAAGACTTATTTGAATATCAAAACTTTGCCCAAAATATTCCCAGTATACTACCAATTGCCATTGAGTGCTTTTGCCAAAGCTTTGGATTTCGCCAACAATTACAGCCCTGACGCACAAAAAATGGAAAATCGACGTAATAGTGGCAAAGTCAATTTTGATCTTGATGCTGCCGAGTGCTTTATGGCCAATATGATTTTCTCTGGATGGATCAAGGGGTATATTTCTCACAACAAATCTGTGGTTGTTGTGAGTAAAACTCAACCATTTCCAAAAATGGTAAAGTTGGCGACGTAAAAAGATAGTATTACAAAAGCCTTTATTTTATGGTTTATGGTTTGGATATGGGCGCAACTTTTTCTTCGGGTCAATTTAACCGACACTTTCATTTTTCAGCCATCTAATATGGTTCTTGTCCGGAAGTTGAATTTGCTATATGCTGGTACTTTTAAAATATTGATCTGTGTGTTCCTGCTCCTAAATTTAGTATTGAGACTAGATAAAGGTGATTAACAATTATGGCTGCTGCGCGCCACATTTATTTTCCTTTTTTATTTTTTCTTTTTATTCATCCCTTTTTTTTCGAGGATCTTCTTCATAACCGTCATTCCAATTGTTAATCAATGTATTATATAGGTTTATTCAACTTGCAAATACAGTGCAAGTTGCATATAAATTTTGGTTACGAGGCCCTGCAAGGCTCTGAAAATTTTATACTAAAAAAAAAAAAATGAACCTCATCACTACAATACTATGGCTGTCTTAGCTTTAATTTAATCATAATACAATTCAATAGAACCATGGCTTTCCGTTCATCCTTAAGACTTGCTACTAAGCAAATTTCTAGATCTACTCTCCTTTCTCCAGTTGCTAAAGTTGCTTTCAAAGCACCAGTTGCTATCAACCAGCGTTACTTCAGTTACTCGCAAGTTGCTAAAGGTAGCAAAGAGAATATTGTCAATGTTTTGAAGTCTGAAATCCAACTCGAAACAGAAATTGATGAACACAAAGAAAAACCAGAAGTCATCAATGCTTTCTTAGACTCAACTGGCTTCAAGGTTGTTGAACCCTCCAACAAACACAGCAGTTTGGCTGAAATTGTCAAGGAGACCGACAGTGAAATTATCCACATCTACTTTGATGTTTCTCAAGTCACAAACATCCCAGAACCAAACATCATGGAACAAGAAGGTGAAAACAATGAAGAATTCGATTTCGAAAAGGATCTCAATGAAGAATTCGCCAACGTTAACATTGTGGTTGAAAAGAAGGCCGACAACTCCGCTATCTCCATTGAAGTCTTGTTCAAGTTGGATGATTGCTCCATGTATGTCGAAAGTGTTACTCCATACGCTGACTCCAAATTGGCTTTATCTGAATCTGCCGAAAGTGAAACTGTTAGACAAATCACTTACCATGGACCTCCATTCAGCAACTTGGACGAATCATTACAAGAATCTATTGAATCCTATATTAAGGACTTAGGCGTTGACGAATCTTTGGGAGATTTTGTCATTTCCTATTCTGAATACAAGGAAAACAAGGAATACTTCACCTGGTTGAACTCACTCCAAAAGTTCTTTTCTTGAGCTATTTAGCTGGCTTGGCTCAGTTGTATATATATCTTTTCCCTCTTTCCTTACGCCCCTATTTCTTGTTTATAAGTAGTCTATTTAATTGATTATTAATTGGTGTATTTCGATATTTTTGTGTTTTCTCCACATCTTGGTTTACCTACCCTCTTCTTCTCCATATAAAAATTGTGCATACGTCAAAAAAATATAGGGAAGCGAAGAAGCAGCCATGTTAACATGTGATGTGTTATAGGGCACAATACGCCCTAGTTTTTCCGCGTTCACCACCAATTTTTTCGTAACACTGAACTGTTGAAAAATTAAATGTCCAAACTTGTAGCACTAGTAGGATACCGAAGTATAACGAAATCACAGTAATAATATCATAATGTCTGATTCTTTAGTCTCTTACGCCGCTCTCATCTTAGCCGATGCTGAAATCGATATCACTTCTGACAAATTGGTCAGCTTGATCAAGGCCGCTGGTGGTTCTATTGACCAAGTAAGTTTTTAATGAATAGTGTGAATTGGAACATGCCAAAATTAAGGATTGTGAAGAAGAGATATTATTATCGATTATGAAAAGGATAATGTGAATAGAAACCATGGATTGTGGAGAGTGAAATTATATGTTTATGTCTTTTGAAGAAAAATGGGCATTGAAATATAATTTAGATTGTGAAGGAATGGATAGTAAAGTAGGAACAGTGTTTTGGAATGATGTACTCAAGTCACACAGGGAAAACTTTGAAAGCAAAAATGGGTTTAATTGGCAATATGAATTTTTCAAAATAGACTGTCCAGCCAAATTTTGTTTATTTGTTATTATTTTCATGTTTTGAGCCCAATATTGTATCTCTTCCATTACAATGTCCTAAATTCTAGGCATTTTCCTCTATTTATTTTGGTATTAGCTTACTAACATGATTTGTTTAGATCTGGGCTGACGTCTACGCTCAAGCTTTGGAAGGTAAGAACCTCAAAGAATTGTTGTTGAGTGCCGCCGCTGCTCCAGCCGCCGCTGCCCCAACTGCTGCCGCCGGTGCTTCTTCCGCTGCTGCTGAAGAAGAAGCTCCATCTGAAGAAGAAGAAGAATCCGATGACGACATGGGTTTCGGTTTGTTCGACTAATCTTGTTAATTAGGTTTCATGCTTTCAATTTAATGATGTTCTAATTTGATATTATCAACTTATGTAAGCTTTTTTTTTGGGAACTAATGAGTTATTACATCGAGAACAAGAGCAATTCACAGAATTGAATAAATTGAAGTTATATTAATTATACACATAAGCTAACTCTCAAACAACGTTGCACTAAAACATTTCTAAATTCTGATCTACTAGATCTTTCCAGATATCAGTATACGCGTATCTCCCAACCTTCAAGGCCAATTGTCTCTTTCTGTCATCATTCAAGCTCGTGAATTTTTGCAAAACCTCAAAATCAATCAACGTTTTTGCTTGTTGTGTCGAATTAGAGGTGAAGTTGGCATTAACACTTTCATAAACTGGAGAAATACGGTTCATTTTTGGGTTGAGCCCGAGATGATGCAATTCCTTTTCAATCAATTGTTGTTGTAGCACGTACATTCTTCTGTAGGATTCCTCAGAAATAGGAGTCACAACGTAGACTGAACCGTCAATGTTACCGGCAACGACTTGGAATTCGTTGGTACTGCTGGCTCTTTTTGGATACGATTTCATACAAGTGGTGGTGGTATTGATGTTCATAGTGCTTCTTCTGACCAATCTTTGACCAGATAGCGACGCTGGATCCTCAGGGTTGTATTGCAACAAATGCAAGTTTTCATTGTCATCACCAATAACAAAGAACAAATCACCGTTATAACTGATGAAATCTGCGGCATTGACATCAACTTGAATCACGTCCTTGGAAATCATAATCATTCTGTACGGTTCGGCATCAAAACCGGCAAGCCAGATACTTTTCATGATATCACCAAGAATCAACAAGTTCCCAAATGATTTGGCCTCGGATACGTAAATTGAGGTATCCAAAAATGCCACAGGAACCACAGTATTATCCTCTTGAAGATCCCTAACCAAAACTTTTTGACCTTGGGAGACCAAAAATCTACCACTCACTTCAGTTAATGCAGTAACAGCACCTCTGGTTGATTCTTTGAAAATCTCCTTAAGTTTATGTTTAAATTCAGGCTTTCCAATCTCCGGAACGATATCGATAATTTCGAATAAATGGAATGACCCATTCGCGGTCAAATCTTCCATTCTAAATTTGCCAGTTCCCACCAAAACAATTTCCTTTTTTCTTTTATTAACGTTTCCGACTTGGGCTGACGAAATCATGTTGGCATCGTCAGATGCAGATGATGTGTTTAGGAACATTGACTTGATGGTCACAGCAACCTGGTTGTCTTCAAATTCAATTTCATCAATGACAGTCCAAGTTTTTGGTGATATTAGTTTGAGAGACCCTTTGTATGATTTTGCATGTGGTTTATCTTCCCATCCCGCAATTTTTTCACCATCTTCGTCAATACAATTGTACTCAATTTCGCGGAATGTGGACACAATAAAGGTATTAGAGGTTTGATGATATGTAACATCTTTCACGGATTCTCCGATAGAGATCTTTTGTATAGGCAACTGGTTTGTGTAATCGGTGCTTTCATCGAATGGAATAGAACAAACTCTGGCATTTTTCAAATTATCCACAAAAATGAAATTTGAGCCCTTGTCACTGAAGTTAAAAAAACTAGTCAATTTATTTGGTTTACTGGACATGGAATCATCATCATCGGTTTTGAATGATGCGAAAGATATCGCTGGAAATTTGGTAAACTTGAATATTCTTGGAGAAGAGTGACCCTCTTTCACAATGAAGTATGGGATAATCCCAGTGACAAATATACATTTTAATCCATTTCTGAAATCATCAACGTAAATAAGTCTTCTTTCGACTTTTGTACCTCTTGGGAAAGCATTATCTGGGGCACCTGTAACTAAAGTGTTCTCTATTCTCTTGAATTTGCAAATCTTGTTGAGCTTGTCATAAAATAATTCATAGAAATAGGTTTCACCACCAATTGTCAACACAGTCAAATATTCCTTGCTGACATACTTGTCTCCCAAATAAACAAGCATCACCTGTTTGATGAATGGATCGGGATAAGCATCATTGAGATCGAAAAAATTAAGGGTCAAGAGTTCAGACAACTTGTCAATTCTCTCCAATTGAAAAACCCTGTTCTTATGGTCCTTCTGGAATATCGCCACTCTATTATCACCAGTGACTAAAATAAACAATACTCCTTTCTTTTGGTCAGCTAAGTCTTTATTATCTAATCTCTTTTTTGTAGCTCCACCAGTACCGTCGCTTGCTCTTTTTTTAGCGCCCTTTACTGGGATATTATCGAGAATTGAATCAACATCACTAATCGTGCCAAATAAGTGAGAGCTTGAGATTGTTCCTGTCGTGATAAGAACATCAGATAAAATCGTAGGAATAGGAATGATACTGAAGTATTTCAAATCTTTTTCAGCAGCCTTTTTCGCCTTCTTTTTTAAGTTGAGAGCCTCGGGGATCATCTCAATGATTATCGCCGCACCTTTCGAAGTTGTAAGTAACACACAATTTTGATAAATATACCCTGAAACAAGTTCTTCCTGGTTTTCAAATTCCTCGTTTTCTTGATCAAGATCACCATTAATATCTATTTCCTGCGTCAGTTCCGCTTCAGGTTGTAAATCCTGAATTTTGAAAGTTTTCAACAACTTGAAATTCAAATCGTATAAGTGGACATGATATCTAGTGATGTGGATGATGTTTTGTTTAGCATTCACAAATCCTATGATGATAATCGCTTCGTTATTTTGGAAACCAGTTGTTAATGAAACGTTCTTGAAATTATCAGTGATTGAAAACACATCAGATTTAAGCTCAGTGTAATTTGTGGAGACCAAGTAATTATAATTTCTTTCTAATCTAACCCCTTTTGAGGTCAAAAGAACTGATTTGCTATTTAAGGTCCAAATCCGATTGACATCGGAAAAATGCAAAGTCGATCTGACTTCTGGTTTTATGGAAGGACTTATAGTGATGATTGATCCGGATTTCCCGTTTCCTGAAGACCCTATTATGGAAACTTCATTATGATTAGGGTTGGTTAACCCACTGCTGAATTTTTCAGTCGACAATGATGCGAGTGTAAGATTCGATATTGGCCCACAATTAATCAACTCATCTTTCACTGTAAATCTGTAGGTATTCACATTAGATGTCTTTTTGCTGTTGTCTCCCATATTCTCATCGATATTTCCATCATCTTCATCAATTTCCATCGAATCCTTTTGATCATTGTCACCTTCCTCCTCTTCATCACTATAATTAATATCATCGTCGTCGTCATCATCATCATCATCATCATCATCATCCTCTGCCTTTTTATTATCCCCCTTATTACTGTTTTCTTCAGTACTCTTTTCTGCCTTGATGCTAGCCTTCTTTGTTATTTGCTTAGCACCAGTAGTCTCATTTTCCCCCCTCAGTAGATCTTCCAATTTGAGCAATATTGAATTTCCATCATCACAGCCAATAAATAATAAGCCATCATCAACTGCACACATGGAGTTTGGATGTTCCAAAATTATGTTTACGTAGGCGTTCTCATCTATTTTACTAATCAGGAAGCTTCTAATTAATCTCCCATCGACTTTGAAATCAATCCAGTAAAATTTCCCTTCCTCGCTGATCAACAAAAGCTTTTTCGGGAAATTAGGAATTGATCTAATCACACAGTTCTCCAAATTCAAATCCAAGTCGTTCTGGTCTTTGGTGAAATTTCTGTAATCGGTAATATTGTTGGTGTATTTGTTGGTGATAAGCCCTTGTGACGATCCTGATGAGTCAACATGGATGATTTCGTTGCAACCAACTAGCAAACAACCATTGAGGGGTTTTTTCAAAGGCACAATATCATATAAATCGTAAGGCAAGTTTTTCAAAGAAATAATAGTGGTAGAGGTCTTCTTGTATAAATCCAACGACAACACAACAAAATGAGTAACATCTTTCAGTTTTTTCAAATTCCCTGCCCATGTATGCTTCGGCGAAAACAAAATTGCCAAGGTAGGTTCTCTATAATTGTGTAAAAACTTGCAGCTTATAATATCTGAAATAGAAGTATCTAGCTTATTTGCTGGAACAATGAAAGTTGGTTTATAAATCAACACATCTCCATCTTCTTCTTCTTCTTCTTCCTCTTCATCATCATCCTCGTCATCATCCTCATCAACATCTTTATCATCATTGTCACTGTATTCGCTATCGCTTGACTCATTGTTTTTACCTCTCATCCTCTTGTTCTTGCCCTCGAAATCCGAATCTTTCTTGAACGGTAAGAACGCCATCAAGTCATTGAACATCATACAAGCACAATCATTTTCTGGGTTCGTCACTAATGTGGCATTTGATATGGATCTCACTGGTGAATTACTCTCAAAGAAATTTTCATAATAATGCAACGACACAGTTTCGATGTTATGCAATTCAAAATTCCACTTGATAATCGAAATTTTGGCGAATTTCGTGGCAATAACTAAATAATCCAAGTTCTTCGACTCAATGGTTTTAACCGGTGCTATCTCTGTGATCAATCCATGGAGTTTGTATGAAGCAATCAACGATAGTTTCTGGCTGTCTTTAGCTATCGAGAAAATCTCAAGCACCGTACCTTTGGAAACCACAAGATTCAGTGAATTAGAACTAGTAAAGTTACAAGAAACAGAATAGGAAACCCTTGTAGGCTCCACAATCTGCTTGAAAATATCCATTAGAGGTCAACCAAAGGGATTTGATAATCTTCAATGTGGCAAAATACACGTCTTCAAATAATCTCATCATTCATTTGGCTGCATTTTTCGTTTTTCACTTTTTTTTTTTTGTTATTTTTTGCGACCCGAGCCACCGGTACTCCTTACATATAAATGAAGATTTGTTATCTCTCTCTCTCTATCGGGGGGCTAATAATAACTGGATTTATAATATATACAAACACGCATTACAATATTTAAAAAGAATTTAATTCTTCTACTCTTTTGGCAAACTCCAATACCCTTTTGTCATCCCCATATTGGCCAATTAGTTGTATACCAACAGGATATTTTTCAGAATTACTATACCAAGGGAGAGAGATCGAAGGCAACCCAGCCAATGAAGATGGAATAACAAACGCATCGTTAACATAAGTACTAATTGGATCACTCTTCTCTTTCTCGACTAGGTCGCTCAACTTTGGAGCTCTAGATGCAGAGATTGGAGCAATGATGAAATCAACTTTAGTAGGACTATTAACATCAGAACCTTGTATATCCAAAGTAGATAACGCATTAGGTAACTTGAAAATAGAATTGAATTCACCTTTGAGCTTCTTTCTTAAGGCTCCGGCCTTAAGATAGTTGTCTTGGAACTTCTCTGAACTCAAGTTATAATTACCAATCAAAATTCTCTTCTGAACTTCCGCACCGAATCCCTTCGTTCTAGTTTTGGAAATGAAAGATTTGTAATCTTCCGTGGTCTCTTTAGCTGCCTCAATTGTTGAGTATCCATATCTCACCCCGTCGTATCTGGACAAGTTAGAAGTAGCCTCTGAATATGCAATGGTGAAATAGGCAGGAACAGCATTAGATAAACTTGGCAATTTAACAGGAACAATATTATACCCTGAGCCAAATAATTTTGAAGCAAGTGATTCGATTGTCGTGAGAGTATCGGGCGTCACTCCTTTAGCCAAATAGTCTGTGGAGATCCCAATGTTAATTTTCTTAGCATCGTCAACACTGGTGAGTTTTTCAGTGAGGGCAGTGATCCTTGATCTTACTTGATCATCAATACAAGTTGGATCTTTACTATCGTATTGGTTTAAAATATTATAAACGGACTTGATAATCTCCAAATTGCTTCCCAATATCCCGACAGTATCTAGCGATTGGGCATAGGCAACCACACCCCATCTTGATATTCTACCATAAGAAGGTTTGAAGCCATGAATGCCACAGTAGGCTGCTGGTAAACGAACGGATCCACCAGTATCGGTTCCCAACGCAAAATCACACACTCCCGCGCTCACCGCCGCTGCTGAACCACCAGAAGACCCTCCAGGAACATACTTGTGGGCGTCCAAAAAAGTCTCGCTATCTTTATCATCATCGTACATTGGGTTTAGTGTTTGTCCAATATTTGAGTAAGAGTTATTGGCCCCCATTCCAAATTCGTCCAAGTTTGTTTTCCCTATGACTATTGATCCATGTTTCTCCAATAGATCGACCACTGTTGCGCTGAACGGAGATTTATAATCGCGAAGACTGTTTGACGAACAAGTGGTATACTCCTGTAATGTGACAATGTTATCTTTTATAGCGCAAAGAGAACCGTTTAAAAGCTTTGAGTCGTCTTCATCGAGGGAAAAGATCTGCTGCTTCAACTTATTGATAGGCCTCGTTGACGTGAAAATATTGTATTTTTTATGTGCATGGTGTATTCTACCAATTTTGGCCAATGAAGAATCTACACTATTCTTTAACATTACTTTTTTCAAATACCAATAACCTGTTGTGGACTCTTTGTTCACACACCTTTTCCCTTAACTTCTTTGGTAAGTGATGGTGGTTGTGATTTTTTTTTTTTTTCAACTTTTCACTTTTCCCGTACTTTTATTTTTTTCCTACCATTGGGCAAATTTAGAAAGGATGGTTCTCTCTGGTGATTCCAATTCATTATATATATAAGAGGTGTATATAACACCTAGAAAGTATCTGGTATCTGGGAAGTCTTTTTTTTTATGACAGGGCGTTATAGTTGTTTGGTTTCTCCATTGAGGAATCGCCTCCTGTCCAACTTTGCGATGGTTGGTTGCAGGTCAACACACCATCAGATTAGAGGCCATGCATCTTTGGTGTCTAACTTCCAAAGAAATGTTAAAAATAAGAAATGGATCATTGAAGATGATTTATCGGCAACCCACGCACACTATTTATATAAGACCCTCAACTCTTTGGTGCCACAATTGGAAGATAAATCTGTATTTAGGAAACCCTCGTCTTCACAGGATGGGAATAATAAGGAATTGTGTCAAATGATGCCAAATGAAATCATCCCATTAGGGTATCTGTTTGTATATTTCAATCCCCTGAATGATGAACTGATTGTCGGGGTTGATGGATACGACAACCATCAAGCTCCTGTGGATCCAAAGAAAACTGGAGAGTCTGAAGAGTTGTTCAAAAGAAGAATGTGGGTCGGAGGACATCTTGTATTCAATAATGAGAATCCCTTAAGATTCAATCAATTGGCAACGTGCATTGAGCTGGTGGATAAGATCAAACCAACGGGAAATAGTGTGTTTGTGAACATTGATCGGAAATTTTTCAATTCCACAGATATGAGTATGAGGGAATCAAGAACGTTGATTTACACAAATGATTTGTTCGATCTTGATAAACTAAAGCAGACGGCAACTATCACTTCTGAATCGAAGAAATATGCTACGGCAGAACATCAGATGACCCTAAAGTTGACTGAATCGTTCTTATTCAGGTACTCATCCCTAACGTTCAACGCCCACAAAATACATTATGATATCAATTACACTACGCAGGTCGAGAAGTATCCGACAATTTTGGTCCAAGGGCCTCTAACTGTTACTCTTCTATTGCAATGGTTTTCCCATATCAACCCAGAATCTCGGGTGTTCAAGTTCAGCTATAAGAACAAGTTCCCGTTGTTTGTTACTGATTCATTAACTTTCAAATGTAATAAGGTGGATGATCATCAGTTTGATGTATGGGTTGAGAACAATGATGGATTATTGTGTTGTGATGGTAGAGTTGTAGTAGAACAGGGTCAATAAGGTAAAAAAAAAAAAAAATGGAGAGATGAAATATCGATTGAATATAATAGTAATAGATTTAAAGGATTGTTGTATATATTAAAGAAATACTCTCCTCTCACTTATGAGAAAGTGTAATGGTGTTCGTGATAGTAGAAATGTACGGAAGTTTCCGCACCAACTTATTTAGTCAATCGCTGCTACAAGATAAACGACAGTCCTGAATTATGAATAAATTAAAAATATTTGTTCAGAGATAACAAAAAAGAGAACCAACTGGAAACAGTTGTTAACGACATTGGCAGGGTTCGAACCTGCGCGGGCAGAGCCCAAAAGATCACCAGTATAATCCTAAGAAAATAAATTTCAAGTCTTTCACCTTAACCACTCGGTCACAATGCCAGATACGAAAGCAGGAAGCTGCAGCTTGCACGGTGGTATTTTATTGTATTAGAAAAAAAATTTTTTGACATTCATTCATTCATTCATAGTTGTAATTTATAGTAATATAGTAATATATTCGTATAAAAATCCGTAGTTTATGTAAGATATATAATAATAAATAAAATGGGATGTTGAACCCTTTATATAACAAATAGAATAACAATAGCGTGTTTAGATGCAGTGATAGGTAATAATAATAAAGATAATAAAGATAACAAAGAGTTAAACATAAAGGAAGATTATAACATGTAGTTAAATGTAACAATAATAATAGAGTTTGCTGAATAATAGTGTCTCGATATAATTCAGTTATAACGACATTCATTCATTCATTTTTTGACACCCCGAAAACTTAATCGGTACTATTTTGAGAATACCTAGTATTTGAAATATGGTACCAACTCACATTTACACAGACCAAATTCTCATCCCCTGAAGTTTCTAGTGGTGGCTAATTCACTAGCAAAGTTCATGTCATATCTCCACATTGCACCTTTTTCCCTTGATAATTTTGATTATTGAGTTTTTTACCGGTGATGTGATTAATCCTTAAAGCAAGGAGTGTGATTTTCGAGAAAGTTATATTATTTTATTTTTCCTTAGAAAGACCGGCCTAAAGAGCCCGGCTTGCATGTTACTAGAACCTCTGCGACTCGTTAATATATAATTCATTCATTCATACGCTACTAATCATATAACAAACTCCCCTGTCATTTCTCATCAAGTACTTGTTGTCGTTATAACTGAATTATATTGAGACACTATTATTCAGCAAACTCTATTATCATTGTTACATTTAACTACATGCTATAATCTCCTTTTATGTTTAATTCTTTATTATCTTTATTACTTATTATTACCTACTACTGCGTCTAAACACGCTACTGTTATTCTATTTATTATATAAAGGGTTCAAAATCCCGATTTATGTATATTTATATATCTTATATAAACCACGGATTTGTGCACGAATACGTTACTATATCACCATAAATCACAACTCTATGAATCAGCCCATCGACATGTTGACAAGTTCGTTACTGTCTGTGGTTCGCTGCCCCGCCAGTTCTCGCTTAATTATTTTTAAAATTTTTTGTTTACCCGCCCCAAGGATGACAGATCCTTAAAATCAATGCTTCCTATCAACCATTTCCAAAGGAATAGAGAAACCCAGCTCCAGGAGCATATTTTGATGGTTGGGAAATTGGATGCTCTGGAATGGCGTTATTTCGCCAAAGGGAACGCCAACGTATTGCTCCAAAAAAAATCTGATTCACATAAACTTTTACGGCTACGGCAATACAAGCCTTCTGATTACCAGTCGACCATTGACATTTATCGATATATCAATGTGACAATCGCTGTGATTCTCAAAGACTTTGTAGTGCCAATGCAATTGTTAGAACTTTCTCCGACATTTAGCAACGGCATCAGCAAGCTATTGAAAACAGAGAGTCGGCATTGTGATATCGAAACCCAGGAAAAGTATGGGATTTTGATGGATAATTGCTTGTATGGGGTTATTCAGACGTTTAGCACTAGCAAGTTCGCCAAACTTCATATATCTAACGACAGTGTGACGCTAGAGCTCAAACCAAAGTGGCTCAATCCAAATATCACCACATTGTATTGTCGGAATTGTGCCAATGAAAAGCATTTTAAGAAATCCAGCCTGCGAAATTTCTGCTCTTCGCGATTATTGAGTAAAGATAGGTCAGTGGTTTCGGGGACGGTGAGGGATATTTTTCGAAGTTTGCAAGCAAAAATCGACACTTCCCAATATGAGAAGATTCTATTTCAATACTTTGTGTCAGCATCGGAGGACCAGAATATTCTCCATATATTATCAAAATTTCAAAATCAAAATGATAACCGGAAACTCATAAAAACTTTACAAAGTGAGAAGGACGTGACCGATGATTTGTTGTTAGGAATGGCACTTCGTGATGTGTCGATTTTCTTCACGTTTATAGAGCTTGATGACCAGTCGCTGAATCTGAAACATATGGGAGGCAATGAGTTTATATTTGGCCAGTATAAATTGATGATCAAAGTCGTGGATGTTGATAACAAGTCTTCGAAGAAATGGAAGTATTGGAAAGACACTGAGTGTGAATTATTGGACAGCAAAGAATTCGATGAATTAGATTTATCCTGGGGGACCAGATGTGTATTATAGTTTATAATTTTAGTGTATATTATTGAACTCGTTTTTTCAATCTGTAGAATCGGGGTGAGACATTATTCTCTGTTGTGGAACATAACCCGACGATCTTTTTTGATCTTCATCCCGAAATATCTAGACAACAAAACCCGCAAGAACAAAATTAGATTGGGTCATCTACGGTTATGCGTCAACTAAATGCCGTTCAATTGTCAAATCAGAAGCTTCCTGGATCGCCGATATAGTACCTTTACTTCCTAAAAAAATCCAGACTACTTAAATAATAGTGTACTTGTGAACCTGTCGAGTGTTGAATAGATAACAATAAACGAGAGGATGTACCGGAATGAAACTTTCAAATAAACCTCCCTGATCTACCATTTTGCTGGGTGTATGGAGATTTTAAAGATACACCATCTTCGAGAGTCAGTAAACCTTAGTTGACTAGTACTACTAGATTATTAATTGGAAGGAAAGATAAATGAAAAACAAAAAAAAATGAAAAGAATATTTAATTTTCCACTGGAATCTACTTGCCCTAAAACTGAGGTTGCATCAACATCTAACCAGCTTTAATTCACTAGACTTTTAAGAATTAAACTATTACATATATTTTTACACTGTATAGTAATATTTAACTTATCCCAGAATACACAAGATTTGGTCTTTTTTTTTTCTCGACGATCTCCAGCTTCCAAAATAGTCAGCAAGTTGTTAAATTGACGTTAAGGTTACTACACCCATTGTTTTGGTATATTGATATCACATTTTTTTTTCCTATTTATTTTTGTTTCGTAAATAAACATAGAGATGCCCAAGTACAAAGATCATCTTCATTGTGCTCATCCATTAATCCATCATGACTATTGTGAGAAGGCAGAGCCTCGCTTCAAAGATTATTTCATATCCTTTTGATCTCTATCTCTCTGTGAATGAATCTCTTTGTGTGATAGATTGGGATTGGTATGGAGAAAATTATACCGTTCCATTGGGACTCCTCATGAACATTTTATGTCATATAACCTTCACATACCCCATGAATCATAGCTATATTAATAAACTCAATTTTTCAGAGGAGCTGTATTTGGAGAGTGATCTATTTGATGCTAGCAAGGTGAATTCTGTCAGTAGTGGTGGGTCTAATTTCGCGGGGAACACTTATGATATCCGTCATCATCTGTACGGAGTTTCATATTTGGCATGGTTATTTGGTACGTTTGACCTCATTCTTATGATTTTTAGCGTGGTTAATTGCTATATGTTATTTTGGAAAAGCTTCAAGACTTACAGTTTCTTCATCCGTGGGGATGATTATTGTCCAAATACGCCCAGTGCGTTCAAAGAGCATTTGAATTATGAAGCAATCCAAGCAAATGATAGTTTATTGAGGAGCTTTGCCAAATGGGTCTTAGGAAATGATCAACTGGAAGGTGAGAAAGAAAGGGGGCAATTCGTTTGGAAATTGAACATTTGGGAACCATCGAAGTTCCAATTGATGATTTTTTGTGGACTTTCACCAATTCATATTTTTACATTTTACAGCAACACATTTGCATCAGGCCAATTTATGGGTCTGGTGATGAAATTAATACAACCAATGTTGATTACCACAATCTTGAATTATTTGGTGTTCCATAAATTTTTGGTATTGCTTAAAGATCGTCAGCTCATCTTGTCGGAAGCATTAAATGAATATGATCAAAAGTTTATAAAGCCAAGGTTATCAAAACGAGTTGTTGACGTTGCTATAGATGCTACCAAAGGACCATATTTTCAAGACTACGAGCATGGAGGCTCGGTGCAAGTGTTCCCATCAAGATTGAAAAGTCATCAGTTCCAAACATTTGGGTTTAAAGAGCAACATAATTTAGCGGACATTGACAGCAGAGTGTTACGAGAGAATGTTAGAAAACAGCATATGGCTGCTACAGCAAATAGAGCTATGAAAAACTATCACAATGTAGAGATATAGTACTATATAAAAGCAATGTTTGAATATATTTATAATCTGACAGAGGTTTGACGGCAGTTTATGTACTCAACCGTCCAGGGGTGTGCCACCCTGCGGGGCATTGCACCCGGTTTCATATGTGTTTGCTCAGCAATTCAAATTGTGGGTATAAAACCTCCATTGATCTCCAGCATTCTTTCTCCTATTTTATTTTCAAACAGGAAACCAAAAAAAAAAAATATCAATTTCAACACACTATTATTATTAATCAAAATGTCCAACACAATCACAGTATCAAACGTCCCATCAACCGTGTCTGTTGATAAAGTAAAGGAGTTCTTTGAGTTCAGCGGGAAAGTTGATTCGGTGATTGCTAAGGCCACCGAAGCCGGAGTCACCACTTACCAGATCAAATTTACGGCTCCTGAGGCTGTTTCAAGTGCTGTTTTACTCAATGGCGCCGAATTAGATGGGAAACCAATCAAGATTGCCGAAGAAGCCTCCACAGTAGCCACTACTGTTGCTCCATCGAATCCTCCTGCCCCTGCTGGAGCAAACGACACCTGGGGGAAAGTCACGATGGCTGGTGTTACTCCTGAATCAAGTACGATTTCCGCCGCCGCCAAGGTTCCATACACCGAAGCCGGAGTTGCTGCCAATGAAAAGACCACTGCTGCCGCCGCTGCTGCCGCCACCAAGTCGCAACCAACCTCAGACGATTCTAAGATTCAAGATATTGAGCAGGAACATAAGCCAAAGAGTGCAATTATTGCCGAATACTTGTCCCATGGATATGTCTTGAGTGACCAAGCAGTGGACAAGGCCATTGAATTGGACAAGAAGCACGGTATTTCCACCAAGTTCAAGGGGTTCTTGGCCAACTTGGATACCAAGTACCATGTGCAAGAAAAAGCCAGTGAAGCCAATGCAAAGTACGGATTTGACAAGAAGCTTGCAAAGGGAAGAAACGATTTGTCTAGTTATTTTGAAAAGGCTAGCCAAACTGACGCTGGTGCTAAGATCCATTCATTCTACACTGGCATTGCTAGTGATAGCAAGCAAATCCATCAAGAAGCCAGAAGATTGGCTGATTTGAAGCAAAGTACGGCTGGGTCGACTAGCAAGCCATCTACTTAGTTGGCGGCGACCTCTGTTTTGTAACCTTTGTGATTTCTATTAGTATGATTATATAAGTAAGTTATTTACGAATGTTATTATGCATGCATGTGAGTGTAAGTGCGATATACGATCTGTTTGGTCAGGTGCTTAGTCAGAGACCGGTAGTAGATTATGTGGACCACTCCGAGCAACCGGTGCCGGTAATCACCTGCAGTAGCTGGTTGGGGTTAATTAATGACAGTTTTGGCCCTCGTAGTTGTGTATTCCGCAGAAGTGGTGGGTGTGAGTGTAATCAAACTGTTTTTTTTTTTATGTCAAATGATATAAAATGCGGTAACTTGGTCCCACTTTTTTTTTCTTTTCTTTTTTTTTTTTGCTATTGTGATTGTTTATATAGATAAGCGAAACCCACCCTTTATTCAGCTTGACCACTCCCAATTCTAGCCACCCCCGTCGTTATCATCCTTATCGTCACTACACTTTGATCACTGTTTTGTCACAGTATGCGTGTCTCCATCAATGACCTCATACATTACCAAGAAGAAGAAGAAGAAGAAGAAGAAGAAGAAGAAGAAGAAGAAGAAGAAGAAGAGGAAGAAGAAGAAGAAGAAGAAGAAGAAAAAGAAGAAGAAGAGGGGGAGGACGAGGAGGAGGAGAATGAATGGAAAGGAACCAGCACAAGAGATATTATTGATCAGAATACCGGCGACGAGCCTTGCTTGGAAAATTATCAGAAGCTTGGCGGAGGGAAATTTGAAACTCCCGAGATGAAGATGAAAAGATTGCAAAAGGAGAAAGAGAAAAGAGATGAAATCAGCAGTGGTATAGTGAGACTCCAGAAAATGGTCCCCAAGTTGAATCAGCTCCAGAAACAAAATAGACGTAAGACGAGAGACAGTTCTGATCCGGTATCGAAAAGGACTTCTAGAGCCACCATATTGCAATCCAGTGCCCAGTATATTAAGGATTTAGAGAAAGAAATCGAAGGGTTGCAAACCAAAATCAGCCATTATGAAGACACCAAAACTTCATCAAAATCAGATAAGGAATTACAAAATAGATTGAATGATTATAAGCGAGCCCTTAATAAAGTAGCAACAAGTGGAGGGGACAGCAATATATCAACAATTAGGTCTGGTACTCGAGCAAGACCTGTATCCACACCAAGTAATTCTCTGTTATACAAGAGTAATGATAAGACTGTGAAAAATAATTTCGGCGGTGGTGGTATTAGTTTTTCCAAGAACAATAGTATTATTGATTGCACATCGATAAAGCCTGAATATAGGCCTTTCCCTTCTTCATCTTCATCATCATCAACGCCATCATCTGCATCCTCATCTTCTTCCTCATCCTATGTTTCATCACAGTCGTCGAGGCACCACAGTACAAACTATATTTCCACTTATCTACCAGATTCCACCGCGGTTTATTCTCATCAACGTCGATACTCATCTTCATTGAGCACATCAAATCATTCGCCCAATCGGATCGTTAGTAACGATATTACTTCATACCAATATCCCAATAATTACCAGCCACAGCCCACAAAAAAGAAGATCACGCTTCCTCCATTGCAAATATTGGCTGGTAATCGTGTTGAATCTAATACCAACACAATATCGAACCAGCTGTCATATTTACTCTATAACCAACAATCGGCATATTCGGTACTAACACCATTCTCTTCACAACAGCAATCGGATATGCAACGTTCCCCAAATTACCAGATCAATCCGGGAAATTATTATGCAAATCCCTCTCAGAGACCTTCAAAAAGTGGTAGGAATCATAGAAATGCAGAAAAGGATCATGCACATAGTCTCTTTAGATACAAAATGAGCTAATTTATAACTTCCTCTTATTGGTATTATTATTTTTTTAAAAAGCATATCATTTTCAATAATTTCTGGATTGTGTATTATCTCCGGCTGGTCTCACTATAGAGTTTTAGCCCCCAATTTTGTTGTCTTAGATCGTTCCCACTATTTTCATGGCCTTGATTGTTTTTTTTCTTGCTTTTTTAACAGAGCGTGTTTCTTTTTTGTATAGTGATAGGAAACCAAAGATATTTCCTAGATGTGTCATGACCCTTCTTCTGATTTTTCCCTTTAGTTTATGGCTAGGTTTGTTTTTTCGTTTTGTTTTTTCCTTTTTTTGCAATTTTTTTGCAATTTTTTTTTTTATGGTTTTTTGACAGCGTTCCCGTAACTCTGTAAGTTATGTCCGAAATAGTCTAGTGTCTGTTAAAGTTTGTCCCGTGGGACACAAAAATTAGTTGCTAGTG
The DNA here is from genome assembly GCA_031125765.1 of Saccharomycopsis amapae. Classification (NCBI taxonomy): domain Eukaryota; kingdom Fungi; phylum Ascomycota; class Saccharomycetes; order Ascoideales; family Saccharomycopsidaceae; genus Saccharomycopsis; species Saccharomycopsis amapae. Next base: position 188,760 of record JASTVC010000005.1, on the reverse strand, counting down.
GGAACGTGGGATTGTCCCATTTGCCTTCAAACAACCGCGAATTAATTAAATAGTCCTCCTCTATAGCAAGAGGTCTCATCTGGTTGTGTGGGTGTGTTGTACATCTGACCGCAATCCCTGCAATAATTTTCCTCTATAGTGCCTATATATAGTGCGGGGGCCGGAAGGGACGTTACCACCGGTATTCAATTGCTTCGGTCATCACCGTTATCCAAAGGAGAGAGGGAGTATGCGATTTATCAAAAATTTTTTTTCCACATCGTTCACTAAATTGAAACAGCTACAATTATTGAAATTAATGAAAAAAAAAATATAATATTATACATCATGAACTACATCATTAAATAGGAAAAATCATAACAGCAGCAGAAGTAGCATTGTTGCCAGTAATAGTCGTACCAGCAGTAATCTTACCCACTATTTAATAAATATTATTTATATACAAAAAGATAAATGTTTCTATACATCCCCCTTTCACCTCTACCGTTCTTCTCCTTTTCTCAATACACTTTTCATCTTTCGCTCTTCTCACTGGACAAAATTATTCATAATATGTATCAATTTATCGACATTGTGTTTCTTTATCGCACATACCGGAATGATTGGACAGTCCTCGTTGAACGTTTCCCTTATGTGGGTGGAAAAGTCTTTGAACTTCTTGCTGTCTTTCACTAAATCACCTTTAGTGGCAACAATCAAAATCTTCTTGTGATTGATTCGATCTTTCCCATATCTCAATTCTTTAGTAAGAGTTTCAAAATCATGGATAGGATCATTTTCCAAACTGATAATGAACATCAAAATTTTGGACCGTTCTATATGTCTCAAGAATTCCACCCCCATTCCCTTAGGTTTCTCCGCACACGACGCCGCTCCTTTGATAATCCCAGGAATATCGGCCACTGTGAAATTTTCAAGATAAAGCTGGTTTTCCTTGACATCTTTGGGCATGATCGTGCCAATTGTCGGTTGCAAAGTTGTAAATTCCCAATTCCCAATCTTGGATTTGGCATTAGAGATCGAATTAAGCAATGTGGACTTCCCGCTGTTTGGCAACCCAATCAATCCAAAATCTGCCAACAACTTCAACTCAAAGAGGAAATTACATTCTAGGAAGTTTCTTCCCTTTTTACTGAATCTGGGATTTCTAATTTGTTGGGTCAAAAAATGGATATTTCCAAGTCCTCCTTTCCCACCTTTCAATAACAAAATTGGTCTTTTCGTTGGTTCACTAAAATCAATCCCGTTGAATGGAATAACATCATTACAGATTTCTTCCTTGAGACAACTCAAATCGTACTTTTTAACTTTTTTGTCAAGTTTCTTGAACCAATCCTTATCATAATGATAATCTCTGTCCTTTTCTTTGAAGATCCAGTTATTATCAACTATCGGGTCATTCTCATTTCTAAACAATTGTATGTATTCAAGATTTTCCGGCTTTGACCCAACGGCTTTAAGATTCACACTTGTAATTTGCTCAATAATTTCTTCTTCACCATCTTCCAGAACTTCTACTCGAGGTCCTTCTTCTGCCTCTTTCAAAATATTTGTTGGCGGAATCCACTTGATAGTTGTCCCCACGGGAACTGTAATGATCACATCTTCTCCTCTAACACCATCTAATTGCCGACCAGCACCATTTTTCCCATCTCCTGCAGTATATTTTACTCTAAGTTTGTGTAATGAGTTGATGCCTTCAATTGCCTGAACGAAAACTGAACCTCCCTCTCCACCGTCTCCCCCATCTGGTGGACCAATAGCCCTACCAGCATCTCTGAAAAATGAAACTCCGCCATCACCACCTTTTCCTGATTTTACATTGATGATTCGCAAATCAGAAAAGTTTTGGTTACTGCTGGTAGACTTGGGCCGTTTTTTCGAGCCTGAATAAGACGAGGTCCTAAGAGACTTGAATTGCTCAAGAGGAACCTCGATATCAATGTACTTATAACGATCGTTTCCTAGCGCTTTGTACTCCATTTTACCAGTCGATAATATGTTGAACCATTCAGGAGAGACGTTCTCACGCTTTAAAAACTCTGGAGAATATAGCTGATCATCAGCACTGTGGTCCTCTACTCCATCAAACCGTTCGTCTTTAGAATACACGTCAAGTTCCACATGGGTTCTGTCTAGTTGATCTAACCAAAGATCATTCTCCGTGGCGGTAGGCGACCAATCCGGGGCATCAGGAATGGATTGGTCGTGCTGAGACTTGAAATTTTTTTTGGAAAAGCAGCGACGGTTAGAACCACTTCGTAGGGCGGTCAGAAGTATTAGCCTTCTATAAGCCAACGATCTCAACATCATATCTTTCAGGATTGCCTCGCTGGGTTATGATGTCAAAGGAGAACCCAGGAATTTTTTCCGCTGAAAAATTTGAGGGTTAAAGCGATGTTCTGCGGGGGTTCACGTGTAGTTTAAGTCAAAAACTTACTTTTGTCATGGATATATCCACCATGAGGTTATTTCGAAGATGCGATTTTCCATGAGCATGAATTAACAGTTTCTACCCTTGTCAATACTATTGTCATCACCTGTCTCTGCCTATTTAGTACTCGTTTCTTGTGACCTATTGGCCACCGTATTGTTGGTGCATGTATCGTATTCTACTGCATCAAGAAAAATAAATTCAAAATCACAATAAGTAGCGCAACCCTCGTCATCACCAATAGCTTTTGGGTCTGCGAAATACATAGCGATGCCAGAGAAACAGGTGAAGAAGCGACAGAGACTCCCCACCTCTTGTTCTGTTTGTCGAGCTAGAAAGACTAAAGTATGTACTGCTATCCAAAGATATGATCGTGGACGGAATTTTGTTCTTTTATATTAACCGATAACAATAGTGTGACAAAAGTCGTCCAGTGTGCACCAGCTGTATCAAAGGTAATATCCTGCACAACTGTTTCTATGAAGTACCCCAATGGGTGTGCTCTACGGTGGATAAAGATGATCACAAAGTTGTGACATGGGCAAATAATGATAATATTGCACACAAGGTTTCTGGTGTGCCCGTTGCTAAGTCATTTGAGTCGCCAAAAAAAAAAAAAAAAGCTAAAAATCCAAAGTCCACCAATAAATCTACTCCTGATAGTCGAAGTAATAATATTTCTACTAATTTTAATGGAAATTACGAGTCAGAAATTCCCCCTCCAATCCCACTATCAACTCAAAATAACAAACAATCGGTAATTGGTGGTTCGTTCAATATTCTATCAACCTCCCAAGATAAGAAAATGGTACCGCAATCCCAACTATTGACAGATGTTATGCTGCCTAATGAAATTCTGCCATCATTAAGTGGAAGTCCAAAAGATGCTGGCAAAATTAGTGGTGATATAAGAAACGGAAGTAAAAAGCGCACCGCTGATGCACTAGGCTTACAAGGTGAGCAACTTCAAAATCAACTTTCTTTTTTACAACTTCGGGTCCGTCAATTGGAAAATGAGTTGGCTCTAGAAAAGCAAAAGAATCAAAGACATCCGGTAAATGATGAGAAATGTGGAAGTAAGGTTCCAAGACCTGCTCAGCCATATGCAAGTCTGATGGCGCAATTTCAGTTCATGACTGGCCAGTCCCCTGTAGTTAGTGACACAGAATATGCTGATATTGCCAATAATTACTACCCTCGTAACTTTAAACGTCATTCGGTTATGGACCTGAAGGTGTTGGCACATTATGCAATGATATTTCGGGATAGATTCCTCGGGAATTTTTATGTGAAGTTCATGTATGATTATACTACTATAAAGTATTTGATTTCATCAATGTGCAATAATCGCGCGGTGAATTTGAAGAAAAAAAACTGGCATAATCAGCAAGATGGTAGGAATGAATCAGAAGAGGAAAAAGCGGAAAAGGTAAACGCATACGGATACCAACTTTCGCCAATACAACAAATGACTGCTGAACAAAGACAACAATTCAAAAGTGTAATGATGAAAGTCGCCAAAAAGAACGAATTTGCAACATTAATCGCCAACCTTTTGAAAACAAATGGTTATCCTAAGGATAAGAGACTTCAAGTTCGTTGTGATACCGCAGCATGGGACTTCCTCGCTTCGAGTAGAACTGTTGTTAACAAGACTGTCATTTTCAATCCAATTTTTAATAACCAGCTTTGTCCAACTGATAGGTTATTTAGCAATAGCCATAATGTATTGATGGACACAATAATTAGGACATTACCAAGAATTCAGATTATGAGATATTTGTGGAAGATGTACGCGCTTTACATTTATCCTTTCATTCCAATATTTGATTTACGAAAAATGGCAGACGAAGTGTCTTGCATATTGGTAGGGTTGAAGTTGGGAGAAGTTTATGATGAACTTACGACTTCTGTTGACGAAAGTGAGAAGATCAAAGAAATAAAAATTAGAAACAAATTGGACTATGGACGCCTTGCGGTCTTTCTAATTTGTATGAGATTTGCATTTTTGGCAATTAAATCCAATATTAATGATATTGTAGTTAGATGTGATATTGAAGAAGAATTGGTTGGTGCAAGAAGCTTAGCAGAAAAGAACGACCCAATTCCAGTGCAACTTGTTGAGCTTGCTTCTATGTGCTTGAATTATCTTAAAGTCACAAAAAAGGCCAGCGTTGTTTCCATAGTTGCCATGATTTTACTTTACCATTATGCTGAACTTCGAGAAGAGGGCAGAGTTGGGTTTGGTCTCATTCAAAATCATTTGATGTTGTCCACTATTATCAATCAGGCCAAACATATTGGATTGAATAGGGATCCAAAGAATGAGGAGATCTTGAGAAGCTTTCAGTCATTGACGGTTCACATACGGGCTTCCAATCATTTAAAGGATACTGAAGAAGATATCTATCATCATCGGAAATTATGGTATTATTTGATGATGTTGGAATACAGAAGCTCCATTTATCATGGGAAACCATTGGATATTACTAGTGAAGAGCAATACAATACCAAATTCCCAACTACAGATACCAGTGGAGCCAAAAATTTTAAACAGTCTTTCCCAAAGATTAGAATGATTCCTGCTTATGTGAAAGGAGTCAACCATGCAGAATCAGAAATTTGTTTCCAAAAAGTGGAAACATTGACCTTGAAAAACATGAAATGTGAATGCAATGTCAACAGGATTTTCATGAAAGTTTCAAATATGGTGAACAATTTGAAAACTCCTGTACAATTGACTAAAGTTGTCCAAATGATCTCACAAATTGATCAAGTATTAATGACTGATGAATTTAAGGAGGAAAATTTTCTTGCCTACAACAGAGGTAAGGTTTTTGAAAACGGTAAAGGACGTCTTCGTGTCACTGTCGGTGAAAACTATTATAAAATGGTTAGTTTCTTACAAACAATACCAATTTATTACAATTTGAAACTTTGCAGTGGTATCTTGAGTTCAATTCTATATTTGCATTATGACCAAATTAAAGATTCAATACATGGGATCAACAATTCCCTTTATTTTTTGAAAAAATCCTTTGCAACTTGTTTTAGTATTATCACATTATCGAAAGAGTTTTTACGGAATAACGAAGATAAATTGTTGATTTTGAAGGACTTTTCCAAGGTTGAAGAAAATGATCTCCTTGGTCGATGCTACGGTTTCAAGAATTTCAACTTTATCATTTTACCAACTGTTGATACAATGTGTTACAGAGCAATTTTGATAGTTGAAACATTGCTACTTCGTTTTGCCCACTGTTCATCGATCATTGATTCTATCATTAAGAAGATGCAGGTCTCGCCATTTTTACTGGTGACAATTAGCATTGAAGAGTATTATCAAAAACGAGACATCTTTCAAGAAATGTATGGAAATCTTTATGAGTTTTATTATAAATTTGTGAAATTGATGATGGAAAAAATTGCCAAGTTTTACAGTCACACATTCAAAGTGACGTTAGTTTATCAATATTATTTGACATGTTTTAGGGATCCATATAACATTATTAAGTGGTTTAACACCAAAGGTGAAAATTTTGATAAAAGCAACAATTTTATCAATTTATCGCTAAGCGATCTTATGGAATTGAAGACATTTGTGGAGGCTCGTTTGAAATTCGATGAAGAGAAATATCCAGATAGTGTTCCGCCTGGTTTACTCGTCAATGCTTTTTCCCAAAGCAAAGGATCCGCCACAGAAGCACTGGATAATGATTCAAGTAACTTTGTGGTGCCTGTGTTGCAAAATGCTTTTGAGAAGCACAATAGACTTGATGAAAGAAATAGATCATTGCAGTCACAACCTGAACTGTTGAAGTCGCAAACACATTCTTCTTCTTCTTCTTCTTCTTCATCTTCATCTTCTTCATCCACTACTGCCTCGGCCTCGGTTTCGTCACAAGCTGGCCCAATTATAAACACTTCCTATTCTTCAGCTGATACATCACACACACAGATGTCACCACAAAAAAATTCACCCGATGCCACAAGTATACCAATTGCGGAACATGAACCCCACTATGCTGGTCCCGAGCGCTCACGGCACACTAACTTGCAGGGTAACGGTATTACTAGAATAAATGGAGAGCAGGTAGCCCCGCCGATGCTTGATTTTATTATGACCAATAGTTTGGATATGGGAGTGGCCAACGATTTCCTAAAATTGATGGAAGAATTCTTTGGAGAGCCCATGCTGGACGGTGTCAATAGAAATGTAGGAAATGACAAAGGAGATGTCAATATTGGCTTGACTTCTGACAATAGTCAAAAACAAGAAACACCATCCTTCCAACCAACAGAGGATCAATTGGCAGATAGTCTTCAAAATATGATGGGATCGGACAGCGATGCCGACCTCAGCTTTTACAATATTGATCTCGATTGTATTTTACCCAGCGCCAATCTGTTTGTTCCTATGGCCCAGGCGCATCAACCACCTCCGCCACCACCGCAGATGCCATTCTTTGGCCCAGTTAATGTTAGACAAGGCCCATTTGGAGAGCCACCGCACGTCGTGGGTAATGGACAAGGACGGTTTCCGATGGCGCCGAATATTATGCCTGGAAACCCAGGGTTTGGCCAACACCCACCGCCACGCTAGAGTATGGTAGGCGTTCTATTTTCTTTTTTTTTTTTTTTTTTTTTTTTTTTTTTTTTTTTTTTTTTCCCCCGATTTTTTTTTTTTTTTTTGGTTTGGTTTTTTTTCCCTCCTTTTTTTTTTTTCGATCCCCCAAAAATTTCGTCTCGAAGCAACGGCTACCGGGTGCCGCCACCCCTGTTATCGCAGCGCTCCGGTGACTTGCAGATATCTGCACATATAACTGTACGTGCACAGGATATTGCTGATTGTTGCAGGGTTGATAACCTGGATAGCTAATTGGGAATATTTCGTTATACTCTATAGATGTGTTTTGTGTAAGCAGCTGCCCTCATATATTCTTCCTGCCCTATTATAAGATGTTTCCCCGCTGCCAATTCATGGAGTATGTTGGCTTGAGAATAGCTGGGAAGGTGGTTACATAATGCGCACTGTACTATTTGCATGGATGAATAATTAACTCTATTGTGTGTCTGTCCGAAGGGTTCGATAAATTGTATAAAGTGACCCCCGTTCAAAAATAAAACAAACAAAAAAAAGTTCAACAAAAAAAAATGCATCCAGGAATTAGTGAATAAGATTCCGGTTATTTATTCGCTCTATTCTCCAATGCTAGCAAACGGTGGAAATTCTCCGCCCCTATTTAAGTTTAGACCGCCTAAAAGCGGTTTATTTATTCTGCTGTAATTTGTGAGCCTAAATAAGAGCATCGTAACCTTTTTTAGCAGTCATCATCCAATATTAAAGATTGGGTTCGAAACTAGCAGAATTAATTAGCCCATTTTGTTTTTAGTGGTTTTACCGTGGTGCTGGGATCTAGTGTCCAACAGTAATCTCCCCACGATGATTCCCTTATTTTTTACAAGGAAAATAAATTCCCTCTCTCACGGAAAATTTTCATGTTGGGAAAAACAGAAGCCGGTTCCCTGCTAAGCTATTGTTGCCTTCATGCGCTCCAGGATGTATTCATAATAGCGATGGATCTTTCCAGCATTTAAATCAATGCCTGGAATATCGTGCTACCCACAAAATCTCGATGGGAGAGCGTATTTGTACTGGAAGCTTGGATCTTTCTGTGTGTGCTCGACAATCCTGCTGTACATACAAAAAATAGGACTAAAAAAAAGAAAATAAAAAAAAAAAAAATAAAAAAAAAAAATAAAAAAAAACTTCAATTTTCCTCATTTTTTTAGCGCCTGACATTATTCATTCTATACCACTTTGGAAAGATTTATCTTTATTCCATTATATCTACACTTGCACCAGTCCATTCATTTCAAACCGTATCCATGTCACTGTACTTCTTCCGTCAAAAAACAATAATAATCGCTTAGTATATCATCTAATATTCATAACAACAGGCACAAAAATTCCGCGAAATGTCCCACAAAACAGATGGTGATAACGACTCATCGCCCTCTGGGAGTAATCCAAAGAAACCAGAAATAAAACCATCTAACCCATCGGGCTCTTCTAAAAAAATGGCGTTTGTTCATAAACTATACGCCATGTTGTCAGATCCGGAGCTTATTCATTTATTATGGTGGAGTGATGATGATGAAGGTGATGATGATCTAAACAACGAAAATAAGGGTAAATTTGCCATCAATCCATCAATAGACTTTGCCAACGCCCTCAAAGGATACTTCAAGCATGGTAATGTTGCGAGTTTTGTTCGCCAGTTACACATGTATGGCTTTCATAAAGTTAGTGATAAATCTGTCAACGCCAATAGAGAAAAATATACAAGGGAACACAATTTAGAAGAGGATGCCGAGATATGGGAATTCCGTCACTCATCGGGAATGTTCAAGAAAGGTGATGAGGACTCGTTGTCGGCAATCAAAAGGCGTCAACAAGCTACTTCGTCAAAAAATAGTAATCTGTCTACCTCTCGGACCACCGAGTTGCATCCCCAAGCTCATGGCTTTCAGGATTTTCAAATCATGGGCCAACCTTTACAGCATCAAGCAGCATATGATAACTACTATTCTCCTGGCCATAGCTTTCATGCCCACCAACAACCACTTCAGTATGGTGTAGCTCCACCTGGTCTAATAGCCCAAAGATACCCTGTGTACTTTGTGGATTCTCAGCATGCTCAACAACAGCAGCAGCAGAGCCCATATCCTGCACAATATCAACATTACCAACCACCTTACTTCGTCCAAGCAACCTCGCACCAACGGCATTACACACCTCCTTCCCTCAACCCTGTACATGCACATCAATATCCCTCTCAGCGACCGCAAGTAGTTTCGGAGCAGCCAATACCATACAACCATCAACCACAACAGCAAATGACCCCTCAGAAGATGCAATTACAACTGGAACTACAACTGGTATCTCAACCATATCATTCTTCAAACACTTATATTAAAGATGTGGTGAACAATGCTTCAGAAATGAGCCGCTCAATTTCCATGTCACAGCAAAATCTCTCTATAACTTCCGAACATTTGAAGAGGGAAGTTTTGAATACTGTAGGGGATGTTATCAAACTTTCTGATTCTTTACCAAAATTAGAACCAATAATAAAACAAATTGATGAGGAAAACTATCAGAGAATTCAAGATTTGAAATATAATTTTAAGACTAGAGCTGGAGCTCCACAAACCCTGCAAAATCGGCCTTATCACCATCAAACAAAGAGCATTAACATTAATACTCCTCAACCACCGATTCATCACAATTCTCAACCACAATTGCCTTTTTCTACTCCGTCATATTTTTCAGCTTCAGATAAGCCTGAAATAAATAGTGCACACGCCTCACCATCGATTGAGTCTAGGCCTAGAATCGCGTCGTTTGTGGATCCATTGGCCAAATTGCCCCATGATAATTCAGTAGCTCCTCAAAATAGCCAACTCAATTATAATCCGTTAACTGATAAAAATCCAAGGAATTTGGCGAATCCTCCTAAATTAGAAAGTAGCACTAGTGGGAGCTCAATTTCTAGTCCTAGACTTAAAAAATTAGATTCTGTTGGCGCTCATCGACTTTCTAGAGAAAGTAGTTCGTCAAGCCTCAGGTACCATCAACCTCCTAGATCTGTGCCTGAAGCGTACCAATTGAGAAGGAGTGAACCTTCAAATTACTCTGGAGTCACTCCGCAACAAATGTCATTGCATTCTTCAACAGGAAAAGGACGTCTAGTATTATCTACTTCAATATCTATCCCCACCGCAGATTCTTTAAAAAAGCAGAATTCTTTGAATCATTTGGAAGAAGGCATGACTACTTCTTCTTCGCAAATCAGAAAATCGATCCTTGCACTACATCAGAGTGGAGAGCAAAATTTGCCATCCTTGTCTAACAATAATTCCATCCTGTCAAATGCGGGAATATCTAATAACGACAATTTAAAAAATGCATCATTATCTTCATACTCCTCTGGGCTGTCTTTGTTTTCACCATGGTCTTCAATTAGTTCTGTTGGAAGTATTAGAACTGGTGGTAGTATCTCTTCCATATCACATTTATTAAATGACCGCCGCGAAAGTTACACTCCTCCAGGCACCAATTTTGACCTGCCAGGAACAAAACATTATTTATTAGGCCAGCAACCAAAATTGCCAATGAAGTCTGCATCAATTTCAGGACTAAAAAGACCTCAGGAATTAAATGCCGCGATTGCATCTAGTCAAGGTACTGTTGGTGAGGAGACACGGGACTCTATGAGCAGAGAATCAGAAAAGAAAATTCATGCCAAAGATGAAGAATCACCCCGTCGGATTGCCACAATCCTGGGAAAGAATGTAATCTCTGTATCTTCATTGCTTCACTCTCCTGGAACTAAGATTGAAGAGCCAAAATTTGTGGATGGTGTTGGAGGAGGAATATCTGCCGAATTAAAAGGAAAGGCAAATGACACAGTGATAAGAAAGCGTGTCCATTCAGGCTCTTCTGATACGAACTCATCAGAAGATGAATCAAAGACAATGAGGGATAAGGCCAATACCTGTGGTAAAGAGCTGATTGATACAATTGACGCCATTCAGCCGACAGCTACGGAGTCAAAGATAATAGAGGACAAAAAAAGGTGTAAATTTGAAAGCTAATTGGTTTTTTAATGAGGAATCCCTCCTTCTTGCATTATGCCCTTGTTCATGTCATTATTATATTTTGCTTAACTCATTTCCTGATTTTCATGTTTTATTATATTTTCCATTCCTACAGCTTCCGCTATATATATATATATGTATATTTTTTTTCTCTCTTTGGTCGTTTTGGTTTACGATGCGCGTTCTTCTATATATTACTATCATTGCTTCTTATTATTTATATCAGCTTATTCTTGTTCAGCTTGCTCATTTTTACGTTTTTCGATTCTTTCTTTTCATTCCTATTACTAGTTGATGTGAATGTTTTTATTTCGTTATATGTTTATATATAGCGCACAGTTTTTCAATTCTGGCATCTTACCATTTTTAATTCTCCTAATTGCGTTGTTATTTTTTTTTTTTTACGACTTCTTATGCTTTTCCTTCTGTTTCTTTGGGCTTTTCATGGAATAAATGATAACTTATATAAATAAATACCATAGCGGTCGATGGCTCGGTCTAAAAATGTGGTGTCATGATCCTCGTTCCACATGACCGCCCCCGGGCGGAATTTTTTTTTATGTGATCACCAGATGGATTTTTTCAATCTGTCTGGGAAATACCTTTTTAATTTTGCGTTACCTTTGTTTATTATTCTCACGAATCGTTGAAAGAATAACCACACATTTTTCTTTTTCCTTTTCTCTGCTCAATTGAATAATGCTTTCCAGATACTTGTCCTCGTCATTCAGATCTGTTGCAAAAGTATGTTGAGTTGCTAATATATAATAAAATGGTGGCACACACATTTGATGGGTGCAGGGGGAGGGAGAAATTCGGTTTCTTGGGACAGACACACACACACACACACACTCAGTGATTGTGCCTGTGATATAAGAAAATGCCCTTTCGCCACTATATGGAAACCACTTACTAACATTACTTTTAGCAATCTGTCTCCAAAAGATGTTTGTCCATCCATGAATATAGATCGGCGAACTTATTGAGATCTTACAACGTTGGTGTCCCAGCGGGTGATGCCGCCACCACTCCAGAAGAAGCCTACAAGTTGGCTCAAGAGATCTCAAAGAAGTCCGACGGTATTGTCATTAAGGCTCAATCTCTTACCGGTGGCCGTGGTAAAGGTCACTTATCTTCTGGTTTACAATCGGGTGTTCACATTGTCAAGACCCCTGAAGAAGTGAAGGACTTGGCCAGCAAAATGTTGGGTTACAACATCATCACCAAGCAAACTGGTGCCGCGGGTAGATTGGTCAGTGCCGTTTACGTTGTTGAAAAGGCTACTGCTGAAAAAGAGGCTTACTTGTCCATCTTGTTGGACAGAGAAAGAAAATGTCCAATCATTGTTGCTTCTGCCCAAGGTGGTATGGACATCGAAGGTGTTGCTGCCAGAGACCCATCTGCTATCAAGCAATTCCCAATTGACTTGGAAGCTGGTGTTACTGACGAAGTCGCCGCCAAGATCGCTGGCGCTTTGGGTTTTTCTGCCGATGCCCAAAAGGAAGCTGGGGAAACCGTTCAAAAATTATACAAGATCTTTATGGAAAAAGACGCCACCCAAATTGAAATCAACCCATTGTCAGAAACTAAAGACCACAAGGTCTTGGCTATGGATGCCAAGTTTGGTTTCGACAACAGTGCCGCATACAGACAAAAGGAAATTTTCTCCTGGAGAGATTTCACCCAAGAAGATGCCGATGAAGTCAAGGCTTCCGGCTTTGGGTTAAACTTCATCAAGTTGGATGGTTCTATTGGTTGTTTAGTCAATGGTGCTGGTTTGGCCATGGCTACCATGGATATCATCAAGTTGTACGGTGGTGAACCAGCTAACTTCTTGGACTGTGGTGGTGGTGCTACCCCAGAAACCATTGAAGAAGCCTTCAAGTTGATTTTGGGTGAAAAGAACGTCAACGCCATCTTGGTCAACATTTTTGGTGGTATTGTCAGATGTGATTACGTTGCCGAAGGTTTGATCGCCGCTACCAAGAACTTGGGTGTCGAAATCCCAATTGTTGCCAGATTGCAAGGTACTAACTTGGAAAAGGCCCAAGAATTGATTGCCAACTCTGGTTTGAAGATCTTTGCTGTTCCAGAATTGGATGATGCTGCCGAAAAGGTTGTTAAGTTGGCTGATATCATCAAGAAGGCCAAGGAAGTTGGTGTTAAGGTCAACTTTGAATAGATTATATTATGTTTAAGTTCTTCCTGGTTAACGTCGGCTTTTTATTTATAGTATTTTTATGATTTCTTGAAATAAAAGCAACATTTCGATATGATGTGTGTGTTTATCCGTGGACTGAGGAACCTTGGAGAGATGTAGTATCCATTATAATAAAAGACTGTTAAAAGGGCTTCCCAAATCCCATGTTGTTGGTGTGTTGATTCATGATTCTTACCCTACCCAGCATCTCATCGATGGTTTGAGCCCTGTTTTGAAAAATCTTTTTTTTTTTTTTTTTTTTCTCTTTCAGAAATGAAAATTTTCAAGCTGCTGAATTAATTGCAGCACAAATCTTTTGTCTACAAGCTTTAACGCATTAATAATAATAATAATAAATAGATAAATAAAATGGGTTTTGGAGCACCAAGAGGAGGTAACAGAGGAGGCCGTGGCGGTAAGTCCGGTGGTTTCGGTAGCAGAGGTGGCTTTGGTGGTGGCCGTGGTGGTAGAGGTGGTTCTGCAGGTGGTCGCGGTGGCCGTGGTGGTGCCAGAGGTGGTTCCAGAGGTGGTGCTAGAGGTGGTAGAGGTGGTGCCAGAGGCGGTAGAGGCGGCGCTAGAGGTGGTGCCAGAGGTGGTGCTAAAGTTATCATTGAACCACATCGTCACAGCGGTGTTTTCATTGCCAGAGGTAAGGAAGATCTTTTGGTGACAAAGAACATTGCCCCAGGTGAAAGTGTTTACGGTGAAAAGAGAATCTCCATCGAAGAACCATCAAGTCAAGAAGGTGTTCCACCAACAAAGATTGAATACAGAGTCTGGAATCCTTTCAGATCCAAGTTGGCTGCTGGTGTCATGGGTGGTATTGATGAATTGGCCATTGCTCCAGGTAAGAAAGTTTTGTACCTTGGTGCCGCTTCCGGTACTTCTGTTTCTCACGTTGCTGATATCGTTGGTCCAGAAGGTGTTGTCTACGCTGTTGAATTTGCCCACAGACCGGGTAGAGAATTGATTGGTATGGCCAAGAAGAGACCAAACGTGATTCCAATCATTGAAGATGCCCGTCACCCACAAAAGTACAGAATGTTGGTTGGTATGGTTGATGCTGTGTTTGCCGATGTTGCCCAACCAGATCAAGCTCGTATCATTGCTTTGAACTCCCACATGTTCTTGAAGGACCAAGGTGGTGTTGTCATCTCCATCAAGGCTAACTGTATTGACTCTACTGTCGATGCCGAAACCGTTTTCGCTAGAGAAGTCCAAAAATTGAGAGAAGAAAGAATAAAGCCTTTGGAACAATTGACTTTGGAACCTTATGAAAGAGACCATTGTATTGTTATTGGTCGTTACGTCCGTGCTGGTCTTAAATGATCGACTTGGTATCAATAATCATAACGAAAAATAAAAAACAAAAAAAAAACAAAAAAAAATGGCGAATAAATAATGAAGAACTCTTCGGAGATTGATGTTTTTTTTTCTTTTTTATTATCATCATTGTTATTATTTATTTAACTCCTCCTCATCTCCATCATCTTTTTTTTTTCTGGTTTCATCTCTCTAATTTCATGAATATAATATATCATCCTTCAGGTATTGTGTCATATTTAGAAATATTCTGGTTATCCTCTTTTTTTTATTTACCACATGTCTCTCATTGAATGTGTGTTTTGTTTTTGTCATTATTACTATTTTTATTTCACCTTTTTATTCAATAATTTGTTGTACAATAAACAAAAAATGCCTTTTTCAAACAGAATCTTGTAAAATATCTTGAATTGGTTTTGATTACCATATTGAACATTTGATTATCCAAAATAGACAAGGAAGAGGAAAAAAAAAATTGAGTGTATCAAAGCCCAAGTCGCGTTTCGAGGTGATATAAGTAATAGTAATTTAGCAATACAAATGTAAAAGTGTAATTCCGCCAATAATTTATAATTTTACATTCCCAGAAGATTGTGAAATATTTAATAGATATTGTCTATGAGATGGTAGAGGATAATTGTATGTAGTGTTTAGCAGATATCACCTGAGTCCAGCTAACTAAAGAACGTAGAGTTCCGTAATCTTATTGGTTGAATAACAAATTACTGTTTTCATTTCAAATATTCAAAAGGTTTAGAAATAGCGCGATTAATTAATTGATTTTCCAAATAGAATTAAAGATTGTAAACCTTTTTTGACGATTCATGACCATTAAATATTTATCACAATTTGGAAGTTCAGGGCAGGTTAGAAGATATGGGAAAAGGCTTATGAATCTAAGGGATTCGAGTAATCGAGTACCCGAGGCTCTTTGAAAGCGAGAAAATGAAGGGCCCTGGCGAGCAAAGGTTACTGCCAGATGATCACTCTGAAAACAATATGAAATTGGTACTGGAATTGAACACTTTGGCCCAGGTTTCCGCCCAGGTTTCCGCCCAGAATCCCGAACGTTACGAAGCCGATTTCCAGGGGTGCTTGGAGGGGTGGTTCCAGGGGCTGGTGGTTACGACGCCATCTGTTTATTGTGTTCCGACAAGGCGATTCCCAAGATCTTGAAGTTCACCGCGGTCAAGGATGCTAAAGAATTAAACCAGATTAATTAGGAATTAGAAAACATAATGAATAAAATAAAGCAGTAAACAAAAAATTTAGGAAAAATTTAGGGGAAAGAGTTGCAGCAACGTTAGAAATATTTACGTTCTAGAGCTCCGACCGATTTGATCACAACTGGTAAGGGGGAACAGTTCAGGAATAATATTCAACAGTTGGTTTTTGGTTTCTTCATCTTCACCAACTCCAACAGTTTCGTTCCCTCTTTCTTTTGAACACGATAGCTTTCCACAGCAACAACAAAAGAAGAATTAACAACTCTGATTATTTTTTTGGCCATTCCCATAGACAATAAGAGTCACATTCCGAACCCTAAATAACGTCTAGCACATAAATGAAAACCGAAGTTAACAGTGCCTACTGGTTTTCTACTCAGGAACTTACAAGAAATTATGGAAGCACTTCTTAGATCTAAACAACATTCTCGCAATGAAATAAAGTACACCTTCTTACCTTGTAACACACTAAGAGTGCCAATTATATTTGCATTAACTATTCTTAATAATGATGACTGTAATGTGCATCGTTTTTATTAGTCCAAGCAAGAATGTAATTTCAAGTTTTGAAAGTCTTGCAAAATTTCCTATGTGCCTAAGAAGATAAAGTATAACAAAAATCTCGTGGGAGGCGGAAAGTAAACATCATTGCCAAAGTTTTTATCCTAAAAAAGAGCAATACAAAGACGAATACAAGGTATTACTTAAGGGTGATGGAATATCATATGGTCTCCACACGAATGTGTGAAAAAACAGCGTAATCTGAAAAATGTATCGTTTAAAAACGGAGTGCTAGTCACATCATCTGTTTTCCTGTCATCTCAATCCGTTCAATGATTAATCACACATCCACTGTTTTTATACTTGAAGAAATTCTCTACGCGTCAGCTTTCCATCTCTAAATGAATTGTATGTTAACCAGTGACAAAGGTTATAGAAATAACATGTAAGCCGGGCTCATGCTTTAGCCAGTCTATGGAATAAGTATAGTAGTAAGTAAGAAACTGTAGTTTTCTCTTATATTCCATATTACTTTTTTTTTTTTAATCTTTCAATAAGTTTTTACAAGTACGATTTTTCATTACAATATAAATCAAACGATTCAAAATGGCTGATTGAACCATGTATTTTTCATTTCTTCGAACTGTTTGCCATTTGAAGCCTAAGCTAAAATGAAAATAAACAAATAATAATCTTTGATATCCTCCGGTTTTCCTGTCTCTATTGTTAATTTCTTAACGGTTCTTAGTATTCAGTATATATGTTACCAAATTTTCAATGAATACAACAGAATCAAACAAATGAATTGCGTGTGGTTATTTAATAGTACAAATGCCAGAAAATTTTTAAAAAGCATATAAAAAAAAAAAAAGAAAAGACGATGACTTTGATGATGATGATAATAATAATGATGATATAATAATAACAGAAATGGTGACAATATTAATGAAGGCAATAGTGATTTACAAACAACACCCGGAAGAAAATAACAAAAAAAAAAAAAAAAGAAAAGACGAGTAATTTAGCTAAACAAGTTATTCAACAACCCACCTTCGTTGGGATCTTCGGACAATGATTTACTCATCAAGTCTGTTTCCGTGGCTTTCTTCCTTCTATTAATGGCCCTTTTTCTTTGTTCTTGTTGGAATTGTTCATTTTGTTTACTAATGATGACTTGATGCATCAAGTTTCTTTGTTGTTTCGCACTCCGACAATTACTCAAAACTTTTTCCATATTATCAATGGATCTATCGCTCAATCCACAAATATTTTGTAACACTAATTTCGGCTCATCGTATTTTGATCTCATTGGAATATAAATCTCACAGATCAATGAGGCAATATCGGCAGCCATCTCATGATAATATGGATCGGTCACAAACTTTACCAACAATGGTAAAATTTCCCCACATAGCCATTGGTCAATGGTTTCACTCATGAATAATAGTTCGGACAACAAACCTCTCATGATCAAGATCATATTGTAACAGCATCTCGAATCCTTGAAGGTCAAAATATCATAAACTAACTTTATCACTTTCTCCAATACTGGTTTATTTTTTATAACGGCTGCTCTGAATTGCGATTGTCTCCCGTTCAAAATCAATTGACCTTTCACAGAAAATTGCCCCACGATATCGATCAACACCCTAGTACATAACGCCGTCACTTGTCTAGTGAGATGTTCAAAAAACATTTCGTCCGATAGTTCATCATCAGATGCCTCGTTAGAAATCTTGATACCATTTCTCATAACAATACTCCATTTTTCATTTAACAACTCATCAAGAGCCGGCAATGCTAAACATAACAATTCCATCAAGAAAGTGTCAGCATACTCAACAGGACAATTTTGAATCACTGGTCTAAGACATGATTGGATCATATGTTTCCAAGAATGCAAAGTGACGCCTACCGTATCTCCGGCAACGGCACTCCATAATAATTGTGAGAAATCTGGGATGGAGTACATAACGTCGCCAAACTGTGAGGCACAACCAATAATTAAAAACGCATATTCTCTAGTGTATCTAACAATATGTCCAACAGAATCAGCAAAATCTCTAAGGGTCAACGCCGCTTTCACATTTTCTTCAACGTAGGTATCTTTTGATTTGGTGGAAATTCCAATATGCCAAAATCTCTCAGTACAACTGACCTTGACAAATGATTGAACCTCTACTGGCAAATCGTTCCATTTGTTTGGATCATGGTAATTTTGAATTTGACAGATTAATTTGAGAACATGCAAGACAATTGGAGTAATTCTTGGTTTCCACAAATTCAAAACAAATTCGAATTCTGGTGACCCAGGTTGCAATTTTTCAATTGAATATAACATGTAAACCCTGGTTTGTCTTGTTGGGAAAGCTTCCGCCCACTGTTTTTTCAATTCATTTCTCAATTGCTTACCTTCTTCATCCATCGGAGTCTCAATTAAATTGGTTCCTGCGGTGATTCCTCTATTTTTAAAATAATTTGCAATTTTCACAATCCCTAGTCTTTCCATGAACCAATGTAAGTTATTCAAACCTTGGATTGTTTGGGGATCATTCCAAGCTTGTAAATCATTATCAACAATTAATGAAAACTTCTCCTCTCTTTGCTCCACTGGTAAGCCTTTCAAACTAACCAATAACAAGAATGATTTCAAGGAAACAGAATCATGACTTGACAAATCGCCGTTGGTTAGAGTTTCTTTGACAACATTCTCAAGATCGGAAAATCTGTCAACAAAGTTTTCAGGGGCCATGATTGCTAACCTATTCAATTCATTACCCAAAGCGCTTCTCAAGTCTCTATAAAGTTCCAATTCTTCATCGGTTGCATCAGAGGGGAATTTTATTGTGAAAAAGGAAAAGATCCTCTCCAATAAATTAAAAATCAAGTTAGTATTTTGTTTGATCAATGGAGTAAATTGTGCTAATGCTTGAATTTGTCTTTTGCATAAAAGTGGATCTTGGAATTGAACTTGTAATAACTGATTGAATAAGTTTTCAGTAAGCTGGAGTAGTTCGGCCTCCTTTGCTTCCTTGTCTGGTTTACTTTTATCATACCACAATCTCCATCTGCTAATGCCTTTAACTACCGCTTCAATAATGTTCAATTGCGATACCCCATAAATAAATGCTTCATCAGCACCATTGTCATATTTGAATCTTTTGCCATTTAAAACCTTGGACCCCATTTCAGAGCTGAAAAACATTGATAATCTATTTTCAAGCCACCCAATGGCTTCTTTTGGTAATTTGCAAGTAGTAATTCTGATAATATCGTCAAGTGATTTCTTGTAGTTATTCATATAATTATTGCTATCTGGTTGGGAATCAAAATCCACTTGGAGGAATTTCTGAACAGTATGATCTTCATCGAGACATTCATATGGAATATATTTGCTCGCGGCAACTTCCAATAAGTTTGGTAGAATTTCATAAATCTGAGGATAATCCTTTGAAAAATGATCCATTCTTAAAATTGTGATCCATAGGTTTGTCGATAATCCACTAATTATCAAACTCTCATTACAAGTTGTCTCAAGAATGAATTTCAAATATCCCGAAATATCAGAGTCCTTTGGTAAGGGGTAAGGATTGAATACATGCTTTGAAGGGGATGTTACCGGTTCTAAGTATGAACTAAGACTAACCCCCAATTCAACCAATTTTTTCAATAATGAATACTCTTCTGCATCGACATCATCAGCATCCAACTTGATTGATCTGTAAACATTTAAAAGCATACTGATGGCATCTGCTTGGAAAACAGGAGCAATAAGTTCAAGGAATTCTTTTTCATCGCCATAATTTCTGATGAATAAAACATGTAAGCAATCAATGGCTAAAATTTTCACTTTGACATTATTTATTAACAAACATTGACTCAATTTATTCAACATTTCAACCCTGATTAATATCTCTGCGGTTACCCAATGGAAACATGTTTTCAAAGTCTGTAAAATCCGGATAGTGAAGTTTGCACTTTCCTTGTCTTGACATCCATTTTGCAAACATTCATATAATAACCCCGTCCACTTGACCATCCAGCCTTCTTCATCTGCTCTCAGCTCGTACAAATACTGATTTCTGGCATAGTATTTTTCAAGGATGGCCACAGGAACAATGATTTCTGAACATAACATTGATAATACTCCCGATCTTCTTGTGGCTATTGGGTCATCAAGGATATAAATATCTTCAAACAATGTTCTAAATATAATCAAACTCAATTCCTTAGTGGCCAAATTTTTATTCCATAGGTCAAACAAATCTCTATCCATGCTTGGCCAACTCAACAACTTCAACTGATCATCAGATTGCGTATTTGGTACATTATTTTCTCCACCAATTTCTGGCTTCTTATCTTCCATTTGTTTCCCGCTAACCTTTAAATTGGGATCTTTTTCAGCGTTTACTTCTAGAAATGATCCCCAACATCTTTTGGCAATGTCCACCCAAATAGACGCCATTTTCTCT
The DNA here is from genome assembly GCA_031125765.1 of Saccharomycopsis amapae. Lineage (NCBI taxonomy): Eukaryota > Fungi > Ascomycota > Saccharomycetes > Ascoideales > Saccharomycopsidaceae > Saccharomycopsis > Saccharomycopsis amapae. The sequence goes on along the minus strand of JASTVC010000005.1, from coordinate 167,940 downwards.
CTAATATAGATTGGATCATTCACCTCAATTTTGTTTGCAAGTTCTATTATCCAAGCACGGACTGCCAAACATTTTTGCATGTCAAAGGAATCATAACTATTTCTCACGGATCGTTGCAAAAGAGACAACCCATAGTGGCGTATAATGGTTGCTGATTTTGGATCATTATTGTTTTCTGGCAAAGCCAATTGATATCCCCAGAACGGCGATTCTTCTTCTTCTCCAACTTTATTGAGGAACTAGAAAATGTTAGTATACGAGATGGATGTTGAAAAAGACAGACTAATAAACCGATAAACTTTGCTTACCTCTTGAGCTTCACGACGCTCTTGATTAGTAGAAGACGGATAGTGGATGACTGCCAAAGCTGAGACGATTTGATTCACTGCATTTGAGTCCATCTTTGTTGGTAGGGTGTGTTAAGAGATGAATAAACAAATAATGGGCTTCTTATTTTTCTTTTTGCAATACCAACCAAGGGAAATTAACCTCGGCAAATAAAAGACGATGAGAAAAAACAAAACAGCCAGAAATATAAGGACTTAGATTTCTGTGTTGAGATAGATTGCTGTTTTAAGGTATCTGATGGTTCACCTCAAAGTAGAAATCTTGCTGAAATCAAACAACACTGAAATAAAAAAAAAGGAAAATAATGTTCCTGCAAATAAATGACAATTGATGCCAGAATAATAACCGTAACCGAATGCTCCTATAAATTCTATACAGCACTCCCAAAACACCAAGATGATGTTTACTGAGAAAGATCTATCAAGAGTGGCGCGTTGGAGGGAGGAGGGGGGCAGGTCGTTCTTTCGATGTAGCTAGCTGGGAAACGCAAATATGAATTCAATGTCAAGGCTCTATAGATAACACCAATCAAGATGTGATCTACTTAGTGGGTGCAAAAGTTTCCTGGGGCTGCAGACACTTTGTGGTTTGGTGGCGACGAACGTTGCTGCTTACAGCGTGGAAGAATGAGGGAAATTTATTTGTATTTTTGTTTTTCAAAATTCGCGAAAACTCTCACCGCCGACAGAGAAGGAAAAAAAAAAAAAAAAAAAAATAGGATTAAAGCACCTTAATAGAAACTCATAAATACATCGACGAACGACAGACATAGCAATAGTGACAATGTTACAGATGGAGTATTATTTTTTTGAGAACTTTATGGTATTTTATTTGATCTGTTAAAAAGACCGGCCTGAGTGCCCGGCTTGCATGTTGCCAGAACCTGTGCGACTCTCCTCGGCAGACGAATGAACTGTATGATCTACAAGTTGGTGCCGGACGTATCCAGGCACCCTTTTTTGTTTTTTTTATGTAATCACTGAAATGAGGAATCGATTAGGGGGTGTATATAATCCGAAATAACTAAGATCAAGGAGTAGAACCCTTTGAATGCTTCCAAAAATAAATAAATGATTAGATCAGCCCCATCCTAATTAGCGTGTTTAGTGGGAACAACTACCACAGCTAGAACAGTCTTCACCGCAGTTTTCGCCACAGGAAGAACAGCTACCACAGCATCCGCTGTAGTTGACCAATTGTTGGCTGGAAGAGCAGCTAGAGCAGTCGCAACTGCCGGCAGCACAAGCACAAGAACCAGAAGAAGAACAATCGCAAGACATGATTTTAATAAGTTGAAATAAAGAAGTGATGATAGATTATAATATTATTATACTATTTGATTGAGAAAATACTACCCTAGGGATTGACCTCCGTTTTATACCACCTCGTCATCCATTCTCCCATTCATGAGGCTCATCTTATTCCCGACGCATTGTAAATCACAGCGCAAATTGATTGGCATATGAAGAGATGAGTTTGACTCTGGCTGTCAGTGCAACTCTGTCGATCCCTAAAACATGGTCATCAATTTTTTTTTTTTCTGATTTTCTCGGTAACCCACAGAATTCTACTTTGATGGTTACCACATATTACAAGGCAAAAAGCTATTATAATTGCGTCTACGTATCAAGTGAGCGGCGTTAGGTCACATCTTTTAAGAGAATACATTACAACTTATTAGTATCATGTGCTATACGTCGGCAGCTCCTTCTTCTTCTAAGGCTCGCTGTTCCTTTCAAAAATAGTCAATTACATCGTCATCTTGAATCACGTAGGGCTCAGCGACAAAGTCCATATCCTCCTCAAGTTCCTTTTTCTCGGAGTCGCTTTGTTGTCCCAAGGAGGGCCTAGCACTGAGCGCATGCTGATCGCTATCATTGTCATTTTCTTCGTAACTCAAATTTCTTATGTACTTCTCATTAAACATATTCTCCAATTCAATCAAGTTATCTTTATAATCCGTGAAGTTCTTCGGTTTGGTTTCGTCATTAAATAACAACTCTTTCATGCAATACAAATCAAAATCACTAAAGCCGTAAACTTTTATCTTGAAGAGATTGGTGTTATATTCGTCATTGCCATAATTGCTTTCAATAGAGAAAAATACCGAATTGATTCTAATTTTCAAGTTCTTGAAGTTCTTATTAATAAGAGGAAAATTTTGATGAACAGAGGTCTTATTGACTCTGTTAGGTTCATAATTGTATGTCATTGAGCCAATCTTAACAAAACCTTGATCAAACAAATTAAAATTCGATTCATAGAACTTTTCATAAATTACCTCGTCCTCGCTCTTGATTCTCTTCAAAGGTATCTCATTTTCATCCTTCTCAATGCGTTGTTCCAATTTCTCCATATTGATCACGTATTGGTTCTCATATTTATCCTTGGTAGCTTCGTAGAGGTAATTTTTCAACTTATTCAAATCCTCTGTTGGTTTCGTCAATTGAATCCACATACTGATTTTTTTTGGTGCTGAATAAATAAGTGATGGATTATTAGCATATCTTGGGTATGAAATAATTATATCATTCAAATATATCGGCTGTGGGAACTTGACCGCAAAGGTTTTGATACCTGTTTTGATTCCTTTGAAATTGGGGAAGTTATCTTTTGGAATGATCGTACTTGGTAAAATCGTTTGATAAGTGTTAAGAATCAAATTCTTGTCATTATGTTTAATACCGCTAGTCGACTGCTTTTTACTGAACACTGACTTTAATCGTGACCAAATCTTTCTTTGATGAGACACTTGCTTGAGAAAAATATCTGTAATGTTAAAAGACTCAAATGATGCCACTAATTCTGGTATAATCCTCGCACCATTCTCATAACTGGCGTAATTGAATTTTTGAATCTTCTTGTTATGCTTTTCTTTATCCAAGCTAATGATTATTCGTTTGATCAATTTACTCAATATGAGTTCTGTTGCCGAATCAATTATTATCCTGCTATTTTCATCTTTGTTAAGTTGGAGTGTTGTATCAACTTTTGAAGCAATCAAGTCGTAATTGATATTTTCCAATATCTGCTTTTTCATGAAAGAGCCGATAGAAGAGTTTTTCAAGTCTATTATATTTATATTATCAGCATTCTCAATGAATTCTTGAAAATAATTGTTGAAGTGTTGTTTTGAGAATGTTGGGGAAGCAATATTACTATTATTGAAGTTAGCAGCATTATTCTGTACATAGTCTGAAATTATTTCGTGTAAATAAGATTCAAATTCAGGAACGATGCTTAATTTGTTTTTTGATCCTTTCATTATGGGCAAGTAATTTGGTAATTTTTCCTCAAGATATCTTTCAAAATCAATGTGCTTGTCGCTGCTATTAGCCACCTGCTGTATGAAATTGGATATCGTTCGATTAAGCTTTTGCTGTAATTTTTCTATTTTATCACCAAGTGAATTGATTTTCTCATTATATTGGGGGAAAACTTCTTGATGTAAAACTCCAAACTTTGTTTCAAATTTGGTTTCTATTTCCTTGATAGCTTTTGCATTTTCTGAATGATAATTTTGAATAATATCATTAATACCGCCAAGCTTCGAATTGACCTCTGCAGTTTCAATTTGAATTTGGCCTTTGATACCATCTATATCTTTATTGATGCTCGAGAGTTTGGTGGATAAGTATTTTTTCAAATCATCTGGTAAGCTTGCTGGAAGGTCATATTTATCAGTATATGATGAGCTATCAAATTGCTGAAGCCCCAAGAAGCCTAAAAGTAGGATAGAAAGCAATAGTAGGGGGATATAGAAACCTTTGTGATTCCTTGTTTTAATGCACAGACTGCTGGAACTATCTTGACGCCTTGTTGAATCCTTGGACGAATCAGTATTTACATGGGAAACATTTGATGCTTGCTTTGAATTTGAGTTTCTTTGTTCCAGTTTTTCATGTTCATCATTCTCTTGATCTTCTTCTTGGCCTTCTTCTTGGCCTTCTTCTTTGTCTTCCATATCGATGTCACTCTGTACATACTCTGTTATCTTCTGTGCATTCCCATTCGCGATCCAGTCTTTCATCAAAGTGAACTGCTGGTTCAACATGTCGATGTCAAAGTCTTGTGGTGCTATTTCGTCTTGTTCTTCCAATTCATCGTCATTCGCAATGAGATCATCGTTGCTAACGATCCTCGAGAATATGTGGCTGATATCATCTTTAGAAAGATTGTTCTTCTTTATCGAGTTTGCTAGACTTTTGGCCATACTAAATACTAAATACCAGAGTTGTGTTGATGTATTAGTCCCCTATGTATATTGTTCGCGTTTCCTGTTGTTGTAAACACCAACTGGAAAAAAAAAAGAACGCGTTCAAACACACGTGATAATTTCCCCGGAACCCTGCGGACGGTGGCAGCCAGCTGTCACATACGGTGGTGCCTTGCCGAGGGTAGAATTGGTGGGTCCACGGGTAGTGCCGATTAAGTGATGTTTGAGAATAAAAATAGCCAGAATAAACAATGTCTTTCTTTTGTTTTCTTTTCTTCTGGTAAAGTGAATAATACTCCTATACTCAGTACTGCTAACACTCTACTCATTCTGTTGCAATACGACCAGCTAATAATAGATTAGCCCTGTTACCAGATTAAAAGCCTAGAACTCGAACCTTCCGGCCACGTTTTATAAGGAAAAACAAAAAAAAAAAAATAAAACAAAAAAAAAATTGAAATTAGAAAATTTTTGTTTATCGTCGACCTCATCATCATACAAGTACCTTCCCTTCATCTTCAAATTTCCAGTAAGGCTTCTTTATGCTCTATTCATATAGCTTCTGATAGTGGCCTCCATTCCTTAGACTTCTAGAATTAATTTATACATATAAATTGCCAGTCTTTTTTGTATCAAAACACAGCCCATTAGATCATAAAGGTATAGCATAATTTATAGCCTTAACCAATACCCATTAAGCTGAGCAAGAGAAAAAGAAAATACCTGCTCACTCGCTCTCCTTTTCGATCCCCTTCATTATAACAGAACAACACAATATTCAATAATGGTCAGTCTAAATCTTTCGTTCTTCTCGGTATTCATTCTCTCATTAGTCATATCCAAAGTTCAGGCAGATGGCGACTGTTACAGTTCTCTCCCATCTTCATACACGAAAAGTACCACATATATATATCAATCAACAGGGTATTGTCTAAAGTATTGTGCAGGATATTCATACTATGCTCTTTACAATGGATCCACATGTCTTTGTGGTAACGATGCGCCTGACTCTTCTGATGTAACTGATTCCAGTGACTGTTCAGTAGGTTGTTCAGGTTATGATCTTCAGACATGTGGGGGTTCTTCTGCTTACCAAATTTATGCTGTTGATGGCTCATCATCATCATCATCTTCTTCTGGGTCTTCCTCCCTTTCCTCCACAATCACTGGCAGTTCCTCTTCCAGTGCCTCTACTGGTACCTCTTCAAGCGTCGGTACCAGTGCGACTTCAGCTACAACCACCAAGGCAAGCTCCAGCAGTGACTCAACCTATGTGGACTTAGTTACTCAAGTCTCTACTGAATCGGGTGGCGGTACCCATATTGTCACCGTTACTGCTTCCAGAACTTCGGTGGCAACCTCTGTTGTGAGCGATACGTCCTCCTCCGGTAGTTCCAATAACAAAACCAAATTAATTGGCCCAATTGTTGGTGGGGTTATTGGCGGCTTGGCAGCTCTATCTATTTTGGCACTTGTCATCTTCTTTATCAGAAGACAAAGACAAAAAGATCGTGATTTGTTGGATGCCGATGCTAATATCATTGCGTCAATGAAGAGAAATGAAAACTCGTCACATGCCAGACAATTATCTAATCCATTCGCCGATGACTTTGTTGATCCTCCTGCAAGAAATACCGCCTACTATGGAATCTCTAGTGATGGAGCTTATGGAAGTGAAAATAACTTGGATGGTACATATGGTGGTCATCATGACATGGACCTCGGAAATGAGAGCCCAAATTATTATGATACTAATCACGGTCAACAAAGGTCGAAGTTAGCGGTGGTTAATCCCGACAATAATTAGTTGTTTGAAACAAGAAGTCGGCTTGTAATATCTAGGATCACACTGTGAACTTGGTTATTATCCTATAATATCATATATTTGTGTCTCATTTTCCTTTTGTTATACTCATTTGTTAATTTTTATTCATCGTTATTTTTATTTTCGGTTCCATTTATTTTCTTTTCTCTTTGACTTTTTATTTAATGCAGCCCTTTCCGTTTGTTTCTTTTCCTTCCGTCATTTGTGTTTTATGTTGACTTTTGTCTGTCGCTCTGCTATATTTTCGCTATTCAAGAAGTACCCTATAAGTTTGATTGCCCCCCTGGAACCATTTCAGTCCAAAAAAAAAAGTAAAAAAAGAATAAAAAAAAAAAAAAAAAAAAAAAAAAAAGGAGAGACATTAAAGAAAACTAAGGATCGAAATGAATCAATCAAATTTTGAAAGATCATATAGAATTCTTTTCCGCATGCCAGTTATGGCTATCTCATCAATAAACTTAGATTTATCTGTTTCTCTAAAGAACAATATATTGAAGCTTTTGTTTTCATGATTATTTTCCTCTTTCATGCCTTTATATATGATTGTGCAATTTTGTGTATTTGTTATACCCAAATAATTAATTGTGGATGTAGCTAATTATCGGTAGCTTTGAATTACGGGGAAATCAAGAATATTGACATAGTATAGAAAGTTCACATTAGATGTTATAAACTACAGGAAGGAATTAGATACCAATAATATTTACTATTTCATTTATAAATTTGATTGTTGAAGACAAACCTCGGAACAACTAGACATAAACTTGTCGCTTAGAAGTTCAATGGCTTGTCGTAAGCAGCTAAACAACCTTCTTTGAAGGCTTCGGACAAGGTTGGGTGAGCGTGACAAACTCTACCGACATCTTCAGCACTGGCACCATATTCGATGGCCAAACCAGCTTCGGCAATCATTTCACCAGCATTTGGACCAATGATGTGGGCACCCAACATTCTGTCGGTTTCCTTATCGGCCAAAATCTTGACAAAACCTTCAGTGTCCAAGTTGGTCTTAGCTCTGGAGTTGGCAACGAATGGGAACTTACCAATCTTGTAAGCAATACCCTCAGCCTTCAATTCTTCTTCGGTCTTACCAACCCAAGCGACTTCTGGGTGAGTATACATAACAGCTGGGATGACATTGTAGTTAACGTGACCGTGGCCAGTCTTAAGGTATTCGGCAGCAGCAACACCTTCTTCTTCAGCCTTGTGGGCCAACATAGGACCAAAAGTGACATCACCGATGGCTTGGATATGTGGGTATTTAGTTTCGAATTTGTTGTTGATGACAACTCTGTTCTTTGGGTCGACTTCAAGACCGATGGCTTCAGCGTTAAGACCCTTCAAGTATGGTCTTCTACCAACGGCAACCAATAAGACATCGGATTGGATAGATTCCTTCTTGCCGGACTTGACATCTTCGAATTCGATGTCAACAACGTCACCGTTGACCTTGGCACCCAAGACCTTAGTACCGAGCTTGAAGTTGAAGCCTTGTTTCTTCAAAAGCTTTTGCACATTCTTGGAAACTTCACCATCCATACCGGCACCACCAACGGCACTTTGGAACTCAATGACAGTGACTTCAGAGCCCAATCTGGAATAAACAGAACCCATTTCCAAACCGATGATACCACCACCAATGACGGTCAACTTCTTTGGAATAGACTTCAAGGACAAGATACCGGTAGAAGACACAATTTTTTGTTCATCGATTTCGATACCTGGGAATGGAGTGACTTCAGAACCAGTGGCAATGATGATGTTCTTAGCATCAAGGATAGATTCTTCAACCCCTTCTTCAATTGGTTCAACCTTAATCTTGTGTTCATCGACAAAGGAACCGTTACCCTTGTAGTAGGTGACCTTGTTTTTCTTGAGCAACATTTCAACACCTCCAGTCAATTGCTTGACAGAAAGATCCTTAGCGGCTTGCAAGCCAGCAATGTCGATTTCGACGCCCTGGACCTTGATACCTCTCTTTTCGGTGTCATGTAAGATTTGATGGTATAAGTGGGAGTTATTCAAAAGGGACTTGGAAGGAATACAACCAACGTTAAGACAGGTACCACCCAAGGCACCTCTCTTTTCGATACAAGCGGTGTTGAACCCTAATTGGGCAGCCTTGATGGCGGCGATATAACCACCTGGACCACCACCAATGACAACGACATCGTGTTGTTTGGTGGAGATGTTTCTGGCAAGAACCTTGGCGTAGTTAGAGACCACCTTTTGGGATGGGATAGATCTGAACAACATTGTGTGATTTATTGTGTGAGGACAGGAAAAAAAAAGATCTCTGACGACGACGAATATGAACTGATTTTGTTATTATGCTGTGAAATGCACGAACTTTTTTGCCCCAATAATTTTTCTACAGTAAAAGAAAAAAACAAGAACCTGTTGGTCTGCTGATGTGATTCTGAGCGGAGCCGATAGTTTTTTTTTCCTACACTTTTCGGATGGCTATTAGTATTGTCGGGTGCAACACCCGATTATGCTAAAACAGGAATTGTAAGCGGGGTGACCCCCTTTTCTTCTAGCTTCCCACGAGGGTTGTCTTGGTGTGTGGGTGCATATCGTATCTGGTGTTCGGGTGTTACTTTACTTTTCTTTTTCTTTTACTACGCTGAGATGACAATAATGATGACGGTGATGATGAGATGCCTAATAACCGGCCATCCAGTAACCCACTCATATCAATATCAAAAACATTAGCCGATGGAACTCCAGGATCCGGCTCTCAGCTCCACTAAGGACCTTCCTCTCGACTCGCAACATGTTATCAATAACCAATTGGAGCTCCAGCAGTCGCCGCCTAAGATCCCCCGCTCAATAACTATAGTACCGAACACCTACAACCCTCCAGATAACTTTGCCAATGTTGCCGGTAAAATATACCGCTCCTCTTTTCCTCGTCCCGAAAACTTTTCATTTTTGCAACGTCTAAAGTTGAAGTCTATCGTGGTGCTTATCCCAGAACCTTACCCCGCGGAAAACCAAAAGTTCCTCCAAGATAATAATATCCAGTTCTTCCAGGTACCCATCTCGGGAAATAAAGAACCATTCATCAATATTCCCCAAGAGTCAATAACTGAGATATTGAAAACTGTTTTGAACCCTGAAAACCATCCGTTACTTATCCATTGCAATAGAGGTAAACATCGTACAGGATGCTTAGTTGGATGCATTAGAAAGCTCCAGAATTGGTCCTTAACAATGATATTTGATGAATACCGAAGATTTGCCGCTCCAAAGGTCAGATCCTTAGATCAACAGTTCATTGAATTATACGAAGATATGGAGATCATAGATTACGCTTTGATAAATAATTGGCTACCCGTTGCCTGGTAACTAATCGAAGTACTTTTTGTTTTGTTTTACATATATATTACTACAACTTACACTAATTTTGTCCTTGTTTCTAGTTTATTTAACTGTTTTATAGATTCTTTATATCTTTTTTTTTTTATTATTATTTATTATCTTATTGGTGGGCAGGAGTTTTATATATTATTGTTATTGGCTAAGTTAAGAGTGTTATCATTATTATTATTATGGGGTTCGATGTTTTGTTAAGCGCACGCAAGCTATTTTTCTATAGGAAGCAGGGAAAAAAAATGAGAAGAGGGCAAAAGTTTGGGGGTGATAGATGTAAAAGATCTGTATCATCCGGTAAATATTGCCTCAATTAAATTCGAGTTGGCGCTATGGTTCAGTTCTCGGCGGATTTCTATTATGATAAATCTGATTGCAGTGATAGTGAATTCTCAGATGACAACAGTTTTCCAGAATTTAAACTGTTTGTAACAATCAACAATGGAACTTCAACACCAATTAAATCATCAAATAAGATATCATTTAAGCACCCTGAACCTAGAAGGTTGTTTACTGATGTGTATGATGAAGATACTAAAGACCGCTCTAGTGTTTTGAAGTTCTCACATCCCCAAAATATATCTGTCAATTCTATCACTTCTGTGGAAAATCAAATCGCCATTAATAATGACATACCCGGTCAAGTTTCTCCTTACGAAGTTATGGAACTTGAACTAGGGTTGCAAAATATAGTTATGGGGCCATCTATTGATAAGATTACAAACTCTAAAGCTCTTGGTGGTAAGGCGGCAGATTTTATAAAAGAGAGCAACCAGCAGCAGGCGGAAATAGTCAACGATCTTTGCGAGGAATTTCATGATCGTATCTTTGAAGATGTGGATAAAGAATCAGCGGCTTTGAATTCAAATTTTGAAATATTAAAAGATGGGTATGATGCGATTATCGACCAAGTCATGGTCAATATGTCAGAAAGGAGCCATAAACGTTATGATGAGGTTGGGAAATTAGTTGGGAAATTGCAACAGACAAGACAAGCCAAAATTGAAAAAGAAAAGGAAAGAATAAGAATTATAGAAGAAAGAAAACGCCGGGAGGAGGAAGAACGCAGACGGAAAGAAGAAGAGCGTAGACGCAAGGAAGAAGAGCGTAAAAGAAAGGAAGAGGAAGAAAGAAAGAAGGCTCTTGAAGAAGCAAAGAAAAAGGCTCTTGAGGAAGAGAAGAAGAGAAAAGAAGAAGAACTACGAAAGAAACAAGAACAAGAAAAGAAACTACAAGAACAAAAAGCTAAAAGGGCCGAAGAACTCAAGAAGAAGGAGGAAGCCGCAAAATCTGGAGCAGCATTCACTGACCAGAGCAAGATTGAAACAGAGCTAATGAAATATAGACAAGTTTGTTTGGATTATAGGGAAAATATTAAAAACAAGATGAAGCTACCAGAGCTCAAGGATTTGAGAACCAGGTGTACTAAAATTAGAAGAAAGTTGAATCCAAGATTCGGCCAGCTTACTAATAGTATTTCCAAATTGAATTCCATCACAGCTGACATTTTCCAAGTTCTAGACGAGGCTAGAACCGTCGGTCTGCCAAACCCCAACGATGAAATTAATAGATTCGCGTTTAAGTGGATCATGTACATTATTTCTAAGTTGATCATTCGACAGGCGGAATCAGAAATTTCTGTATCGATGAAAAGTGGGATCCCTTTGGCAAGACTTGTAGTTTATTTGACGGTCAAGTATCCGGAATTGCAGGAAATTCTATTTGCAAAGTTCGCCAAAAAATGCCCATTCATCATTGGTTATAGCTGCTCATCTGAGACTGTTGAAGGAAGAATTAGAATGGGTTGGAAGTATGAATCAAAGGAGGATAAGAAATGGGAAACAGACTTGAAGTATTGTGAGCGATTGGCTGGTATGCTTGTGGTTTGGTCAATGATGAGTACAGTCAAATTTTCCGATAATGAGCAAATTGTACGAGTTTTGGGACTCAACACAATTGTGCCGCCGATTAATATATCTCAATCCTGGTTGATGATCTCCAGACTATTGAATTCTGAAAGGCTGTTTGTTACTAATGCAACTTTCTACATGTTTTGCACTTGGGTTGAGGCTGCAGGTAATGAGTTTCTGCAAGCTTATGGTAAACAGGGCCAGAAATTATTGACTGTTTTGTGTTGTGATTTCCCGCAAAGCTTTACTGGTGAAAAATTCACTTCTGCCAGTAAGTTGATCACTCTTGGTGAAGAATGGAAAAACTCTGGTAAGTTTGGTAACTTGGAACCTATGGAACCTTAGGGATAAAATTATAAATTTGTTTCTACTTTTAATAGAATCTAATAATGATGTACAAATTTAATTGTTTATTGTTATTTACAAAACCAATGTAAGCTATATCGAGTCCTGCCCCTCTAACTGTGTCTTTCACCTCCAAAGAATGGTAATCCAAGACCACTGAGTAACATTCTAGCTTGTGAATCTCTTTCGGCAGTAGTATTGAAAGTAATGTGCAAACCATAAGTTCTTGGCCACAAGTCTGGGTTAGAAGAAATTTCTGGGAAAAGTCTAACTTGTTTATGAGTCAAACCAAAGTGTAAATTACCATAAGTGTCACCACTCTTATTTCTTAAACCTTGGAATTCTGGAATTCTTGGCAAGACCAATTCGGTAAGGGTCAAAAGGAAATCATTCATTGGTTTACCTTTCAATTCGATCTTGGCTCCAGCTCTTCTCGATCTTCTGATTTGCCAACGACCAACATCACTCTTGGTGTAAATTGGTTGTGGCTTTTCCCCAGTTATTTGTTGAACTTGTAGCATGGAACTGATGGCGTGGTGAGGGTTGGTGACTGCCAATGGAACAAAACAATTGATGTGTATCGACTTCAATTCTGGGACGTTCTTATTGGTCACACGGTGCGAGTCTGGTTGTTCTTTGACGAAACCGGCTGGTCTTCTCATATTTCTATTCAAATGATAAGCCGAAGTACCGTCCCATTCTCTCTTCTTTGCACCTTCAATCTTATCAGCTTCATCGTGCTTATATGTCATATACATCAAATCTGATTTCAAGATATTCAAGTAGTGTTCCTTTAAACGGTCTGGGGCCACGTTAACTGGTTTGAAATGTGGTGATCTAGGATCATTCTTTGGGTATTTCAATTCTGGAAATCTTGGTGATAAAACCTTCTTGTCTATTTTCACAGTATGATGGACTGGGTGTACTATAGAGTAACCTGGTTTCCCTTTAACTATTGAGCTTGATGAGAAAGATCTCAATCCAAGAGTATTGACCTTCATATTGAAACAATATATGGTCTGACCTTTGTAATATATATTGTTTTCAATATGGTATTGATATATCACCATTTTGCGGGAAAAAATTGAAAGAAAAAAAAAAAAGAAAATATTTTTGGATGTTGCATACATCCATACATCAACCAGTAACATGAGTAGTTATATGATAGCAAACAATAGAAGCGGGTTCTCGAAAATAAAAATAAGTCATAAATCATAAAATTAAATTTTTTATAGCAAATAGTACACTAATAATACATAATAATAATAAAAGCAATTAATGGCAAACAGCGCAATGGATTACCAAAATGGCATCCATCCAATATACATTTGGCACAATAATTCGGCAGATGTTGCTTGTCGAATCAAATAATCAACTTGCCCTGAAATGCTCATAGGTAGGGCCTCTTTCTCTAAAATCCCTCTTAGCTTACCTCTAATCTTTGCTAAAGTGCTTGCCGGTGATCCGAGTCTACTACTTTTCCAGTCCATGATCGGATCATGAATGAAAGCTTCCAAAATATTCATTAAAATTGGCTCGTTGTTTCTCAACAATTGCATTGTAACCTCCAGTGATTTTCTAAAAGTTCCTTCCACACCAACAATACCACAAGCATCTACCATATTATTGGTGAGTCTAAACGGAACTCTTTCTGGAACTTTCAAGGTTGTACCTTTTTCAAATAAACAATCAAAATCAACGTGCAAAACGCTCCCATTGGTTTCAGATATCAATATATTTTCAAAATGCCTATCACCAATACCCAAAACAAAACCCACCATTGACATCACTGCCGAGCTTCTTGCAAAAGAATTTCTACTATTATACCAACTATCGGGGGTTGGAAAGAATTCAATAAACCACTTATATAACACAGGCTCGAAATAATTGGTCAAGTATTTGAAATGAGCAATCTTCTGTGGAAGCGTGCTCATTTGTTCCCATTTTTTCCTAATGGTATTCAAAGAATCTCTTCTCAAGTATTTTTGGTCAATGATGCTTCGTACCGTTGCATGGTGGGGAACCCATTCGATAATACCGTATAATTCGTTTAGAGGAACAACGGCAAAAGTTTTGATTTGAAGCTTTCTCTTCTTGGACTCATAATTATTCAGAAGAAGATGGTGAATCATACCCGTCAACTCCATCAATTTTGCATCCTTTCGTAAATCGTCGTTCAATTTAAACAAGATCAAATAATGTTTCCCATCACTGCCAGTCATTTTAATTCTTCTTGGCCGCTGTAAACTTGGCATTACTTTAACATAATCATCGAATCTAACAATAGTTATTGAGTCATTACCGGCTTCAAGAGGAGAAGTACTTGATAAAATGTCGAAATTCTCCTTAGTTGGAACCACCACTGGAGCAGGCAATACCGAATGATCAAACCCAAAATCATTTTCCAATGAACATTCTGATACATTCTTGTTCTTGTTAACTTTTGCCATCTTATAAAAAGTTTGTAAAAATTTCAGTGCCGCAGAAAAAATCACCCTATTGCTCTCGTACCTTGTCAACTTGCATTCGGATTTCACAAACCTTGTAATGATTTTTTTAGCAATATTGGCCCTCGCCGCTTTATCTTCAGAATTGCTTTGGGCAAAAATAGCCCAGATCAGTTGTTGCGGATAATATTGAAGTAGTACTGCACAAACCCGGATAATTAACTCAGTTGTCTTTCCCTTAGTGCTTGGCAATCTTGATAATAGCTGAGAAAACACCGCAAACCAGTAGTATTTTGGTAAAACCTCAATAGCGCCGGCAATTTCTTGCTGAATCATGTTCAACTTCTCATTATGTCCCTCAGACTTTTGGCCAATCAACGCAAAATCAAGCCATAAGGTGACGATCTTGGGGAAAATTTCTTGTAAATATTTCGTGCCTTTACTAATACATTGCAAATAATAGTGGATGATCTCACACTCATAATACCCCACAGGCAGTTCTGGCACCTCACCAGTAGCATCCCAGGATTCCAAAACCTTGGTATAATATTTACCAATATAATAATAAGGATCCTCTAATTGCTTGTCAAGTCTAATGGCACGTCTAAATTCTTCCACGATTTCACTTCCCAAAGCATTATTTGAGGACTCTAACCAATAAGCATATTTCAATTGAATTTTTGCTTTCTGATGAACACTGAAACCTTCTTTATCTTTCAAGCTTTGGGCCAACTTCAATGCTTTTGAAAAATCACCTTGCGACCATAAAATTTCCGCGTACTGGAATTCTGCTTCACTATTCTTCGATAACATGTATGATTGAGTCGCCGATCTCGAGGCAAGATCAAGCCTATTGTGTTCAAGTTCAAGTTTGGACCGTTGAAGCCAAATATCACTAATATTTTTGGTTTTCAAAGCCTCTGGAATAGAACTGTTGTTAAATAATTGCTCGCAATTTTTTCTCATTGTCAAAATGAGCCAAGATGATTCGAAATCAGAACCTGCATTAGCCACTCTAGACTTGAAAACTGCATTACTAGTTTTATATCCCCTCTCATCTTTCAGGGAAACTAATTCCTTCATATCTTCCAAAATATGTAATTGATCAAGGAGTTGCTTGTTTCTGGTCAATGATGACGTTGTGGATAATGACAACAATGATGCAATAGTACTGTGGCACTTATCAACAATATGTGTAAATGATGCATCATTCATTTCCTTCAAGGAATATAACGCTTTGGATAAGAGTAAAGTTATCAGAAAGTCACTATCATTAATTCGAGGAGAGATACCAGCTATCGAAATCCATTTCTTCAAATTATCAGTGTCACAAACCATGGTACTAGCCAGTAATGCTGATTCCATCAATTCTGCCGGAACGTTTTGTAAGGTGAGATTATTATTGTTAGCAAAGATATTGTCAAACTTTTTCACTCGGGACAAAGCTTCTGTATGCAAATCCTTCTTGTTTAAATATTGCAAGAACTTAACATTTAATTCATCATTGTAGGTGGAGTCGGCATCAGACATCACATCAAAAACATTCAAAATGGAGTTCCAATTATCTTCGTACTGTAATTGTGAGACCGCGGATTCAATATTCGCAGTAGAAAACAGCTTCAATGAGCCAGTTAATGTATCATAATCATCAACTTTCTCATACATTTCTTGTAACTTTGAAATTATCAGGTCTTTTTCATCATTCCTACTCTTGTTCTGTGTGTCAGATTTGATGTGTCTATAACTTTTCTCCAAGTACAAAATTGCACGCTCAAATGAGGCACACTGAGATGATCTTTTGGCAACCAACATATCGGGAATTTGGGTCAAGAACATTTCCACAATTCTTATTCCGTCCTCATTTGTGCAACCAAATATAATTGTTCTTTTACTTTTCCTGCTTCCCAGCTGTCTTTGTCTTCTATCAAATAGCCATTCATTCAAGTAATCGACAATTCTGAACACCGTTTGGTAAAGTAACCTTATATTTTTCGATACTTCCAAACTATAGGTATCAACGTCACAATCAGTGTTCAAGATCATTAGAAATTCATTGAGAATGATTTCTCTAGCATCTTTATAATCCTTGATGATCATATTGAGAACAACATAAGGCAAAATTATCAAACTAATGGATAAATCTTGATTTTTGATAACTGTGCTGTAAATTGAATAGAATTTGATCTCGTTGACTTTTTTCCCATCATTATTTTGACAACTGAGACGACTTCTTTCAATCAAATCCAAGGTAAAATCTTTCACCCAGTCCACATGTGATTTCTCCAACTTGAATAATGGATATTTTTTCAATTTTTCACTCCTGCTAGACCCAAGTTCATATTTTGAAAACGCTAATGGGGTCAAAGTAGAGATCGTCAAATCATTGAAAACTGGAACCGATGATAGATCCCCCACATCTATAATCTTGAGAAATTCCTGTAAACCGTACGCCAACATTGTCTGGAACGTTGGTTCTTCGGAAGCCCAAAATGCCTTTACCAAAACATTCAACAACCTTGGAATAAATTGCAATAGTTCCCTTTCATTGCTGAACATGCAAACTTCCCTTCCCAATACCGTATGTTCAAAGACATCGGGATCCAAGCACCCAATGATTCCTAAGCAGGATGCACACTCTTTTGGGATATTGAAAGATTCTTCAACATTGGAATCACGTTGGTACTTGAATTTTGAGCAATTATTCAATAAGATATCCATCAAATTTGAAATATGCTCGATGAATTTCTTTTTCAGAACGAAAACAGCATGGAACTCTAGTTTGTACTGGGATAAGAAGTTCTTCAAGTCAACCAACGCCTGCTGAACAACGTACTTATTATCATTGTCACATCTTCTAGAGATGTCATATAAAAGATTTAAAACCATTGATCCATTATCATCACCGGAACTAGATTTCTTGCTCTTCAATACCTTGCTGGCCTTGTAGTAAACATCAACCAACCCATAATTGAAAGATAAAGTGAAATAATAATTGAAATATTTTTCCCTGATCAAATCCTCCTTATTAAAAAGCTCCACTAAGATATCCTTGGCAACTTTTTTCGAATGTATTGAGAAGTACTTCCACCGTTGTAGAATTATAGCAACCACCAAATCAAAGCAAGTTATTAAATGTATATCCTTCAAATTCAATATCAACATCTTCCAGCACCTCAAGCTATTTAGTTCAAGAAGTGGATCAGCAATAGCCTTCTGGAGAGAAATACAAATTTGTGGTAAAGCCGTAACAATTTCCAAGCCAGCAACTTGCACTAAAAATTCAATCGCGCTCAAGGATTTAACTTTTTCAAGATAAGGGGTTCTCCCTTTAGTGTTTTTGAGAACATCTGATAATTCTCTGATAATCCCTAATAGCGTGCTCTTGAAACAATCTTGTAAAATCTTCTCATCCTCTGGACCATTTGGCTGGCTCAAGTTGTACTTATTTCCAACAAAGAACTTCAGAGATTTATCGGATGATGGGTATCTTGAAGAATTTTCCAACTTTATTATAAAGATGATCGCATTTTTCAATAACTGGTAGTTACTGTCATTAATAGAGTGACTACCATTAGTGGAATACATTTGACAAATTTCCCAAATATCATTCATTGGCAGAATGAGGTCAGACAATTTCTTGTGTCTGAAATATGGATCCACAATGGACAAGATATCCATGATTTTATTTTGGTTGATCAGAAAAGAATTATCATTATCATCAATATCTAAATACTCAGCAGAGGTCAACATCACCGCCAAAATTCTTGACAATTGAAGTTCAACAAGTTTGTACTTTTCCATATCAGCAACTTTGGCAATTTCCTTGATGATATCCTTTGAATAATGTGTTAATAAATAGGGTACCGTGTATTTTATTGTTCTGAATAAAATGTCATTACTAGAAACCCCTAAGAAATCGGGTATGATGCTGCCAAATATAGTCTTCTCCACAATTTGCTGGACTAACATAACACTCAAGTTTGGTAAAAACGGATGGACCAATTGCCAACAGGTCTTGTTTTTCAAATTGGCAACATTAATCAACGTAGTATACGCGGCACACGAATAAAAAGAATTAGTGGAACTAAGAAATTTGAAAAGCTTCGATAATAAAACATTCAAGTATTCTCCCTCTGTCACAACTGCCAATTCTCCCCATGCCAAGATCGTAGACTCTGCAAGGTAACTGGTAGAGTCAATAACCATTTTCTTGTCCAAAAAATCAAAAATATACTTCCAATTATCTTCCAAGAAATCATCAGAGCCAGAATATAATGGAAAAATCTTTCCAGCAAAAATCCTTATCTGTCTATTTTTGGAATACATGCAACTGCAAACAAACTTGAACAAGGGTTGATCAGTCGAATCAATGCTCGGAAGTGAGAATTTTATAAAGATTTTCCTCAAACTTATCAATAAATTTATCGTGAGAACATCTTTCAATACTATGGTTTCATTGCTGACAAAATATTTCAAGATTATTCCAACAAGTTTGGAAATTACTGGAAAATCAGCCAAGTCTCTTCTCTTTTTGAAAATCAAATTCATATCACTTATTTGTTCACATATTTCACAATGGTCATTGGAAAAGTCGTAATGTTGCGTATATAAACAACAAAAATTGCCAATAGAATGTATGAGCTTCAATGTAGTTAGTTTGGACCTGAATATACGATTGGAGTCTTCCTCTAATAACCTCGTCAAATTATCGATCCATTCTGTAAGATAGTCAGGAGAGTCATAATCACAAATTGATATTCTGGGAGATTCTTTAACATTAACCAAGTCTAAGATATCCGGAATTTTCTGTTTGCTTATCGTATTTTCATGTATGCTTATCACCTCCAGCATCAAACTATGAAGATATCGGTTTTCTGGAAAGCCATCACTCACAGATTTAAATTCTGACTCAAGGAAGGACTTCAAATTCATATTTGGTTCCTCAGTAGGATTGCAAATCATCAAATATATAACTTTCACTAAAGAGTCACTGATGGGCACTGGTTGAGATTTAATCAATGGCAAATCATGCAAGCGTAAATTTGCAAAAAAAAAATTGTACAAGTCTTCTTTCAAACATTTAAGATATAGTTCAAGCAAATTCACAGCTAGTGAGTCTTGAATTGTGATGGTTACATTTTGGGATCTAGGTAAGTTCTGTATGACCTCATTTGCAAACTCCAAACAAACAATGGCTCTTGAAGACTCTTGAAATTCACCAGATACAGTACATGAGTTAAAGCAGCTATTCAAAAACATGATTTTATACTGATCCAAAACTTTTTGAATCTCAGCACTGGAGGAGACGTCGTTCAATAAGAACCATATTTTTCTAGAAAAGGTACTTAATTTCAGCTCCATAGATCCAGAAAATATCAAAGATTTTTGCACATTCCACTTGTTTAGAACACAAAAGCAATGAATAGAGGTTATCAAATCACAGATGCTCGAGTCCCTGCTATTATTTGTAAAACTTCTATTGAGATAATGAGATACCAAGTTTGACACTAAGAAATCACCCAATATTTTCCTTGCCTTGAAAGACTTTAATCTAGTTGATACCAAGGAAATAATCAGAATGATTAGTTCTGTTATGGAATCGTTTAGCTCTTTATTGTTGAACCTGTAAAACCTAACCAAATTGGTCATGAGAGCCTTGAAGTAAGGAGTTTTCACCGTTTGCGCCTGCTTGTTATCACTACGGTCAACATTTTGGATCAATATTCCTGGGGCATTAAAACAAACCACTGACAACGCTCGCACATAGTTAAGTAGAATTGGTTCTATTAGATTGTAATTAGACAAGAATGGGGTAATGAACAATTTATTAACCTTGAGGTTTAATTGTGAGAGTTGAATGGCTAAACCTGATTGGATCAATACATCGATGATGGATATATTGTTTTTTAGGTTTTGGTCTAGAAAGTTGGGATCCAGTAGTATACTTGTGGTTAATTTGTCTATTAACTTGGTATGGTCCTTTAGTTTCAGGGTTGCCATATTTTCTAGACAAGCAACAGCAGTGTTCCCCCAATAATACAGGAAAGTCAAGGTAATAATATGTCATAAGACAAAGATTCCTGTTTATATTTTTCCACCTCTTCTCACGTGAATCCAATTTTTTTTTTTTTGTTGATGTTTGTTTTCCATCTGGGGGGAAGACGATCCATCTAGCAGTACGTCGGGATATATAAAAAGACCGACGAGGAAAGAAAACATATGAAAGAAAAGGGATCATAGAATGAAATGCCTACTCAAATCGACAAGGAATATCTACGAGGTTTTCAAAATTACCTAATGCAATGCAATAATATAATTGTTTTGGTTGGGGCAGGGCTTTCGGCAGCATCTGGAGTTCAGACTTACCAGAACTCTTCTGGTTTCTGGAAAGATTTCCATTCCATTGATATATCCACCCCAGATGCATTTTTAGATAATCCTGGTCTTGTATGGCAATTTTATTCATGGAGGCGTAGTAAAGCTTTGAAAGCACAGCCTAATAAAGGACATTATGCGATTGCGGCGTTATCAGAGAAATTCAACAATAATAATAATAATAATGACAGGAAAAAGAAAAAGAAGAAACAGTGCCTAACAATAAATCAAAATGTTGATGGATTGAATCTAAGGGCGGGCCAAGACAAAGCGAATTTGCTAGAATTGCACGGAAATCTATTTGATTTAAGATGCACCGATTTTTTCTGTAGTTACAGAGAGTCAAATAACTTTGAGCACCCGTTAACACAGGCCTTGGGATTGGTGGATGATGACAGTGACAAGGATAATGACGTATATGAAGAGCATAATAGGAGCAAGAAAAGAAGATTAAATGGTGAAGGGGGTAAGGTGAATACCAATCTTTCAAAAGAAGACTTGCCTGCATGTCCCCAGTGTGGTGGTTTGTTGAGACCAGGAGTCATTTGGTTTGGCGAGTCAATTCCATTGAAAGCCATTAACACAATTGATGACTTTTTCATGAATAATAAGATAGATTTAATATTGGTTGTTGGCACTAGTGGTAAAATGTGGCCTGCGATAGGGTACGTCGAAAGAGTACGATTACAGGGAGGCAAAATTGCGATTTTCAACACAGAAGTAAATTCCGATGAGATTGCCAATGATAAAGATTGTTGGGGTTTTGAAGGAGATGCATCAGAGACGTTAGGAATTGCTTTAAAGCCTGTGATTGGGGGAAATTACGTTCCAAGAAATTATCGGAAAAGGTGATGTTGATTTACTATATTATACAAAGAAGAAATTTCTGAAAAGAAAAAAAAAATGGAAGGTAGATTGGTGATCTTATTATTAATATTATTATCCTGTTCAAATTTGTGTACTATTACGAGGAAGAAGAAGAAGAAGAAGAAAAGCCTCGTGTAAGTGGATCCTCCAAAGTGTTGCTTACCCGCCTTGGCGAGATTTTGAACTGTTCACGTTGGCACGCGCCCGCCCATTTTTGTTTTTTTTTACGTTATTTTTTTTTTTTGTTTATTTGTTTTTGTTATATTCCATCTCACAAGCATCTTTATTCCAAAGAATCTCCATAAACTACACCCAGTTTTATTCCCGTGTATTTTATTAAATTATTGATTCCAAGATGGCCAAAGCTGTTGCTGCTGCTGCTAAGAAACCAGAACATCCTACTTATAAGGGTATGTTTTTATGATCAAGACGAACGCGTTTCGGGGGGTATTTTTGGTCTTTTGTTTATGTTATATCTCTTGTTGAATATCCACTAACCACGCTTCTAGATATGATTAAGGAGGCTATTACTGTCTTGAAAGAACGTAATGGTTCTAGGTATGTCCAGCATTTTTAAGATATTTTATTAAAACAAAAATAACGACGCGTTTTTTTTGTTTGCTTTTCTTGATGTATTCACTAACCACTCGCAATTAGTCGTCAAGCCCTTAAGAAGTATCTTCAAGCCAACTATAAGATGACCGCATCTAACTTTGATGCTCAATTCAACTTGGCCTTGAGAAGAGGTGTTGACAAGGGTGATTTTATTCAACCAAAGGGTCCATCTGGCCCAGTCAAGTTGGCCAAGAAGGAGCCAGTCAAGAAGACAACTGAAAAGAAAGTTGCCAAAGTTGTTAAGCCTGCTGCTCCAAAGAAAACCGTGGCCCCAAAGAAGGCTACCGCTGCCAAGAAGGCTGCTGCTGCCCCAAAAAAGGCTGCCCCAAAGAAAGTTGCTGCTTCCAAGAAAGTTGCTGCTTCTAAAAAGGCTGCTTCTAAAAAGGCTGCTCCAAAGAAGGCTGCATCTAAGAAAACAGCCCCAAAGAAAGCCAAGAAATGATTTGATTGTGATTGGTATTTTTTTTCATCTAATATTTCTTTCTCTGTGTAACATCTCTTCTCTTTCTCTCTTTGTTGTCTTATTGTTGTCCTTACGCGTGTATTTTATGTTTTGTTTTAAGGTCAGTTTTTTTTATGGTTTATTTTGGTTATACGATTACTTCAATATCTCCTATTACTATTATTATTATAATAACTATTCCACCTCTTTGATATGTCTTTTATTTTATTTTGTCTCTTTTACTTTTTGTGATGCCCCTTAAATTTTTTTTTTTTTTTTTTTTTTTTTTTAGCAGGGAAATTCCTATTTTTTGTCCAATGTACAATATTCTTCAATCTTAACTTCAATAATTTAATTTTTTTTCCTAGTATGATGTATCGTCATCTTTATAAGTTGATTAGTAGGCCTTGAAAGTCTAATTCCTGGTGGTTGTAGCTTTGGGGTCAGGCAAGGTCGGTCCACGCATTAGAGCAACAAAACAGTGACGCGTAAACATCGCCCCCTATTCTAACACAACGAACCCGAAAAAAAATTCAAGGTAAATTGGCTACACAATTCAAAATCCCTTAAAATTGACGTCTGATTGCAATTTTTCCTGAATATTTTGTATTTTCAGGCGTCTTTGGGGGCTGTTTAATTGATGGTGTACGGTTATGCATCTGGTGGGAGATGACCTGTTTTTGTGTGTTGATCCCCAGAGGTAAGGCAATGTCAAAATTATTGCTATTTTTCCTTCCCTCTTCAAACAAATATGTGGTGTTTTTCATGTATAAATAGTTCTTTTATTGCTAATTTAGTATTTTTAAATGATTTTGCTCAATAGCGGAACCCATTTCTTTCCAGTGGGCTTATAATGTCTATGAATGTAAGCATCGCCTGCACCATCACTGTGATAACTGCAAAAGCTTTCCGATTTCCACTTCTTTGCTAAATGACAACTTACAATATTTTAAGCAAATATGAATATATATTATTATATTTCTTGTATATTTATGGTAATTTATCTCACTTAGAGGCAACATTTATTCACCGAATATCAATGTTCTAGTTATCATGACTTGTGTGCTGTCATACTTAGCTCCAGGAGTGCCATGCGCCGCTCTATAGTATCAAGCATTTCTATCATAACCATCCTTTTGATCGCCTCAAAGTCTTTAAAGTTGACGTAGTAAAATAAAATTTATTGGAAGATTTTTAATGCTACAGGTTAAAGAAGTTTACATACTTGCATCAAAGATATTGGGGTACTTATTGAGCTTCCCATGTATTTCAAATCAGACAGACATATGGAGTTGAAATTATAAGCTCATAAAAAGTGTGCCCTTATTTGATTATTTACCTAGTCTCAAAACCAAATATTGGCAATTTTCCTGTTGAAATTACGATATTTGTCTTTTAATGAGCAACAGATTTGGTATCTTGATAGAAATTCTCCTAAGCCCAACACATGTTGTCAAGTTACAGAAAAAAAAAGACATTTTAGCTGAACAAAAAGAATAATCTTTTTTCTCTATAATTTCTCATCTATATTTAACCCAAATCAAATATTTCTAAGATCAAATACACTCCAAAGACACATATCCTTTATCAAAAAAAGAATAAAGAAAGGAGTAAGCGCAAAACCTATTGATATCATGCCAATAGGGAAATAAAACAAAGGTTTCTGCTATCGAATGTAATGTATGGTATTAAAACCTTCAAGTCAGAAGCTATCGAAACCCTAAAGAAATATAATTACTTTTACGATAAGTTTTAGTTTAATCAAATATCGATTTGTTTAGCTTGAGACTGAAATCATTGTGATGCAAAATCCTCTTTTGGGGCATTATTATCTATATGCCTGTCCCTTTTTTCTTAGCAAAGAAATATAAAATGGAACCTACATCTGAGAGAGAGATATCTTCAAAACAAAGCTGATACAGAGCCTATACTTTTACTTTAACTTACAGAACTTGGTATAAGAGAATTCGATCAAAAATAATATCCTTGCAAATACAAGGATGGGTCAGCCAAAGGATACGATAATACAACTGGATTAAATCTTACAGCCCCCGATGAAAAAAAAAAAAAACAAAGCAACTTGCTCCAACAAATAACAGGAAATTTGGAAATATTAACCCAAGATAAAAATGATATAGTCACGACCAATAACAGCCCTTATTTTCCATTTTTAACCTTAGCATGTATCCGCAATACACCCGTGGCGGCATGTGATCAACACTCGTATATGCCGTAGCAAAAGTAGCACAAAATAAAATTCAAGAAGACTTTTAGCGCGATTCGTTCATCAGCTATTAGGTCATACACAGAGTCTAGTAGCCATATATCAGTGATACTATTCGATAGTGTGTTACAAATATTTTCAATAATAGAAATGTCTGGTAATAGTGCTTCCTGGAAAGATTTCTTGAAATCCATTGCATCATTTAATGGGGATTTGTATACTCTTACTGCTCCGCCATTCATTTTATCACCAGTGTCGTTAGTCGAATATTCACAATTTTGGTGCGAACATCCAGAATTGTTCCTTGCTCCAAATTTCATCGGTGGCAAGGATGCTAAAGATGAGAGCACTCTCCTTGAAAGACAAATTGCCGTCACCAAATGGTTTATCGCCACTTTGAGATCACAATATGCTTCTAGAAATGAAACTTTGGGGACCGAAAAGAAACCTTTGAACCCATTCCTTGGTGAAGTGTTTGTCGGGAAATGGGAAGATCTGAGTAAGGAAAAGAAACTCGGAGACACCGTTTTGTTATCCGAACAAGTTAGTCACCATCCTCCTGTCACCGCTTACTCCATCATTAATGAAAAGAACAACACTTATTTGTCAGGATACAATGAAATCAAGACCCAAATCTATGCCACCTCTTTGACTCTTAATGTTAAGCAATACGGTAATGCCATCTTAGAATATAGAGACTTGAATGAAAGTTATTTGGTCACTTTGCCAGGGTTGCACATCGAAGGCTTGTTGATGGCTTCTCCTTATGTTGAATTGGATGGCAAATCTTACATTCAATCTTCTAGTGGGTACATAACTGTCATTGAGTTCAGTGGAAAGGGCTGGGTTAGTGGTAAAAAGAACTCCTTCAAGGCCAAAATTTTCAAGGATAAGAAATCCATGGATAAGAAAGGTACTGCAGAATGCACCATTAGCGGTCAATGGTCAGGTTCTTCAAATATTTACTATGGCGATCAGTACAAGAAGACCACACCATTTTACGATGCTTCTACATCTATCCCAGAACATCTTAAGGTTAAACCAATTGCTGAACAACATGCATTGGAAAGTAGAAAAGCTTGGAAGGATGTTGCGCAAGCCATTAAGGAAGGCTCATTTGAGAAAATTTCGGAATCCAAGTCCAAATTGGAAAATGCTCAAAGAGAAAAAAGAAAGGAAGAAACAGACACCAGTACCCCTTGGAAGGTTAGATGGTTTAAGAAAGTTGATGATTCTATTATACCAGCTTTAGGTGACAAATCCGATCAACCATTCCTTAATTTGTGCCAAATTGGCGGGTTTTCCAAGTACAATGTTCCAAGCGGTAGCTTCAATTCAGATGCTAAGTCAAAGACAGCAGTACACTGGAGGTTTGATGATGAGGCTTTCAAGAATGAAAAGGAAATTGTTATTTAATGCTATGATCCCACCCCTTTTTTCTATTAACTTTTCTATCTGTTAATTATTAATGCCTTTCCCCTAACATTTTCATGTACACTTCCTGTTGTTCTTGTGATTGTTTTTTTTCTCTCCCTATTTGTCTTCTTTTTTTTCCGCTTATTTTTTACATAGATTTTGCCATTGTGCACATGTCGTTTATTTCTATTTCGATAACTTCTCTAATGATATAATTTTACTCTAACTTCTCCCGGATGATGTAATCACGTTATTTAATTTATCACCTGTCAAAAATGGTGGGGGCGCATCATGTCCATTAGGGCGGTTCTTAATCACATGATACCTTTTCCACTAGGGCTCACTATGTGACGCCGAAACACATATGCTCCCAACCCGCTGAGGCAAAAAAAAATTCGAACTTCACATTACACAAAAATTTCTTGAAAAGTTGAAAAGATTCATAGTGTAGAGTCCTAGAACATATCAAAACAGCAATAACTATCAAAAATGGCTGCTGAACAACCAAGATGTATGTGAGAAATGAAATCAGAAATGAAAATAAAAAGAATTAAAGTATGATTTGACTGTGGGAATGGGAGGGATTGAAGTGATGACTTATACCAGACCAACAACAAGAGATTCAAAGAACAACAATAAAATTTGGGATTATGAATGAAAGAATGAAACTAAGAAGGGATAACTGAATATTATATGATTAAATAAGTTCCAACCAAATCAACTTGAACTCGTCAACAGTTGAAAACAGCTGAGAAGATAATATGTTTTCTTTTTCTTGTACGAGGGTTTTCATAATTCACCGAGCAGAATGTATACAACAATAAAGTATCTATAAACCCTTTTCGGAGAACAAGAGGAAATACAATAATGAAGTGAAATAAAATTTGCGAAAGCCAGATCAATATGGCCCAAGAACTTGGCCTAACTCATTCATCACATCGAGTCATACTTAATTATCAACAGGATTGGTTAAAGTCCAAATAACTAACAATTTTTCTTATAGTATACGTTAAAGGTAAACATCTTTCTTACCAAAGAAGTAAGAGTGTTAACAACCCAAACGTTTCTTTGATCAAGATCGAAGGTGTTGATGCTCCAGAAGATGCCAAGTTCTACTTAGGTAAAAGAATTGCTTACGTTTACAAGGCCCAAAAGGAAATCAGAGGCTCAAAGATCAGAGTTATCTGGGGTAAGGTCACCAGAACCCACGGTAACTCCGGTATCGTCCGTGCTAACTTCAAGAAAAACTTGCCACCAAAGACCTTCGGTGCTTCCGTCAGAGTTTTCCTTTACCCATCAAATATCTAAGTTGCTTACACAGTGTTATTAATATATACTAGTATCGCTACCCTTTTGTTTCATTTCATAAAAATTGTGTAATTTAATTGGTTCATGAAAAGTTACAGTTAGACGT
Source organism: Saccharomycopsis amapae (assembly GCA_031125765.1). Lineage (NCBI taxonomy): Eukaryota > Fungi > Ascomycota > Saccharomycetes > Ascoideales > Saccharomycopsidaceae > Saccharomycopsis > Saccharomycopsis amapae. Next base: position 140,121 of record JASTVC010000005.1, on the reverse strand, counting down.
TGAAGAAAGATATTTTCAGCAATGTTGTAGATTGTTATTTGTGCGAAAATTATTAATTTTGTTTATTATGAAGACATGAGTGTATTGCCAATTAAATTGTGAAGATTGGCATTTCACCCGAAAGACCATCTAAAATTATGAAATTGTTAATAGGCTTATTTTTGTTCCCCAAAACATTGATAACGTCCTGGGCCAATACTCCTCCAACAATAGCCGACACAGGGGCAAATTCATGATTTTGTTGACCAATGAATGATTCAATGAGTTGACTTGTATTTTCAAGAACGGTTGGAGGAATAGACAAGTTTTCACAAATCTTCATAGCCTTTGATTTCAAGGAATCTATTGTTAACTCGTCCGCCTGACTGATATCCAAGGACGCTAAAGTCAATGGTAAAATCGGACTTATTCTTTTCAACTTTCTTTTCGTAGTATACGTTTCTTTTATATTTTCTGATTGCTTGTTAAAATTTTCCAAAAATTGCTTAAAGCTCTTATAATAATCTTTGGTGGTAACATTTTCAAAACTTTGATTGTTTTCAGTAAAGCTCTCCACGGATACAATTTCAGAGAAACTGAAAACCTTCCCAGTTTTTGTAGAGATGTTTGATTTTTCTTTCTTATAAGTTGCTGTATGTTCAATCAAATCGAGAAATACGTATCCTGACAATCCATTGAGACCTGTGGCGTAAAATGGGATGTTTAGCTGTCTAGTAATATTGTTAATTTTTAAAATCGAATCTTTAGTCAATTCGGTAGAGATGACCAAATTGAATTGACTGAACCATTCAGGGTCTTTTGTGTTGATATCATCCGTAAACACGTTTAGATCAACTCTTGGATTGAGGTCCTGGATTTTTTCTTGCGCGCTTTCCACCCGCTTCTTCCCACAATCTTCCTCTGAAATGTAATATTGCCCACTGAAGTCAGCCTCAGTAATATCGTGATTGTCAATTATCGATAATGAGCCCACACCACCAAGCACAAGATTTTTGGCGATTTCCGTACCAACGGCGCTCAAATTGATGAGCAAAATGTGAGCCGTCTTGATCTTTCTTTGGGCTTCCAACCCCCACAAACGTATCTGTCTGTCATATAAGGCAATTTCCTCGTTAGAAAGTTCTTTTGGGGCTGACATCATTAATATGGTATGGCAATTGTTATTATTAAACGCGTGAAATTCCTCACAGAATTTTTTTTTTTTTTTGGTGGATATGGGGGTGTGCGACATGATATTAGCAGCCCTCGCACTGGCACCCCCTCAGAGAACAACAGCTGGCCAAAAATTTACAGATTGAAAGAAACACAGACGGATTGTTTGTTGGTTGGGCCATAGCCTTCTTTATCCATTCACTATCCACTGCCGTTGTTTTGCACTAAGAAACAACACCAAAATATCCTCCCGATATACAATCACCTGGGCCGCTACCTTGGGCTCTTCCATAGGCACTGGCATTGTTTTTCATATACCAACCGCTCATTCATTTGACCCCTGACAGAATCCAGTAATAATTTTAGTACGGTGCCCAACTACCGCAATCCTCCTCATTAAGATATCTCCCTGTGAACATTCAACCTTTCACTTTTGATACCCAATAATACCTCCATTTTTTGGCTTACAAGGCAACCAATTCCCGCGTATTTTGTTTGAGTTTGTCTTTGTGGACAGAAAAACAATAGAAAAAAAAATAAAACAAAACAAACAAAAAACAACAAAACCCTAAACCTTGTCAACCATAGAGATTACAAACATAGAGTATAAAGGCCTTCAAAATTCATCATCATGCCTTCACAACAATATAATACACATAACTTACCTGCTGGAGTCATCAGAAAATCTCACAGAGAAGTTAGATTTGGTGCTTACATTTTAGGCTCCACTTTAGGTGAGGGTGAATTTGGTAAAGTCAAGTTAGGATGGAGAAAAGACGGAAAGCAGCCTTTGCAAGTGGCAATCAAATTGATTAAAAGAGAGTCCATTCCTAGAGGTTCTGAAAGAGAATCTAAAGTTCACAGAGAAATTAATGCCCTTAAGAAATTATCGCACCCGAACATTGTTCGTTTAGAAGAAGTTTTGCAAAATGATAAATATGTTGGTATAGTACTTGACTATGCCTCTGGTGGCGAGTTATTCGATTATATTTTCAACAATAAGCATTTGAAAGACTCCATTGCCTCCAAGTTGTTTTCTCAGTTAGTGAGCGGTGTTGACTACATGCATTCAAAAAATATCGTTCACAGAGATTTGAAACTCGAAAATTTGTTGTTGGATAAAAACAATAACATAATTATTACCGATTTCGGTTTCGTGAATAGTTTCACTCCAGGAAATGAACTTATGAAAACTTCTTGCGGTTCCCCTTGCTATGCTGCTCCAGAATTGGTATTGAAAAATGAACCATATGAGGCGAGAAAAGTCGATGTCTGGTCTTGTGGTGTTATTTTGTACGCCATGTTAGCAGGTTATTTGCCATTTGATGACGATCCAGATAATCCTGAAGGTAGTAACATTTCGAAGTTGTACAATTATATAAGTACAACGGAATTGACTTTCCCAGAATATGTGCAACCGTTACCTAGAAATTTGCTTAGAAATATTTTGGTCCCGGAACCAAAATACAGATATAATTTACAACAAATTAGGCAACATTCCTGGTTAGCCCCATATGCTCTTTATTTATCTGTCACTCCAGAAGAGTGGGACAGAAATGCAAAACTTAATAGACATAAACTAGTGTCACAACAGCAAAAGGAGCTCTATTTAAAACAACAAAAGCAGCAACAACGCTCTTCAAGTGGAGGAAACAATGTCAGAACATCAAGCACTTCTCGTTCATCTAATAGTGGCCCAGCGAATGTTAGAGCTAGACAGATAAACCCAAGATCTAGTAATCGTTACTCCATGGTTGAACCAACTACTTCCTCGTTTGCCATTGCAAGTAATAATTCTGGTATGAATATTCCACCATCATTACCTCTGGCTGCATCTAGGGGTCCTCCAAGATCATACTCTTCTCACGAAGTTTCACAACCTACTGGATCATATTCACCTCCTAATTCTAATGGTTCGGCGACATTGGTCAATATGCCACCTTCAAAGTCTTCTGCCTCAATTAAATCTTTAGGGGAGAATGCTGTGGCCAATAGTGATACCTTAATCCAGGGAACTAGTTCGTCACTGTCAAACACTAAGAACAAAACCGCCCAAGGTGTTTTGCTAGATATGGTGAACGCTGATAGAAGGAACAGCATCTACTCCGTTACTGAATCTAGTGAAGTACCACTTGAAAAGTATAAGCCAATTCCAAGCTCTTCTAACAAGACTCCAAGCTCTTCAGTTAGAAAGAATAAATTTAGCCAGAAGATGTTTGACAAGGATCCTCATTCTAAGCCAAGACCTTCATCTTATCATCCAGGTTTAATGTTACCAGATGGGCCATTGAATTTGGATTTTAGCTATTTGAACCCAAAGAGCACCGAAAATGTTGCCGCAAAGGCTGGTGGCCCTTCAATTTCACCGATTAATTCCATCAATGAAAAGGAAGAAGGTTCCAAGAAGGCCTATGTTACTGAGTCACCATCTAAAATATTGGAAGAAGATCAACCAACTGAAGAAGTTAAGCCTCCAACTCCAGTTAAAGAATCACCAGAAGAAACTTTTAACAATTCAACTCCAACCAAAGCCAACACAAATGCTCCCACATTTGCATCACACTCAGTCTTTGAAAATATTTTTGGTAACAAGAGTAAGCCAGCCGCACCTTCATTTGCCAGAAATCAAAATGTTGCTAGTAGTCCAAAGAGCAATATCAGTAGTGGCTCATATGCTCCTAAAGAAACAAAATCGTCCTATGGTGGTGCTTCGCCTCTTGCATCAAAATCTTCACCTGTTAAAGATTACGACTTGATCACTAACGGCGCGCCTCCTTCTCCTGAAAGCCTCGGTGACAAGAAAAATAAAAGAAATAGCAAGTACGGTGCATTGGGCTTACTTGGTGACAGTTCCAATAAACTTAATATCCCAAGATCACAATCCACTAGACTTAAATCTTCCGGATCTACTTATACCACTGCCAGTATCAAGAGCGAGAAGAAGAGATTTAGTATATTCGGCTCATTTACCGGCTTTGGAAACATTTATGATGCACCATACAACGATACCGAAGATAAGGTTTCCAGTGGCGTCTACCATAAGCAATCAAAGAGTGTTTCATTTGGCAGAAGATCTTCTATGATGGGTAGCTCTAGGAATAGAAGTTCAAGTAACGTCATTTTTCCAACCGCGGAAAGGCATCAAAACGAAAGCATTCACACAGGTTCCAGCACATCATCCCCAACAAAGCAAAGAGTTAAAAGTGTAATTGTTACATCTAACAGAAAAGTTAGTGAGAATACAAGTACAACAAAGAAAGTTTTAGATTTCTTCAGAAGAAGAAGTGTTGTGAAAGCAAGCTCATGATTAGAATCTTGAGCAATGCTTGTCATCCATTAAAAAAGAATTTGCCCATTTGTTTGGTTTCAAAGTTGTATCCAACGATAATCTTGTTGACACTCTTTTTATCATTTCGCTTTTTTTTTTAATTATTTTCGTTTTTGTCATTCATTCATTCTGTCCTTTAGATCTTGTATTTCATCCAATTTTCTACCAGTTATCTCTTGTTGTTTTTACTTTTCTGCTCTAATACCATACAGTTTTACTTTTCAGTTCTTTCAACAATTCCGTCTTCCCCTACAGATATTGTTGATAAAGTTTAATTTTTTCTGCTTTTTTAATTTTCTGCTTTTGTTTGTCTTTCCCCTTATCTCTAATATTCTTTCCAAAATCTTAAAAACATCTTACTTCACAATTTTTTTTACCATTTCTAATACCAAGCTATAACTTTATTAATTATTTTTCATACTATTCTGTCAGATATTGAACCCTGTAACTTCAGAAGAAGTTTTTGTGAAGGTTCGCTACGATTTAAGAAAATAAAATAAAGTAAAGAAGTTCGATAAAAAGTTATGAATATATTGAATAAAATGCACCATATTGAATAGAATAAAGAATAGAACGACGATGTATGAGATATCCCTGATTGATAGATTAAATGAGTTATTATTAAAAAAAAGAAGTTCCAACAACCTGGTGATTTTATGATAGTTTGATTAAGAGAATCTTCACTTATCCAAGATTTTTCTCAATGTTATAATAATAATGACTCAAAAAATAGAGGTCACCAGATGTTTATATTATTGTTATTAATATTGCAGCTTCTGTTCTTTTATAATTCTCTTCTTTACCATCCCCATTATACTGAACTGATAAATAACTCGAAAATATTCATCCACGTTAAAACAATCACCACCATCTTGGTTCTTTTTGCAACTTTCTGAAACCACTAGTGGCAAAGGATGCTGGGGCCTTGACACTGTCAGTTTGGCCTCTATAGAGACCAGTCAATCTGTAATCTCTTTCGAAATGCTGACGGTCCCATTGATCCATGCTGAATCTGTCTCTTTTGTTACCATTACTCCAATAGTGAATGCCGGACACCGCACCACCACAGATGGTGAAGAATCCAAACATAATGGTATATGGTATCGCACCTTCCCACGGAAACATTTTGGCTTATTATTATTATTATTATTCTCTGGTGTTCTGTACTATCAGAGGTGATATCTTCTGACAAGATGGTTTTTTGTTATTTTTCTTTATTGGTAAAAACTAGGAAATGATTGGTTTGCACGCAAATGATTGTTACCCGGCCGAATGATTTTGGTGGGTTTCTTTCCTACGCCTAGACTGAGCATGCATATACTGCAAGATTGTAATTGTTAAGTTATAAAAACATTTAGAATATATCTATATAATACAAATTAGAGTACAATAATTTAATAATGAGAATATATCAAGGATGCTGATGATTTGTCCCGGGCCACGCCAAAATTTGTCCCTTTTTTTCTTCATTTGAATTCCCCAAAAGTTTGTTAATTTCCTCCTCATTCATCTCATCCAATAAACGAATTTTTTCACTCCCGTCATCACTTTCTCCGGCCTTATTGGCCAACTCCCCATATTTTTGACCGACTTTGGTGAAGATGGCGTAGTTCTTCTCCAATTTCTTCTTTAGATTCCTAATCAACTTCAAACCAAATTCTTTATCGAGTGGTAAGTTATCGCTCAAAACGTTGATTAAACTTCTGACAAGTACCAAATTCTCAAAATGCAATTGGGATTTTTCTTTGAACATGCTATATTCACTTGAGGACATGTTTGGTGGTTTGGGGCTATGAGCATCGGAAAATACTTCATTACCAGAATCTAAGAGAGTCAATGCTGAATAATAAAGCATCACATAAATATGTAATGGGGAATATCTTAGGTTATCAATAATGTCCCTATCGCTAATTGCCGATTTGATAAGGGATTGTGCCGACGAAACCGCAATATCTTTGCTTCCCAAATCATGCAGGTGATCTATCCCATCATAAATAAGATCGCTATTATCTTCATCCTCAATTTCGCGATTTGGTTCAATTACAGATTGGGTATTATTTTCCCCTAGCTTGCTATATTGATGGTTGACATGCAATCTGGCAAAATTATAGTAGATCAAGGTGGATTTAACAGACCATGGATTGCCTGTTTGATAAATAGGTGTCAATAAACATGTCCAAAGAACCATCCATTTGTCCAATTCCAAATTGGTTTTCCACGGCATCCCAAAAACATCGGGGGATAATATGGCCCATGCATTACCCGATACAACAGCATTGATCGCCTGGTTGAATTCCAATTGTGACACAAGCTTCAAGTCATTATACGTTGCGGAATTCGATAACAAATTCTCATTCAAGGTTTTCTTTGTGGTAGTTGCACGGGATTCACCGTTATCGTTAGAAGAAAGCAAATCATTATCGGTGGTGGTTTGGATAAGCATATTAGTGGATTGGATTTCAGAGGAATTTATAAAATTATGGTTGGTAAAATTGGTTCTATGTTGGAATAACAACTTTCTAGATTGTTTCAAAGAGGCATCTTGAGAAGAGTTCATTATTGGTTGCTTCCTGGATAGAAAACTTTGTTGTGCATCCGCAATATAAAGCAAGTACCATAGTTTCAATTTGCTGATTTCGGAAATCTTATTCCCCAGTTCTCCAAATTCATCTGCGATTTTGCTCTTGTCAATGGTCAAAATCTTGCTATCGTTTAGTTTAATGAATACCTTATTCAATTGAAACTCTGAGGCTAATTGCAAAGCTATTCCTAGTAACAACTGGGAATTCTCAAACCAAAAAGTACCGATACATAAGGCAGTGATGTTCATGAACAACTTAAATTCTCGGCTGTTATTGATTTCCGCAGCCTTTTCATTGTTGGTTAACAAATCCCACTTTTTGCATGGCAAAGTTCCTGATTTATTGGCATCACGAGAGCACAAACTAATGTAATCATCATATTCTCTTTGAATATCAGAAACAGATTCTGATACGCCATTCAACAACTTATTCCCATTCTCATTAATCTCGTCATCAACATCATCAATTCCCCATGCGGACCCCAGTTTGCCGTTCAGAGTTGAGCCCAGCGAGTGCTTGAATATGACATCATTCATAGTTTCCAAATATAATTTTCTTAGACTATCAATAAATGTTGTTTGTTTAAATTTGGAATTGTTGATACACCCAATTAAACTAATTATAATCACCATTAATTTTGATTTCACGTATACCAAATTTCTATCAAATTTGGAAATGTCAAATCCGAACAAATGCGGTGCAACATTGTCCAAAAATTTACCATAGAGCTCCTGAAACATTGAATACGGCACTAATGAATATAAATTCTGTGATGTTTTCTGAGAGTTTGATTTCAGCTGGGAATCAGGATTTAAACTATTTTCTCCAGACTCACCTGGTGCCATGGTATGTTTTAAACGCTTTGGACAATGATATTCTTTTGGTAACTGTGCAGAAGAAGATACTTCGGTGATACTTTCAATTGGTCTTTTATTGTTTTTTTGATCCTTTGTGATCGGATCTGACTGATTATTTCTATTGCAGTTGACCTGATTATTCAGATATTCTTTAGAGTTAGATTTATTGTGTGTTGAAATGGGTTGATTTTCTGAATTGCTCGCCGAAACTATTGCAGTTTCCTCTTTTCCAAGTTCATCTTTTCCAAGTACGTCCTTGAAACTTGGCAATTTTGGCTTTTGAAATGATGACTGTTCACCTGTAACGGGATTATACCCGTAATCACTATATTCCAGGTAGCTCCATGGGGTTGGATTTCCGGTACCGCCTTGGTAGGGCTCAGCATAAGAAAAGCTTTGAGTTTTCTTCGTAGTTGGATGTGATAAGTTGGAGTCATGATAGTCTGATATCGATTCCGCATGGCCGTAGATGCTGCCTGGAATATAAGGGTTTTGCTTTGTCAGGAAAGAAGGCTTGGAATGGCTATGAGCACTATCTTGATAATGATAAGACGACTGTGAAAACGGGGAAGAAATGGGACTATTAGTTTGTTGATACGTCATAGCACTATTTAATGAAGGAATCGACTGGCCAAGGCCCGCGCTATCTAGCTGAAGATTTGGTAATTTGTCATTGAATTTTCCGTCTTTCAAGAAACCCATAATTTCATTTAGGGTATCATTAAAGTTTTCGAGTTTGTTTTCCATACTGTTTTTCCATGGATCATGAATAATATTATTCTTTTCAGCTGGTTGAGCATGAGTCCCAGCTGGAGTTTGAAACTGTTGGGGGGCTTGTTGTTGCAACTGAACCGCTTGATGATATTGAGCATCGTTGATTAGAAATTTATTAACGTTATTAGCAAAATATTCTCTACTGTTTCCATTAGATAACATTGTCGGTTGGTTTGGGTCGCGGTTCACGGGTTTGATTTCCTTTGATGAGTAACTATGCACTTTCATTTGATAAATACACTCAAGTTGGCCGTTCAAACACCTTTTACATGGTCCTTCACCATTATTCTCACATTTCACCTTTGACTTTCGACATCGAAGACAAGCTTTTATTCTCTTTGGAGGAGAATTATTTTCTTTATTACTCTTGGGTGCCTGGGCGGGTTGATGTGATGAGGTGGATGTGTTTACATTTTTTGGTTTGGCTTTCCGGGGATTGATTAGCTGAAACTTTGATGTTAAAGTCGAAGGGATATTGCTTGCTTTTGCTGGTGGCATGAAGAAACTGATTGGGGGGGGGGGGGGTTTGTATATGATCTCCTCTTGAGATGAGGGAAGGTTCAATCTTGAAACAATTGTGTTCCTAGCTATTATTAGTGCCTGGATTAGGGAAAAACTTCAGCCTCTATTATTATTCTCTATAACGCAATATTGTAACAAAATAAGGGAGATCTTTGTAATGATTGGAATGGGGTAAACATCAGCCAGCGTTCATAATAGAATATACACCCAAATATGGCTAATTCTTTTATTGCAAGAAAAAAAAAATAAAATTATTTTGTTATGCAGTTATAAACTTAATAACACACCCAAACACCTGTTATACATGTATAGACATCCAGACACCCTAAACAATAAGCTGAGTCTTATCTAAACACTTATAAGATATCTGTCATTAATATAGATGGCACACTATAATAATGTCGCTTACAAGATCTAACAAGGCGTCGCAAAAACAGGAATAATATGCTTTAACTCTATATACAAGTGAGCCACGTTTAGCGAGACCAGGCATCTATGGTAAACATGAACATATTTGATCAAGAACGTTACGGTGATAATCGAGAGGATATTGCCGAGTGAATATTTGATTGGTGTCAAAATGAAATGATAGATATTTAATGGAGAAATATTGCAAAGAAAACTGAAAGCCGAAAAAAATATGAGAAAAACAACGAAACAGGAATAATACATATCATTAATAGTAAAAGAGAAAATGGAAACCATAATGCCACCAATAATAGAATACAAAGAATTATGAGAGGAGGAGGAGTGAAATCTATTAGTAAGCTAATGGGTATCTCATTTCGAACTCTTCTTTTGCAATAATCTCTTCAATTCAAGTTTTCTCTCAGCTCTAGATTTTATAGTTCTCTGATATCTTTCAGGTAAATATCTCTTTCGTCCACTTGTTATTATTTTTGCCTTTTGAGCTTCTCGACTTTCGCTTCCATTCTCACTTATACTATTGTTATTTTTTGATGCATTCTTCTTAATTTCCTCTTGTTGATTTTTTCCCATTTTTTTATTGAAAATACTATCATCTAATTTTAATTCAAAAGGCTTTAATTGCTGTGAAACACTGATTGGAACATTTTCCCATTCAGAGTAATAATCCATCTCGGTGGCGGAATACGACCACACACTAGGCTCTTCGTCTAGCAATAGTTGACCATCCGACATATCTGATTTAGAAGCGTTTGTTCTGTATTCCATGAATAATGGTCTATAGCCACTGTACAAAGATTGTAGACGGAGTTCTCTTGGAGAGAAAGATTTCAATTTCGGGGCCTTAGGTAACCAAGAATAGTCCACCTGAGTCATCTTTTGCTGACGTTTTCTGTCATCTAACTCCGTCTTCTCTTGTTCTGTCGCTTTCGTCAGTTGCTGTTCTTGACTATCAGTTTTGGCATCTTTCTGAGGCCCTCCAGAAGTCGCAGATGTATTCGAGTTCAGGGTGGTTTGGTTTGCTGCAGTTGATGATGTTGCGGTGGTTTCAGGGGTCTTCTTTACCGTTATGATGGGGTTATTATTTGTTCTTGTAGTTGATGAGAATCTTTGGGAGAGGGTTTTCCCCATACGATTCACAGAGGCTGACCTAAAGTCATGGGCTCGGTATACTTTAAACATTATTCTAGTTCCAGTATATATCTATATATATATTCTAAGATGAAGAAGGTTCCCCGGTTTGTAGTGGAGATTCAAGTTTTTTCGATTTTTTTTTTTTTGCCCCTTCATGCTACATCAGGGCAACTGCAGGGTCAGAGATATCTGAACATACAGAATTGATACAGAAGTTAATTACAAAAACATTAAAAATATCGAAATATTGGTACTATAGTAACTGAAAAAAAAAAATTACAGTAACAACAAAAAAAATAATAACATGCAATAAAGGAAAGTCCTTTTTTAATATTTAACACAATAAAGCAACGGTTAACAAAAATATGGAGTGCTTAATGAAGCTAACAAATGAGAATAATCTTTCTTTTTTTTCTTTCTTTCTCTTCTTCTGGAAGGGCAAAATAAAATCATTAGAAATACCAAAGTCTCATTGAAAAATATTGATCTTATTTCATAAAAAAAAAAATAGATGATCAAAAAAAGGATCGAGTGCTACGAAGGGTCTTCGAAATAACTAACATGACAAAATGAAATAAAAAATAATATAAAAACACACAAAAATAGGAGAAAGAAATTTTGCGATAACGATCAAAGAAAATCAATCTCTAATGACTAACTGAAAAAAAAAATGTCCATCTAGCTCCCCCCAACCGCAGTTAAAAAAAGTAAAAAAAAAAAAAAAAAAAAAAATCCAAAATAAAGTACTGTCCCCAAATCAAGAACAAATATAATAATAATCGTTGATGTGAAATAAAATAGCGTTTTGTGAAAAGTCTATTGTGAAAGACTGCATGATACACATCATTTTCTAACTCTCTTCTTTTCCAAGTAGGCAATGTGAGCCTCCGATTGGTCGACCTTAGTATGGGTATGGTTGGCACCCTCGTATAATTTCTTCTCACCAGTGGCAGCAACTTCAACATCATCTTCATAACATTCATCGATACTTTCCAACCATTCATTTTCAAAGATTTCTTCAATAGTACAACGACAAGCTGGAGCTAACCGAACCATCTTGCTAATCAATGGTCTCGAGTACTTTGGCAAAGCTTTCAATAATCTGTCTTCGCCCGAAGTAGATTTAGACTTCAAGGCATCAGGATTGGCTCCTTGATCCTTATCCACTGGTGTAGGATATTTAGTTTGACTAGTAGCGGACTTTCTTGGTGATGGTAATGGTTTATCATAATCTGGACTTGCATTGGAACTTGAAGATTCGGGAGTGGTCAATGGAGTGTCCTTCTTTGAATCGCCGGTAACTGAACCTTCAATATTTCCATCATTTTTGGAAGAGGAAGCATCAGCTTTACCATCTGTTGAAGCAGAACCATTGATAGAAACAGGTTCTCTCACTTTTTTCAACATTGAATTCAAGCTTTCGGTCCCATCACCTCTTGTGGCAAACAATTTGAAACTTTGATCAGATAGTTTTGGTACTTTCCAAGGGAACTTTCTCAAGGTCATACACGAATAGATGATAGCGGCAGACCAAATATCCACTGGTCTAGGGTCGTATTTTTGGAACACCACCACTTCTGGAGCCAAATATGGATCTGAGCCAACAATACCTCCTGCCTCAAGGATTTTGTTGCTGAAAGGATAAGTGAACACCACTGACGACCCAAAATCAATAATTTTCACGATCCCCTTTTCGGTGATACAGCAATTATCCAACTTTAAATCTCTATGCGCCAATCCCATGGAGTGCAAATATCTAACACCTTTCAAGATTTGCTTGAAACAGCAATCCACTTCGTGTGATGTCATTTTACCACTCATAACGATAGCAAACAAATCAAACTCACAATATTCCATGACCTGGTATATTTTATCGTTTTCGTAGCAAATTTCGATTGTTTCAATGATGTTGGTATTTTTTAAAGTTGACCCAATACAATATTCACTAGTGATTTTTTTTGTATAATCTTTTTTGCTTTCGTTGGCAAATCTTGCACGGAAATCTTTAACGGCAAAAATCTTCTTATCATAGACTCTCTTAACAATTCTGACAGAGCCACCAGCCCCAGCACCCAAACTCTCGCTCATTTTATTATACCTTTTGCTAAATGGCAAGACCTGTTGTTCGTGATGAAGGACGCTGTTATTGTTCAATGATGATGATTGATTGGTATACAAATTACTGGCCGAACCTTTACCGTTTGGAATATTAATTGAAGGAGAAACAGGGGAATTGTAACTTTGGCTTCCACTTCCATAACTGTTTCCGTTACTATTGAAATTTGGGCTGCTGGAATTATTGGTCTTGGTCCCAATACTAATAGCATCTGAGTTGGAGCCTGGTTTACGTCTAGAGAAAAACTTCTTCAAATCATGCTTTGAAGATCTAGTATTTAGAGATCTAGGCGGATCATATGAGGCGCACACATCACTTTGGGGTTGGGGAAGTGGCTGGTCATTGCTGACAAGGTCTGATGGAGAGTTATTGTTGTAATGTCCGTTAGCACTGGTCACTGTATAACTGGCGCCCGCAGTGTAACTATATGATCCACCATTATTCATGTTAGTTAAGGAAGAAGAATTCTTTCTTGACTGTTTGAAAAAATTGCTCAATGATGCCATAGAAGAGTTTCTAGAGACCGACCCATTGGAAGATGATTTGCTATCACCATTATGATAAGATGGAGAGTTATGAATGTAATTGATTTTTGACTTGGTCACGATGAATCGTTGATCGATCTCAATATTGTTTAAATCATTCACCTTTGGTGATAGAATATGGTTGCTGTCAATGATATTTCCGTTTGCTGGAAAACTGAACCCTTGGGATTCGTAGGTAGTCTGAGTCGGACTGGTTATCAGTTGGTTTTTCGAGCCACTGTATGGAGCAGAATAAGGAATAGATGATGATAATGGAGAATATGATGCGCAGTTGAAGTCAGAGGCGTTAGAGCCTCTTCTGAAGTCTATAGGAGCATCAGTAACACTATTCTTCTTGACAACCCGTCCATTGTAAGGAATGTAAGTGATGGTGCTCACACTGCTATCGGTAAAAGAGCTAGATTCATTACTTGACATCGGAACTGATTTTCCTTCTTTAGAAATCGAAAGACCATTGATAAGGGAAACTTCATTATCAGTGGTTGGCTTGCGATCGTCATCCTCAAACGGGTTTTTGCTATCGATATTGTCCTTTTGTTTGAGCGGCGAGTTGATCGGAGCATGGTGTGTGTCCAGCGATAATGACACTTCTAGAGGGTCATAATCCCCATTATCGATCTGCTGGCCATATTGGGGAGAGAAATAGAGACTTTCTCCATCGTTTACTTGGGGGAAGTTGTCGGGATTCTTCAATGCCGAAGAGAGTTCCGACTTCTCCACGTCTTTCACAGTGTAGCTAAAATTCAAATTAGATTTAATTTTTGTTTGTGAGGAGTTGTTGGAGTTGGAGGCGGCAGAGTTCTGTATGTTTCTAGGCGAAGAGGTTGTGGATGAAGAAGAAGACAACGATGATAAGATCTCTGGATTTGGTGAGGTGGTAGGAGACGCCGACGCCGACCTCAACCCAGAATTGCCTTGAATAAGCCTGGTCAACGAAGATGTTGAACGAGCTTCAGTGTGAGGATTGTCCATCGTCCTATGTTTATATATAAATTATTATTATTATCAGGACTGAGCTTTATTGCACTTTCTTAGACTAAATTCCGTTGGTGTATAATATGAGAGGGAAAAAAAAAAGGAGCGGGTTAAATTAAAACTAAGCAAGAAATAACTGGCGGTGATTTGCTAAATTAAGCAGACTGTCTGGGCAGTTGTTGAGATCGCAAAAAGCAGCCAAAGTTTATGGTCTTGCAATACCGGTAAACAGTAAGTTAATGTGTATATAGGCCGTGTAGAAATGGTATCTCCGTATAAAACAGCTCAAGAGGAATATTTGTGATTATGCCAACACCAGACGGAAGATTCATGCCTTTTAGGCAACCAGAAAAAGTTGGCGAATCACCGACGATCCGGCACGGACAACCGCTGCAAGATTATGCACCGCCGGGGATTCCGAAGAGGTGGCGAATAGCTCACTCTGCAGCCACTTTACGCACCACCAAGCACACTCTAGCTCAAAACACACGTATATTAGTAATTAGTATTATTATTATTAGTAGAAGTCGATCACAATAAGTTGTCGCTAACACCATCACTAGGACGGCCCAATGAACCACACTCTTCCAAGAATTCGTTTGGATTGATGATGGCGGTTGACCCATAAATCACGCTTCTCTTGATCCCGGTGCTGCTACTATCGACATTCAATCCAGTGGCCCATTCTTGCAAGTTCTGGTACTCCAAGTAGTTACCTCCACCCACTACAAACACCACAGACTGGTGATAGGTGGATCTCTTAGGCAATTTTGAATGGTTACCTCTGACAATCGTTGGGTCAAAGTACAAATAATCATCAGTGGTATTTAAGGTGATTTGGTTAGCTCTGGTTGGTTCCATGATGGATTCTACCAAGTTGGTAATTGGCATGGTCTGCTTCTCTGGCAATAATGTCTTCAAACCAGATATAATTGATCCAACACCACTTGTAAGTGTACTGCCATCAAAAAGCTTCGAGGAAATCCCTGAAAACAAGGATCCACCGGCAGCATTGCCAAGGGAGCTTTTGATACTGCTGTTATTGGCAGATGGGTTGTCATTGCTATCAACGCCAGATGATAGGCTAGATAATGTTACAATTTCTTTCACTTTCTTGATATATGCCAATGCGCTTAAGTCGCAGTTCAATCCTTGTAAAATCGACTCCACTTGGTTGGTGAATTCTGGCGACAAGTCCAAACTCAAATATAAGATCAAATAAGTTCTCAATTTATCATTTTTGTTACTTTCTGATTTGTCGTTCCTCAATTTTTCCAAGAAATCAGCCTCCACCTTTGATTGGTTATCTTTTTTGCAAGTTTGTTCCACTTCAAAGAAAACATCCAAATTGTTGGCTTGTAACTGTTTCAACAATGCATCCAAAATCGACATGTGTGTGTCAATAACCTGCTTTTTCGCGGTCAATTCTGGTAATTGTTTGATAGCCTGCTGGATCTGATAAGTATCTGATTGATTTGGATCAATATCACTTAATGAAGTAACACCTGTTTTATTAGTCAAATCAGCTGCCTTGTTTCTGTATTCGCTAGCTTCCTTTTCAATATTTTCCACAACCTCTGGGAAAGGTGACGCAGCATTTTGTTCCCAAAAGAAATCATTACCATCAATATAGCATTTTTTCGACTTGGTGGCACCGGTTTCAGAATCGACAGTTTGTAGAACGATGGTATTTCTATTGAGCTGGAACACATCACTGATCATACATGAATAGATCCAAGAATGGGCAAACATTGCTGATAAATCAATATTTCTATCCAATAAGACCAACACTTGTCTACTATCGCCATGGCCATGCAGACTGTAAGTTGTTGATGGAGACATACTCTTCATATTAATGACGTGATCGCGTAGTTTGGCATCCAATTTTTGAGCAACAAATTCCGCTGGGCCACCTCTAGGGGCTCTAATGATTGGCACAGTACTCAAAGTTATGATAAGATTGAATAATCCGGAGGCAATACTATCAGCAATTTTGGTGATTTCGTCTTCCGTAACTGCCGGGGTATTTAATTTTGAGTAAACTCCTTGTAAATCTAATGAGAATAGCTGAGGTTCAGTTACAAGATAATCGAGGTACTGATCAAACACCTGTTTAACTTTTTGTGATCTTCCAGTTAACGACACCAAATTGGCAAATTCCTCTAATAATTCCCGATCCAAAGAGCTCAAGAAGTTAATGTAGTATTCTGAATAAAAATCTTTTTCCAAATCCTCTACGATCTTCAAGATGTTTTCTTTGGTTGGTTGAATAAAATAGATCGCTGGAACATCTGGTAATGCGGCTCGACTAGGAGAGTTGATCAATGTGTGCATGGTGATACCTGTATTCAATAAATCGTTCACGCTGAGGATAGATGAGACAATGTTGGTGGATTTTTTGTCCAATACCAATACTTTCCAAATAATGTCTTGTTTGAGAAGATTGGCGTCACTGGCATCTGGTTGCACAACTTTGTTCAACGCAAGCATCTGCTCGATCGCCACAACCTGGCGGGATCTGAGTGAGTCGTCGGCAGACATGTCTTCCAATATATCAAAGGTTCAGGGTCCTGTTGTTCACAAAAAAAACTGCGCTAGATTGAGAAGTTAAGGGCTGGGTTGATGTTTTGGTTTTCTTTTTTTTTTTTCGTCTTTTGCCTGTGTGGGTAGAGGTGACGTTGTCAAAACAGGGGAAAAAAAAGTGCACACTTTTTGCTATGTGCACAAAATGTAGGAACAACAGTGACAGATTAATCGCTTCATTCGAATTGTACAAAGACACAGGTTAACTCAAGCAAGCACAAAAACAAAAACAAGACAGGAGCATTGTAGGGGTATACAATCTACGTGCGCAATATTAAGTAGCAACATACATAATTAATTAAGAGTCATCACGTCCAGTGAGTAAAGATGAGCAACGGCTAGAGCATATCAATGAAAAATAAAGAATTCGGAAGAAAACGAAAAGATGAACTTTGCAAGAGAAAAAAGAAAACAGTTCAATAATTAGGAAAATGGAGAAATATAATAGAGACTTGAACAAGTGTGTATAACCCAACAATACTAACATAATACAGTACCAAAACTAGTGATAAGAAAAGAAAAAAAAAAGAATAAGAATAAGAAAAGCATAGAGACCTCTGGCTCCAATGATATGAAAAATGAGCAAAAAACCATTACAATAGATGACGTGCATATGTAAAACCGATCCATCAAAAGAAGAAAGAATAACGGCAATAGGGTGAAGAACTGAATTTTGATTGAAAAAATCTCGAGAAGAAAAGAAAACATCATCTGTAGGATATGATCATTCAATATCATCAAGTAGACAATTTGAGTCAATCACTCTCCCCAAACGCTGGCATCAAAATAAAGACTTGGATCCAAAGCACTGATATCTGCGCTGGAAGCTTCTCCATCCAAAAGCAACTCAGCCATTACTTTACCAGTACCTGGCGCATTATTAATACCCCAACATGAATGACCACTTGCTAGATATAATCTTGGCACATTCGTTTCGCCAATCAATGGACCACTACTGCTTGGAACATCAAGGACCGGCAAATAACAAGCCTGACGTTTCAAAATTCTTCCCTTTCTCAAATTTGGCGACAACTTTCCAACAAAATGGAACAATCTATCACACTTTTCTTTAACGACTTGGACATCATCAGTAGTTTCTGGAACATCAACAGCAGTATCACCCTCACCACAGACATACACTTCATCTTTTCTGGCATATATTTCTGGAGAAACAAACCCGCTCTTTGAAATCTTTAGTTCAGTGAAAATGGCGTAAGGAGAAACCATCACCCCATTTTCTGGTAAAACAGTAATCGAATGAGCCCTCAACCCTGAGATTGGGCAATCCGGTAGAATTTTAGATGTCCATGGACCGACTGATAAGACTACTTGATCTGCCAATAATTCAATTGGATCGGTATTACCAGATTGTTCGTCTTGTGCCGTAGACGGTATGTAAGAAACACCTTCCGCTTCTCCAGTTGTTTCTGAAAATATGATTTCGTTGACTTTACCAATAATCAACTCCACAGATCCACTTTCAATCGCCTTTTTCAAAATAAAGTTGGTAAATTTATATGGATGTACTTGCGCTGTAGTGTCCTCGCCACCCAACATCGACCAATCCTGGATGGCGCTTTGCTTGATCCAGTTTAAATCTAGTGGCAATTTCACACCATTACTGG
Organism: Saccharomycopsis amapae; assembly: GCA_031125765.1. Taxonomy (NCBI): domain Eukaryota; kingdom Fungi; phylum Ascomycota; class Saccharomycetes; order Ascoideales; family Saccharomycopsidaceae; genus Saccharomycopsis; species Saccharomycopsis amapae. Next base: position 121,502 of record JASTVC010000005.1, on the reverse strand, counting down.
CATCATGTTCATTTTGCATAATAGAGTTTTTACTGACAGTTCTTCTTTTCTTTTTCGTTGCTTTTTCTTCAACAGAGCTGGTGGCTGATCCCGTACTTTGTGGAGAGATCGCACTTTGTGTTCTGTGCTCATTTATATGATGGTGTTCAAGCTCCCCATTATGTGAGCTTAAGTCCGTGTTGGTACTTCTGTTATCATATATCGACTCTTTACTACTTCTAGACATCGCGTCATCACTATAGCTATTACTGCCATCATCCTGAAAATATTCTGCTTCTTGGAATTCTTCTTCGTCCTCATCATCCTCTATTGCTCCTTCCCCTTCTTCTTCATCCCCTTCCCCTTCCTCATCATCATCCTCGTCCTCATCCTCTTCCTCATCGTCCTCCGTATTTTTCAAAGACTTTTGAATGTCACCCTCCAAACTGACGGTGGTCAATTTTCTGTAATCCCACAATTCTTCGCCACTATATTCTTCTGCTAATTCACTATGTAGCTGGAATGATAATGGGACAATTTGTTGAGGAAATGCCCATAAGGCAAGTAATCCACCAGCTTTACCACTGGCACCACCTGCCACACGCTTAGATTCTATTATAGTTACGTAGTGCTGGTCAGGGTCAAACGAGGGATGCCTTGTGATATAATAAGCTATACAAACCCCAACAATACCAGCGCCAACGATTATTATATGCTGCTTGCCCTCATGTTTTCCCGAATGACTTGATGTGTATTTTATGAAATCTTCCATTGTGAATTATATTATAGGGATATCTCAGTTATTGGCAATGACTCTATCTTCTGAATTCCAAGACGATCAGTTTCTCTCTCCTTTGTTTGAAAAAAAAAAAAAAAAAAAAAAAAAAAAAGAAAAAGAATACCAGGTTTCACTTCTTGTAGCAGACCTTTGAATTGGCTTGTGTTTTGCTATGATTTAGGATCCAGCTGGTGAATGAATATTGATGAATACACCAACTCTTTTAAGTGTCTGCAGGAACAACACTGGCTTCGATGAGAGGGGTGGGCGATAAGTGCGATATATAGTACACAGTAATGATGGTATGATTTTTTTTTGCTTTTTGCATTTTTTTTTTTCCTGTTAGTTTTTGCTGTCCAATGGACGGTGGAGACTGCGTGCCCATAGTACTGCGTTTTTCGCACATAATGCCTGATTCATCGGCCGAAGCGGTCAGGGCACTTTTGGGGGGACACAATCCCAGTAAATCGGGCAATAATACGAAATCGGTGTTGCAGAAACCTGGCCCTCACGTTAACGCTCGACAACAATTACCAGTACTTTATAGATACACAGTAGGCAACAGGAATAACGCTCATTTTAGAGCCTTTGCACCGGTGGTTACTGCCTGGAAGAACCTGAAACTGGAAGGGGATATCCGGGTAGTGGTGGTTACAAACACTAGACAGTTGGGGTGTCGGGTAATAGCTGTTTTTGATATAACCTCTTAAGCATCCCTGTGGTAAGTGTACTCAAACACCCACAACTGTTAAACAATAACAAATGTATAATAATAAAACGACATCCCAATACGGATAATAATAAATATAATATATTATCCTATTATGGATACCCTAAAGAGAAAGCAGAAAGTATAAGTAACAAAAAATAATCCCTCACGTGCAGTCCTGAGGTACCCCAGTACGGCTAGCTCTTATTGACGTGCTTCTCAATATTCCAAAACACGAGACAAAGATGAAAGGCATTTTCATGATACTGTATTGTGATCTAAATATTACACTCTTGTTGTTGATATATTTGCTAGCAAATAACAAAGTAGTCAGCAAACATTTTTCTGTTCAATAACCTATCATTACATTATCATTAAGCTACTTGAACTACTTTTTCGAATCATAAGCGATCTAGGATTTTCAGTATTTCGTTCATCTTCATTTTTGATCTTATGCGAGAGTAATACACCGGGCAACTTGCATTTTCGCAGCAAATCTCTGTAACATTCCCTGCTCCCTTTACTGACTGAATTGAGCAAATTCTGCAAATGGTCTGATATTTTTGATTTTCCATTTCAATCAACTTCACGCGATTCATAACCTGATGCATTGTTTCAACCTCATCCATAGCACAAGCTTCGCAAAGGTTGGCATGATGTTTATCTCTGAAATTCACCGGCTTGTTGGTAATCTTTTTCCCGCAATTTACACACGTCTCAGTTTGAATATATTTTTGCAAAAGATTATCAGCATTTTTATTCCCTTTATTATTATTATCCAAAACAATTCTTCCCAGACTAGTGGTCGTATAACCCGGGTTCTGGTCACTAGTATTGTTCACATGGTCATACTTCAAATATTTTGGCATTTCATAATACCATTCCTTGACATCAACTCCAATAAGACTGAATATCCTTTCCAATGGTGGTACAAGCATTTTTGTTATATAATACTCTGAGTCTAATTCAACAAAATTATCTGGTTTATCAGTCACATCTTCCAAAAGCACTGCTTTGTCCTTCAACCGGTCGCCATTGCCTCTATTTTTCAAAATCAAATATGGAACACGCTCACGATACTGGGGTTCGTATCCTTGGTCTTGATTCATCTTCTTTGCTACCAATAAAGCACCAGGAGGCATGGTTTTCTCATTTTTGTATCCCCCGATTCTGATCTCTTTTGAAAAACAAAAGTCTTGGATGGAAACCTTGTTGGTCATTATCTTGTAAAATTGATCCTTCACATAACTCTTAATCTGAGAAACGTCCTGAGTTTCAAATAAAAGCCTCAATGCTTTTTCAGTGATTTTCTGTTGCGCTGGAATCCCGTCCCTTCTTATAGTTTCAATTCCTTTAGCATCAAACTTCGGGTCAATCTGGTCTTCTGATTCATAAGAATACCCAACATACCGTTTTTTTGCGAGCAACACACTAGGATGATACACTTTTTCAAACTTTAGGGTGATTGGGTCGGGGTTAATTTCCGTGATTTTTGCAGCAATGGTTCTTCCCAATTTAAAAGCCTCGGCTTTGGATCTCCCAGGTAAATAAACAAATAAACTATCGGTATCACCATACACCACTTTTGCATTCCATTCTTTAACTGATTCAATGACCCTCGCTGATTTTTCTAAAGTTTCTCTTCCGGTTTGCACAATCGCGTCAGCAATGTCGGAGCAGGGCATTCTTCCAGAAAATGTTGCAGAAGTGTACCCATACGTCACATTTGCAATTAATTTGAGCGCAAGTTGCCTGCTATCATAGAGTCTCTTCATATCTTTGTCCTTATCGTCACCAAGTAGCTTCATTGTGGATTTGATCATGAATCTTGTGGCCAAGATTTCTTCCAACATTTTCGCAAGCATCGATTTCCTAACCAGAGGATTCACAAACATTAAACCATTAGGTGAGATATTAATATCATTAGATAACAACGCTATTAATTCTGGAGAGGTTTTAAAACTTGTTACCCCAAGTTTGTTGGCTTTCTTGAAGCTAAAACCCTGAAGTCTTCCGATACATGTTGAGTAGCAGTAATTGTAAGCAATGATGATAGACGGGTACAACGATTGAAAATCAAGAACCACAAGGGGACTTTTATAAAAGTTAGACGTGGGTTCCATAACTAATGGAATACACTCAAGAGGCTTTTGCCTCCGGACTTCTTTCTTTGATGGGGACGACAACATGAAATTTTCCAGTTTTGCCAAACGTAACAAAAACGACTCCACCTTAAATTGTGACCCTCTATAAAAAACCGAGTAAAAGTCAATTCCCCCAAGTCTCGCCTGCTCTACAATCTTGTAAATCATGTCTAAACTTTCCAAAAGTTCAATATCATAATTCACTCTGGTAACATAATAGTCCACAAAAATTGACAAACCTCCAATACTCCCATTATCATTATAGAAATCTGACAATTTTTTCATCAGGTAACTAGGAATTCGTTTTTTGAATACCGCAAACACCACATTCTCAATGTTGTAATCGCTCAATGCAAGTTCACTTCTTAACAATCTCCAAACATTCACAAAATATCTTCCGGTAACACTGATCCCCAGAGCATGATTATAACCATAATTGTCACTCACTTTATTATTAAAATAACAATTCACTCTAGCCAAATCTTTCAAAATATCATACTCATATTTGTTATTACATCTATCAATGATATAGCCCCATGAACTGGAATGGATCTCGTAGGAGCTTAACAAATCTGGATCGAAAACTTTCACTAAAGACACTAGCTCCTTGAACATATCCAATTCAGAATCAAACACCTCTATTGGGATGGTGGTAGCTGATGCAAACCGCTTCGTTGCCATATCATGATTGGATTTCAAAATGAGGATACCTTGGTCCACAATATCCAATTTCAACAGCATACTATTAGGGTCGATTTTCCAAAATATTGCTGACACTTCATCTTTCTTGTAATCCGGTGATAAATTTCCTCTAGTTGAGATATGCATCTCTATGGCAAAAAGGCTCAAATTATTAAAGCCATCAGGGCGACGATTCACTTTCTTGAGAGGGCTCAAAGATTTCTTTTTCCCGTTATTATTTGCATTGTACAAGAGGAATTTGGGAGTAAGGAACTCTATTTGTGATTTGTAATAACCGTTTTTTTGTTCCAGGCGGTTTATGCTGCTTCCTGGATCTCCATTTCTAAACTTTTCCGAGACTTCCTGATACCGAGGCTTTGGCACCGCGTACCTATAAACTTTGGTATTTAGCAACTCTTCAATACCCAATCCAGCACTAGAAGCATCGTGTATAAATGCGTGTCTTTTTTTAAGAACTTTATCATTAATTTTGATCATCTCCAGCTCGTAATTCTTTTCAGCATGTTTTCTCATTCGTACAGAAATACTTTGCTCCTGTTTCTGCGTTACTGAAACTCCATCTAATGATTTCCAATCCCTGGATTTCAATTTGAACCTCTTCTTGATTTGCTTGTTAACAAATGGAACGGCTGGAAGGTCCTCAGACTTTCCATAGAACGGGTCAGAGTAATGATATTGTGGGACAACCAAATTGGAAATATTATCATTAATTGTCTCTAATGATGGTGGCACAACTAGGTATTTATATACATTGTTCTGTGATGAAAAGAACTTAAGCCGGGGGAGCATTGGAATTCGATCATTCTTCTCATGATTTTCCATATTAATAATGTTACTATCAAGTTTTGAGCCCCCAAAAGTTAGAATATTTCTTGCCTTTACTTTAGACAAATTTGAAACTATCATTTCTTTGTGTACCATCTCTTTTGAGCCAGGGACAACCTCATAAAGGTTTATCTTCTTGGTCCCAGTAATAGTAGCTGCTGTTGGTTTAGGTTTAGTGGGTGACAATTTCCTGACTGAAGCGAGCTTGGATAAAGAAGATAGGGGAACTGGTTTACGGTTCTTCTTCTTCATTGGGCGCTTTTCAAATAAACTATTACGCCGAGAATTTAAAGCAACAGAGTTATCTTTGTCATTGGTCCTAGGATTTTCATCTCGTTGGTCTTCATTATTATTATCATTCTCTTGGGTAATCAGGTCAAAAAAACTGAAACTTAAGTCATCGAAAGAAATATTATCCATAATATCATCATTATCTAAGCTTTCCTTCCATGCTCGGTTCTTCTCATCACTATCTTTCAATATTTTATTACCATCACCATTTCCAATGTTATTCTCTGGTGGGAGCTCGGGGAAGTCTTCTGCAAGATGGTGTTGGTCTTTACCTTTATTTAGTTCCTTAGCCAAATCATTGAGAAAATCTTGTGAGTCGTGGTCTTCTTCTATTTCCGATGAATTGTCTAAGCTAGGAGGGTGTATAGAGGTATCATCGACTTGTCTAGTATCAGCAGAAGCTTGCTTATCCGAGCTCGCTTTGGATAAGTTGACATCATAAAACCCATTAGTGATCAATTCAAATGGTGTCATCAATTTCTTGAAAAACTCCGGCTCTTTAATGAATCCTGCAAACCGTTCATATTCTGATAGTTTGGTACTAACATTGTTATTTCTTTTCATCATCATCTTCACATACTTGAACATTTCATCCAAGTCCTGTTGTGCATTCCAGCCTTCCTTATTTCCCAAATCTCTCTTAATGGCAGCATTCTCTTCATACGGTTTCAAGTTTCTAATTTTCCGTTGATAAATATCATCTTGCCAAATATTCTTGGTGCTGGAGATATACTTGAGCTTTTGATTCAAATTCTTACCTGAAGAACTTTCCATTGAGATATTTAAAGTATTTAAGGAAGGGGCAGCTTCCTTAGTAGGCGATTGAGCTTGAAGACCGGATAATTTTTCAATGAAATTATGGTGCAAGGAATGTAAATTGATTTTCTCGCGATTCAAAATATTCTTCGATAAAACATCAACCTCGACAAAAGTATCACTAATTCTTCCAAACTCGGTCCCTGTCAATAAATTTCTATTTTCTTTCAAAAGGTATTGATTAATATGTTCCATTACTTCATCAGACAATTTCATCTCGTAAAACTCATCAGTGATATTATTGAATACTGGGCTTCGGAAATAAACCCCATTAGATTTCCTTTGGTGTTTCGATTTCCTTGATTCTCCAACCTCCAACCACCCACAACCAAACAAATTAAAATCCGTCATGAATTGCAAGATGTAAGACGCGTTGCTCTCATAAATGTTCCATTTTTTACAGTTTGGGCCTGTCAAAGGAACTGAGGCTTCAAATTCTGGACTTTCCAACACCGTCAAAATTCGGTTCTTGAAAACTGGTCCTAAAAATGAAATCTTGAAAAAAATCGTTTGGCCAACATGATATCCGTAAAATGCGGTCGATTTGCAAGCTTCAATGTTAGCAATGTACTTGTAAACCTTTTCTTCATCCTTATTGGACTTATTATCAAGTGCTAGATCAACCGTTACCACATCTCCATTATTATTGGTGAAATCTTCCTCGTTTAACTTCTTTCTTCGGAAAGATAACCTCACCAACTCTTCCAATTTCTCGTGCAAGGTCTGGGCAAATCCATTCACCTGATCCAAGTCTTTCCAATCATTTTCTATCCCTACAAAGAGGTATGGCAACACCCCATGAATGTGGACACAGGTGGTATGACCCGTAGGCAAAGAACCGAATATTCTGATCACCGGAACCCTATCATATTTGAAAGATGAGGGTGTTGGGTCAAGCAGGCTTGGAGGGCAGATATAGGAATCCAAGGAATTTATTTGGACTTTGAAATAAGGGTGGAAGCTCATTACTTTTCAAGTTAATCGCTAGCTGGTCTGCTCCATTATGGTGATTTCTGATTTCTCAATATGCTATGATCGACTGATGGGGCCAGGGTCGTTAATAGTTTGAAGGTCATCAGCATCATCATCATCATCGAGGAGGCTCTTGATATTCACTTTTTGTTTGTACCCACCGGCAATTTTCCTGCCGCGAAAAGTAAGCCGTTCCGACCCCCGGTTATCAAACACATTATTCCACTTCTATGCTGTTCCTCAGTTTTATAAATAAAATATCAGAATAAAATTGATTCAAAAGAAAAAGCAATGAAATTTATCTATTTAATGAACTAGTTCTGAATGTCTGCCTGTGTTCGGGTGATAATATTTCCGCGAATTGTAAAGTCCCGACGAAGAGCACAAAGCTCAGAAACATTATTAATTTACTTTCAGATAGACGAACCCCATTGATAGTATATATATATATATATATTAACAAACCAAATTAGTGTGTTAATCTAAGAAAAAAAGAGTACGATGTTTATCCTTTACATTAACAACTGGTTTGGAAATGGTTAACCAGTTCCTCCGTATTTATTTATTATATAATGGTCTCATTTTTTGCTTATTTTTTTAAAACATAATTCATAATAATCAAAATTAAAAGTTTCTCCTACAATTATTTTTCATCCTCTTTTCAGACTAAGAAAATGGATAGTATGCAAATCATCATCATTTTTATACCAATTAATATCTCCATAGGCTAATAATTTTAGAGGATTTATTGAGTCCACTTTCACAGGTTCACTGAAGTTATGACCTGAAATCTCCTTGTAAGCAATAATTTCGCGATCAAATTTTTCGTGAGATTTTGCTTCATGCTCGTCATGAGACAATTCAAGAACATTCCCAAGTAAAAGCCTGATAGGTTCCGATATACCTATCTTCATAGGTTTTTAAAAACAGGGTGTCAGGAAACCCATATTGAAAAACTCGCCTGAAATATAGCTCCAATTTAACTTTTTGTTATAGGTAAATGATAACAATAAGACTTTGTATGGCATTGGAGCCCCCAGTAGGATACTTATCATATGCTCCCAATATTGTTCAACTTTTGTAATCCAGGTTCGGTTTCTGAATATGATGATGCATAGCCTGGTGGCGCCTTAATTCTTCTACAGCTATGAGACCCTGCAAGACTTGTCTCTTATGTTTTTCCGAAATATTCAGTTGCCAACAAGCTTTGTAGTATTATTGTTGGCATCAGTGTTGAATATAAGGAACAGCTAAGTATATTGAATGATCTTTCGTGAGGACTTGACTTACAAGAACGCTATGAGACTACATGATAGTGTGACCAGTTAGCGTATTATTACATACCAATGATAAATACCCTACGATTTGACACACGGTCTTAATCGAATTCTGATTTTTACTGCTCCCATCTTTGCACTCATTAGGCAGCAATTGAAGTATTTCATGATTATTTAATCGGATGAGCAAATAAATGGACCGAGAATTCTTTGACCAATGACATAGAGAGAATTCAATGATCGGAAAGTTACACTGAAAAATAGTACAAGTGCTTTCTCCAGGATGTTGTTATCGGTCTACCTATTTCCAGGATGTGTTACGTGATCGTCATATTATTTAGAAAGTAAAACAAAATATATTCTATAGTCTTTTATTGATACTTGGAAAGATAGACTTGTTTTACCTATTTTACCGAATCTCTTACTTGAAGTTTAAAACCTAAATTTATATTCTTCTAGTTGTTATTGGAACTGTTCCCTTCTGGTTTGTATTGTAAGCAACATCCAGCATTTTGACACGTGATAATACTTATTAGAGGCACTGACCCCACAGGGAATCAAAATAGGCACAAGTGAAATAACAAGGATGCAAATGATGTGCAATGGATATGTCAACACCAGCAGATCATGGGCGAGGAAGAAGGAAGAACAATTGTGTACCTACGGTTCCCATTCAAACGGGAGGGTTTCGTTGATCCGCCTAAAGTAAGTGGGCCCAATAATGTAGCAAAGGATGGGAGTATTTGACTAACAAAAAGTTTAAGTTTATGTGGAATGAAGATAAAGAAACACAATTATGGAATGATCTAAATGAAAGAGATGAATTATCTAAAAAAAACTACACACGAATTGAATGGGAATCTTTGGTCCGGAAATACGAAGTTCCAGAAGCGTTTCTTAAACAACAAGTTTTTTGGTTGTATCAGCACAAAATTAAAGTATTAGAGAACACAAATCGTGAACAATTGAAGAAGCTACGATCATTACAAGGCAAGAATACTACAGGCCAAACGCAAAACAGGAGAAGAAGAAGAAGTAGTAGTAGTAGTAGTGTGGCTAATAGTGGAGACATTGATGAGTTGAGGGGTGCTGATTTGGATTACAACAAGCTATTTAAGCCAGAACACCACCACAGCAGCAAATTGTTTGAATCACTTGGCGACGATGGGGAGGCTGGCCAAGAAAAAAGTAATGTCAGAGAAGCAGAAACGGGCGCCATGGATAGTCTGGTATTGTCAGCTGCTCGGAGTGCAAATGCTAGCAAGGATAATGCGATTGTGGAGAGTTACCATGATGATGAGGAGGAGGAGAAAGGGACCAACATAGATGACATTGCAGTGCATTTACATTCGTCAAGGATCTTTTCCAGAAAGACGCCGAAGTTTGTTGAAGACAGTGATGGGGAGGATATTTTTGTTGTTGAGGAGGAAGAGGAAGAGGAAGAAGAAGAAGAAGAAGAAGAAGAAGTGGAGGACGATGGTACAGCGGTTGGGAGCCAAGCAAAACAGGAAGGCGGTTTGGCTACAAAAAGTGGTGTCGGGGACCGAAAGAGCCCGCTAGTTGATCAAATCAGGTTTTTGGCCAGTAAGTATTCGCATAAGTAGACACACAAGTAAACGAACGTGGGTTGCCAGGCCCTGTAATTTGTTTGACAGTTGGCGCTAAATTAAGACAGACAGACAGCGTGTGGGTGGGATGGGGTGGATAATTGCCGTGAGGCCCTCACACAACAAACAATACGTGACACATACATACATACAACAACGGTGTGTCACCCACTCTCGGAAGGACGATTCCAGCACAGACTGCCGGACCCTTAGGACGGAAGAAATTACCGCAACCGTTGTTGTTGTTGTTGTTGTTGTTGTTGTGATGGATGAGGAGAAGCAACCGGGGGCTGGTGATTGAATGGCTTTGTGGGGACAGATAATAAATAATAAATAATAATAGTAATAGTGATATGGCAGTGGGTGGTGCCCTGTATGATGTTGTGCCATCTGATACAAGATGGCAGATAAAATCTCGCAACACCTCACAAGAGGGCAGGACCACCGCACCCCCGGTTGGTGCCATTTGCTGCTTGCTTCTGCATATTCGGACAAAAGTGTATGGACAATAGAACAAAGAACAAAAAAAAAAATCTTTCTCAGCCCTTATATATAAATAAACAATTGCCCGTCCAGCCTCTTCCGCTAAATATATAAACATATATTTTTGATGGATATCCTGTCACCCCTTCATTTACAGTGTTTTCCTTTCTTTCTTCCTATCCCTATTTCTGTCCTACCAGTAAATTCAAATCATCTCAACAGTTTATTGTTAGTGCACCATCTCATGGCCTTCAACTGATCCGCAAAAAAAAAAAAAAAAAAAAAAAAAAAAAAAAAATTCTTGCCTGTCATAAATTTCCTGAATAATTAATACCATCTCACTCAACAATGACCTCCTCAGCCTCCATCGACCATCTGCTGACAGCCTCCAACGGCGCTTCCCCTTACCATAACCTCCTTTCTCACAACTCGTCGTCTTTTCTTCATTCGATATCTTTTTCAAAAAAAAATAAGTCGATCTCTAGTTTTTCCAACCTTTCAATATCCCACAACAATAATGAACTGGAATGTGCGCCAATGCCTCCTAATCCTCGAAGAAGGCTGTTCTTCGGGCTCTCAATGAAGAAGAGCGATTCTGACAGCTCTTCGCAATCTTCAATCGTCCTAACAGATTCAAGAGAAAATTCTCACCATGTCCCGGAAAATGGCAGCTGCTCTACCGTTTCGGAGATTGAACCATCTCATCACAGAAAGTACTCAGATCACAGCATACACAGCCATAAGCTTAATGGTGGTCACAACACCAACCACTATTCCATGGTCCAATTGAGAAAGTTTTTCAAGAGATCAAGTCGCGATCATTCCCGCAATAGCAGGAAAAATAGTCACACCAGTGTTGGCGACGACGCACACAAGGAACAAGGGATAATTTCTAACAAGGACATCATCAAAAAAGATCCGCTTGAGAACCTTCTACTGAAATACGGCAAAGTTGGCAAAATCTTGGGCGCTGGGGCCGGCGGGTCGGTTAGACTTCTTACTAGAGAGAGCGATAATGTCACCTTTGCTGTCAAAGAATTTAGAGCAAAGAGACCAAATGAATCAACTAAAGAGTACGCCAAAAAATGTACCGCGGAGTTTTGTATTGGCTCAACTTTGAACCATCCCAACATTATTCACACTTTTGATATTATAAATGACACTGAGAATTCTCACTATTACGAAATCATGGAGTATTGTCCTATTGATTTCTTTGAAGTTGTTATGAGTGGTAAGATGAACAGAAATGAAATCAATTGTTGCTTCAAGCAATTAGCTGAAGGGGTAAAGTATCTACATTCCATTGGTTTGGCCCATCGTGATTTAAAATTAGACAATTGTGTCTTGACCAAAGATGGGGTGTTGAAGATTATTGACTTTGGTTCTGCGATTGTATTCAAATACCCATTTGATACCAATATCGTCACATGTCACGGTATTGTTGGTTCTGATCCATATTTGGCCCCGGAAGTTTTGAATACAAAAGAAAAATACGATCCTAGATTTGTCGATATCTGGTCAATCGCTATTATTTACTGTTGTATGACTCTCAAGAGATTCCCTTGGAAAATTCCTGAACAGGCTGATAATTCTTTTAAATTGTATAGTATGCCTGATGAAGAGCCTCATGATTATGTGAAGAGTGCTGCTGACCACAAGATATTGTTGGCTAAAAGAAGGGAAGAAAGGTTGAAAAAATTGAATGAAGTTAAAGAGGCGAGTCACACTGGACCAAGCCAAAATAAAGAGGCAGTCGTTTGTACCAATGATGGTAAAGAAAAATTCTCAGAAATAACTGGCTCTGAGGGACACAAGTCGACTGGTAGCACTCCAAAGAAAGAGTCATTAAATGCTTGTCAAGAAATAGCCATCAAAGTTCCTTGCAACGCTAATCCTACTGATGGTCAAAACTCTGACAACCACGATGATAACAAATCTAACAAGTCCGGTGACTTGAATAACAAGCCAAAAGATAATGGCTCCCCAGAACGCCGTACCATTGAAACAAGCGACCCAAAAACTCCGCCTGCGGTTGTCAATAAAAGCAAGTCTTCAGATAAGAAGGATAAAGAGCCTCATCAAGAAAAGAAAGCTGAAGAGTCACACCAAGCTAAACACGCTGGACACCCAGGTCATCATCAACTCAAGGGCCCTTACAGATTAATGAGAATATTACCTCATGCTTCCAGACCTTTGATTTCTAGAATGTTAACGATTGATGTAACCAAAAGGGCCACCATGGACGATATTTTTGCTGATGAATGGTTCAAACACATTATTAGCTGTTCTGCTGATATAAAGACTGGTAAAGTGATTAGTGGAATTGGTCATTCCCACACTATTTTGGAAAAGAAAGATTGAGTTGTTCTTTCCATTCCTCAACTGCTATTACATCTTCAACTCGTGTTTTTTTTCTTCTTTTTCTTTGTCTATTTGAAAGAAGAGGGCTTCTTGCAAATTTGTCTTTGATTTAATCTAATCATTGAGGCCGAGTTCCCATTGGTAACTCATTATATTATAAATTTTAGAGCTTATATATACTATTTACTAATTATTTATTCTCCTGGGGGTTTTCCTCAACATAATTAGGACCATCCGCCATCCCATTAATGTTGCGCCTGGTTGTTTATTTCCTTTTGCATATAAAACCATTTTACACACTAGTGTTTTTCTTCATTTAGTGTATTACTCTATATACATATATATTATACTCATAACTCTGGAGGCACATTTTTTTTCCCCCTCTTTTGAATTGCCTGATTACACGATTGAAATCAAATACATTACATTATTACCAACTGTTTTCTGGTAAATTGTTGTTGCTTTGAATAGCAAAATATCGTATATGAAGTTATATGAAGTTGTTGGAAACCACTATAGCCAATAATCGGTAGCACATGAAAAAAACAAAAAAAGAAAAAAAAAAAAGTACATCGCATTACATGTCGGAATTGAAATTCTTTCCATTGCGCCCTTTTACGGTGATCTTCCATCGTTATTACATCCTGTCGTGCCGCCAGGTTGATTAGTAATAAAAAATTTATAACCTAGCCTTTGGAAATGTTCGGGATCTTTGATATATTTACCAAGGTGGAACATACGTCTCCGGACCAACCCGTGGAATTTGTTTCCAGTTCCAGTGATTCCGATAGTGTTCCCCCAGAAACCGAGGAAAAACCTGGCATCACTTTGAAGCAAGTCATTGATAAGTTCTGTCCTACATTCCAGGATTCCCACCTTGTCAAACTCCATCCGTTACTCCTTAATGGGCACTTACAGACTGCCTATTCTCAGCTCGTGGATAATGACACTATCCCTATTTACTACAAGAGATACTTGATCAATTACCCAGATGGCGGCCAAGGGGCAGTAGATTATGTGGACATTGAAGCCACTAAGAAAGCTCTTGCTGCCGAAGTGGTGGATCAAAAGTTCGATACCGCTGATGAAAAGTTCTGTGGGAAGTTGAAAAAGAACGAAAAGGGCGAGTTGTTACAATTACCATTACCTTTGAAAACCCATTTCTTTGGGGATGGCAAGACCGAGTTTGTTGATGCGGTGATCAAGAACTCGGCCAAACCGTTGATTGTCTTATTGCATGGTTTATCAGGCGGATCGCAGGAAGCTTACATAAAATTGATGGTCAAGAACCTTATCGTCCACAATGACTCGATGTTCGATATAATAGTGCTCAATGCCAGAGGGTGCTCTAATACCATTATCAAGACCCCAACATTGTACAACGGGATTTGGACAGACGATATCCGGTACTTGATCAATGAAGAAATCCTCAAGAGGAACTCCCAAAAAGAAATTTACATGGCGGGGTTTTCTCTTGGTGGAGTGATTTTGACGAATTTTCTCGCCCAAGAATCGAGATTAAATAACCTGATCTTGAATAAGAACATCAAGCTAGGGGTAGCGGTGTCTACCCCATGGGATATGTTTGGATCGTCGGAATTCTTGAACAGCTCGTTTATTGGAAGAGAAATCTATTCTCCAGCAATGGCCTCATCGTTGAAGAAACTTCTCAACAGAAATTACGAGCAATTAAAACACAACAAAGCCATTGACACCGATCTTCTAGCTGACATTTATCATGTGGAAAATCCTACTAAACGCGCCAAAGTCTCTGATAAGGAAGTGAAATATTTGGCGCAGTTCGATTTCAATTTCACCAGCCGGATGTTTGGGTTCAACAACCACGAGGAGTATTATAAATTCGCTTCTCCTATCAACAGAGTCTCCAATATCCGCTTACCAATGGTGTTCATTAACGCGATTGACGATCCTATTGTGGGTCCTAAAGTACCAACGATTCAGGTCCACCAGAACCCGTATTTGCATATGTTGACCACGAAATATGGTGGGCATGTTTGTTGGTTCCAAAAGGGCGGAGATCAATGGTACAACAAACCAGTGGCCCAGTTATTCCGGGGGTTCCATGAGTCAGTGGTGGAAAAAGGGTTGGAAGTTAAGGTGGACGAAAAAGCGTTGCCAACCCCAACTTTGATAGATGTTGATAGAATCGTGATGCCAAAGAGTTATAGTGATGTGTTACGCAAGAAAAGAAAGTTAGAAAATTAGTTCGATTTGAAATTTATAAATAATTGATAGAACCTCAGAATATACCTTTGGGGCGATACCCTGTTAATAACCTTATTAAACAAAAGTAGATTTATCTCGCTAGTTTTACACATCTTTACACAGATTCAATCCCATTAAATGGCCGTGCCTTGGAAACTAAATCGAAAGGAAATGCTCTCTCCCTCCCCCTGATCAATGGAAAAGTCAGAACTTTTGGTCCAAATCACAGTATTAAAGATAATTAGTTCGCTCATGACCAGGATGATCGCTTCTTCTAATATTAGGCATGAAAATGTCAAGTATTTATGTGAATTATCCATTTCCATTTAAATTTCCTTGTAAGATTGATTTTTTGGGTAGAAATTAATTGCCTTAGGGTTGGATGACTGTTCGAGTTTACTACCACATACAAACCCCAAATGAGCTCTACAAAAAATTTCGATCTCGTTCCTCAATAGCGCCACTTTATTATGGCGGATCCCTTGAGACTTGCAAACCTCACGATTCAAATATTAGATTATGCGTTCAGAATCCATGATCCATTTAACACCAAACTTAGTACGTCAATACATGGAGAAATTGATACACTGTAGGATTACAGGATAGCTAAAATATTTTAAGAGATCTTCTCTCATCCAAAATTCGGGCTGAAAACGTCGAAATCAATCGATTTGGTGTTTGTTGATTTTTCAGTGAAGGGTGCCGCACCCTGTAAGTTGGATTTTTTTCAACAAAACGAATTCAGAATATTGTCATTCTAGCAATTATACATACAATTATATATTAATTTTGAGCTTTCACGATTCTTATATTCATTTCAAGAAAAAATAAAATAGAAAATGACCACAGCGTTAGTATATCCTATGAAATGCTGAATCCTTTTGTTTCTTAGATTTAGAACTAAAAACTAACTGACACGATAATTATAGGGTCTTATTTGTACAAAACACCAGTGTTAGCAGCATAGCATCCTTTAATGATAAAATATCTAACGAAATACCCAAGATTCTTGATCCTTGGTCGTTCGAGTTGAAAATATACCGTACCAATGCTATTGTGGGTAAGCTTCTATCGGGAATGAATCAACAAAATACCCCACAGACCAAAGAATTGATCAGCAGAGTAATGTACACTTTGAATCTTTCATATACTCCAAAACAAACAATATCAATAGTCAATAACGAAGTGACGATCTTCAATAGTGATAGGATGAAAGGCGACGAGCTTTTAGATCATGGTTGTTCCACTGGGTTTTATGATCTGATAGATTCGATAATCCAGAACAAGTTGAATGCGTTATGGCAGCCGCTTCAAGGTTTGAAAGGGGAGGGAGGTAATTCCTATGAAGTGACATTGGAAGAGGAAGATGTGTTCATTATCAGAACTGCAAATTGTTTTTTGCACGGAGGATTCAAAGGATTTCTTGTGGAAGTGACTTATAAGAAAGGAGGCGAAGATGGAGAAGAGAAAATCAAATCATTGATCAAAAAGCTAAAATTTCCAAATGGAAAGTTGAGCTTTGACAAATTGGGAGATGGCAAAGAAAATAAATTCTTTGGAGATTTGGCATTTCAATATACTCAGGCATTACAGATTTGAAAGCGATTTTGTTCAGAATGGTTTCCCCCCGACAAGATTACATTCAACCAACTAACAAAACATATATTACTTCTTATTAGAACTTACCTAAAAATTTTTTAAAACCTATAATACACAAGAAGAAAAAAAAGAAATGATAGATCTTTTAGTCTTCTTTAATAATCCAATCCATCATAATCATGATCAACATCCTCGTTGTTTTCTTCATTGCCATTGTCATATTCCTGCCCAGAACCTGCATCACTTTGCAAATCAACATCGGCCAAGTCTTTCATATGGTCTGTCATGAAAGCGTCACCCCAAAAGCAACATATACCCTTTGGCCTGCCGTCTAATTTGAGATGGATCACTCTTGCTATTGCCAGTTTCCCAAGTAGTTTTTTAGTGACCTGAGACAATTGTTCGAGATCTGAATTTCTGGGAAGAAAAAGGATCACATTCTTGGTGATCTTGAACATTGACTTCAATAGCTTTTTCAATGGTAAAGGTTGTAATTGGCCTAAATCAAACGATTCTAGGTTTTTATACCCCGGCCCACCCCAAGGGGGAGACGCAAATGCAAAGTCTATTTTATGCTGTTCTTTGAACTCTTGTAGTGCTTTTTTATCTTTTGAAAAAACTTTCCAATCTAGGTTTATGAATTCACATTTATTTGCTACGTCGTACACCTCGGCGTTGTGAGCTGCACATTCAATGTTGTCCTCGTTTATATCGATACCCACGCATTTGTCAAATAGTTTAGCAAACTGTATGGTGTTGCCACCGCCCCCGCTAAACAAATCAAGGGCATGTTTGGCGTCTGGAAGACAGCACTTAATGAACTTGGACAAAAATAGCGCCATCGACTCTGGGGTGACTGAGAACCATAGCTCGGTGTTCATCCAGACTCCGTCATCGAATCGTGAAAACAAATCGTACCGTTGGGGCCAGTACTTGTGTACACGGGCGTCCATGTCTGCAGGGACTGCTTTCTTGTATCTCATTGTGAGATATAAATAGCGTGGGTGCGAGAGAAAAAGGCTGGTTCCAAGTAGTTTGTTTACCTCATCTCATCTGCGCTGCAAAAGAAAACTTTTTGATAGCGTGAGAGAGAGAAAGAGGGCCGTTTAGGACGCACTGTCAGGTGACCAGAAGTGGATGGACGCATGCACCAGGGCATTTAATTTTTCTGACTTCTTCCCGTCTAACAGGGGTCTCATGTCATTAAAAAGGAGGCTGTTGGCCACTCTTTTTTTTTTTTTAATGTCTGATCTTTGTATAAATGATGATCATTTAGCAGTTCCTGTCTATAATCATCATCATCTTCATAGACCCTCTGGATCCCATTTTTGTAATTACCAAGAGCAAAAAATGGCGTTGCGTCTCAGTAAAGTGTCATACACCCAATACTTGGACTCCAAAGCCAATAATGCCTCGAATGACGGACTAACAACAGCATCCCGCACCGATGCTTCTTCCCTCGTTAGAGCATCATCATCCAACTATTCTGAAAACTCTGGCACCTACGGTCCAAGAAATTACTCCAGAAAGCCTCCATCGTCCTTCTCAACATCCACCAGCGCTTCTCATTCATACTCAACTTACAATTCGTATAGTGCCGATAATTTTGACTCTGCCCCTCACCATGACCAACAAGAATATTACAATAGTGGTAGCAATATCAGCACCCCTTTGAAATCCATTCCAGAGCTGCCAGGCTCTTTGAGTCATTACAATAACGCCGTGGCCGTGCCCCGCCCAACAAAATCATCAAACATTGTGATTAAGCAGATTAATCCTGTCAATTTCGGAACTGGGTTCCTGAGATCGACCACCAACACTGGTTCTCATGCCAATGCCACTGGAACAGTACCAACAGCCAACAATTCCACCATAGTACTGGCAGAAACTGGGAAACAAACCGACATTGAACCGTCAATGCCGGTGGAAATTTACAATCGATCGCGAATGACCGTCACTGACTATCATCCGACCGGGGTTTCCCCAACCTCCAGTGCAGGAAATTCTTACGTCAAACAAGCTTCGTCATTGAGAAGATCCAGTGCCACCAGAAGAACCCCTGGATGGAAAAGAAGGTTCATGTTAGTTTCCAAAAAATTCAGATTAAAATTCAGAAGTTTTAGAGATTTGATTGCCAGAAGAACCAAAAATAGAAAACTTAAAGCCAACAAAAAATCTGTCAAGAGAGCCGGAAGTTTGAAAAACTACGATAAAAGCAGCACATCAGATATTCTAAGTACTGATCAAAGTCTTTTACAAAAATACGTTGAAAAAAAGAGAACAAGAAGACAAAGATCTGTTGGGTCACTCAGAAAGAAGATTAGTCTTATTGGTAATAAAAGACAGCTTAACGATGAATTGAATGTGTTACCACCAATCGCCAATTTCTCGAAGAATGAAAGAGATTTCTCTAACAGCTCACAGTTAACAGTTCAAAACGTGGAGAAATTCCTTAATTTGCCATCTTACCAACCAATTAAGAAAGATATCATTGAAAAATATGTCACTGACGTTTCCGAAGAAATCCAAAATAACTATTTGAAGGCTGACACTAGTGACACTTCTCATGACACTGTTGCCTTCACAGTTGATGCCAAGGATGTCAGAAAAAGTTCTGTTCAAATTAGACCTTCCGCGACCGTTGCAAAATCAATGAAAAATAAATCTTTTGAATCAATGAAAACCAATGTCAATGATCAACTAGCAACTTCTAGAGGTAATACCATCTCTTCTAGAGCCTCTTCGAAAACCGAAATCGATCCAGCTTATGAAGAATTTGTCGATAGCTGGGGTAGTTATTTGAAAAATGTCATTGCTCAAAGGGCTCTTTTGAAGCTTGAGGTTGCTCAGAACGCTGCTGCTGCCACCCCTACTGATACTTCCATTGGTTATTACACAACAGATGTTGAAAGTTCTACCATCGATAATACTACTGCTCAAAATACCCCAATGAGAAGACTAAGTGTCCTTGATGCTATTCTTGATAATTACAGCAATGATGGATTGAGTGACAAGGATGACAGTGACATTGCTACTATCACCGAAGAAGATAGAAACAATGATGGCGATGCTGAATCATTTGCATCTTCTAATACCGCCTGTAGCCCATTCCCTGCTTGTGTTGAAACGTTTGAAAAAGAAAAAGGGGTTAAAGTTGGTGCCAAAGAGTTCCTTGTGGCTACTGATTCTGCCACAGTTAACGTTCCTTCAGATTCTCAACAAGAACTTGCTCGTTCTGCTGCTGAACATGATGTTGCCGTTGAAGAGGAAAAGCCAACAGTGGATTTGATCGAAAGAGTCCGCAGTAATGGGTCTATATCCTCTCATTCTACCATTGATTCTGCTGGTTCTCTCAAGACTTCTAATGTTTCGGATAACAAGACCCAATATTACTCGATTACCGACTCGCATGAAAATATCAAGGATCAGGTTTTAGTTGATGAAGGGATTGCTGTCGTCACTGAGGAAGAAGCCGAACACGATTCCAGAGAATTCATTCATGATTTCGCTTTGTCTAGATCAGGTACTGTGGTGATCAAGCAAGATTATCATCATGATGCTAACGATTTGAACTCGCAAAAGTTCTTGGGTAATACTAAGTCGATCTTAGATATTTTGGCCATTCCAGAAACTTCAATTTCGGACATTGATGAAAACTTTGACCTTTCAAACAAAAACATTGAACTCATTAGAAAAAATCATTACAATGACGGCAACTCAAAGAAAATCACCGTTTTCAACAAGGCGATGTCGGAGATCTCTAGATCCACTTCTTTGGCATCATCCGTTGCTCCATTGAACGTCAACCATAACAGCAGGGTTCCAAAGAAATATTGCAGTATGAACGACATCAATGGAATGAAACTCGAAAACAATTTGAAGTCTTTTACTGCTATTAGCAACAAGTCTAACAATGTCAGTTTGAACAGACCTTTGTCTATGAGATATAACAGAAAATCCAATAATGCTGCCATCATCAGATTCTTGTCCCAACAACGTTATCAACAAGAACAGACTATTTTGGAATCACATTGATTTTTTTGCCGGAAGTTTGTTTGTACCTTCCTGAATTTGCTATTTTTTTTTTTTTTGATTTATTATTATTACATTTGCTAGTCTTTTTCACTATGCTATATTCTTTTGATGACTTTGATAGTCAAATATTTTGCTTCTATTATCTTGTCAACCAATATTTATTGGCTTGTCTTACAATTATTATCATTTTGCATATTTTTTTTTTTCTTTTTTTTTGTTCATCTCTTTTCATATCAGAATTTTCTAACTGATAATATCATTGCATCTATTTAAACTATAAAACAAGATACCTTGTAGTGTGTGTATATGTTAATTTTGTATGTATGTTCTTGCTACTAGGAAATGAATCACCTTTTTCGACACCAATCAGTTTTGATTACCATCGGGCAGAAGGATTGGATCATTTGGGATGTTGATATCTTGAATATTATTAGAATCATTTTCGGTTTCTTTAGAATTTTCGTATGAATATTCCGGAGAAATAGGAATGGTGAAAAGAGAGCACGAAGTTTCGGAGATTAATCTGATCCACGGGTTGACGTTTCTTTTCCAAAATGTGTCAAAATCATCGTTGAAAAGCTCTTGGTCTTTGGCCCCATCGATTCTAATCATTCGATCGTCATCATTATCTACGCTAGTTGATTTTGCATCATCCAGAGTTTCTCCATCCTGTTTACGAGGTGTCTCTCCATTGTTACCCCTCAATCGGCGAATGTACGCCTCATAACTTTGAGGACTGGCCATTATCTCCTGGAAATCTCTCCGATTTTGCTCCTTGATTTTCTGATATATTTGATGAGTCTGCACCGCTTTCGCTTGAGTTTGTTCCTGTCGTTTCTCTTCGGATTCTTTGCGCATGATCCACGCTTTCATTCTATAAAGCCAATCATCCAACCCGATCTTAAGCACGTCGGATGGCCCATGCCAATAGTAGAAAAACTGGTCGAGTTTCGAAGTGAAAATATCTTTGTGTTGGAATTTCCCCGCCAACACCATCTCCTCAGTGGAGGCGTCGCGCAAGTTTCTAAACCTCATGGCCTCTTCGTAAAATGGATCATACGGGAGGAACATTCTTCCAAGCTCGACCCCACTGCCGACAATGAATACCCCCGCAAGCCCCAATATCGGTGCTTTCAACAACACGTTCACCAACCTGTGTGAGAACTTGGGACGTTGTCGCGGCTGGCTGAACACCGTCATGGAATCAACCGGTTTTATAGGATACTTGATCTTCATTGCCCGATAGAACGCAGAGATCGCAAGCCCGCCCTGGATTGACGCCAAGAGCACCACACATTCTTTATGATCTGACGCCGGGACCAACGGTCCCCATGCCTGAAGCCCCAAACTGGGGTTTTTGGTGCTCAATGATGGGCCTCTGTAAGGAACGCCATCGTTATTATTAGACTGGTTATCAATGGGCGTGGTGGTATTATTGTTATTATTGGCGTTCAGAGAGTCACTGGGAGAAAGACTTTTGGAGAACCACATTGGCACAGGTTTCTGCCAAAAAAAAAAAAAGGAAGGAATTGATCGGTACTGCAACCAATGGTTGATTGTCTTGAAATGTATAATAATGATGATAGTATCCGTCCATTGATCGCCTCAAAGTATTTTGTGATTTATTGCCTGGAAAAATAAAGAGAAGCATTTTTGTCACGTGCAGGAATTTTGTCGATTTTTTTTTTTTTTCTGAAGTGAGGAAGGAAGAAAAAAAAAAAAAGGAATGATAAATAACAAATAAGGAAAAGAGGATTATTCGCAAATATTTATTTGAAGGGCTGGTGTTTTTTTTTTTTTGTTTTTGTTTTTGTTTTAACAAGCTTTTAGTGGTATTACTCCTGCAGAAAGTCTCTGCTATTTTAGATTTCTACCAAGTTTGCCATCGTTACAAATTGACTTTCAATCTTTGGTCATTAGATACAGGATACATATAGAGAGAGAGGCAACAAATCTAGAATCCCTGGAAATTCGCTACAGTTCAGAAATAAAAAAACAAAACAGGATTCACCGAAGAAGTGAAGATCATTAGCTGTTGTCCCCCGAATCATTGAGGATGGGCAGAAACAATATCAAGTTCGCCTCCAGAAGGGAGGTCGACATCCCGTATAGTAAACTTGCAACAGTCAATTTGGATTACGTGCTACAAGACCTATTAGTGGAGATAAACCAAGCCCCTGAAGATCCAGGATTCAAAGACTGCCAGACCCAATTCCACGGGCGCATGAAAGCGTATGAGAAACAGGTACGAACCAATAAGTTCTTCCATAATGACGTGTTTGCGTCGAGGTCTCATCATGATAGTTTTTTCAAGACTTTGGAGATGGTATATTCGAAGAAACGGATCTTGGTATCCATAGACATTGAAGCATACGAGTTTCTGCACGATATCGTCACGGAAATTGGGCTATGTATTTATGATCCCCGTTCCCATTATTGTGAAAACGGGTTTCAAGGACTGGGCAAGATCAAAAAAGTCCATATTATCATCAAAGAAAACATGAAGTACAGAAACGGGCAGTACGTGCGAGATAACCAAGATAATTTCTTGGGAGGCCCAAGTTACATTTTATCGATCAGAGAGGCTGCCATGGTGATGCAATTATTGGTGAATTATTATTTCCCCGAGGATCTTGAGCTGACCAAATGTGGGGCATTCGGGGTATCATTGGTGGGTCATGACGTTGGAGGCGACATTAAATGGTTGATGTCCCTAGGGGTGAGGTTCCCAAAATACATCACCGAACATAATGGATCGCCTAATAATCACTTTATTTTGGATACCCAGAAACTTTGGAAATACACCTTTGGCGATAGATACAGTTCTTTATGGAAGATTTTGAATTTCTTTGAGGTCCCTAATGGATACTTGCACAATGGGGGTAATGACGCGTTGTTCACGTTGATTTTGTTGATGGTGATCAGCGACCCTGCGATCCGAAGCTACAAGAACTTTGATAAAATGAACCAATATTTCCTTCCAGACGATGTGGCGTTTTGTCTCAATAATAACAAGACTCCCAAGCCAAACCCCAGCGTGACTTCGTCTTATACCAGCAATGCAATTCATGAGTACTCAAATGAAGAATATGCAAAAACTCTTGCGAGGTATGTCGATATCTCGATTGTGTCTGCCAATAATATCAAGGAAAATATCAAGATTGATACCGTAGGGAAAACTATCAAAGCCATATTCGAAGATTATTGATGGTAGGTATTATCTAATGACCTTTTTTTTTTTTTTTCCATTTTTTATCTTTTATTTTTAATTACGTTTGTGTTTTTGGGTATTATGCTTTTTCTGCATTGATTATTTGTTTACGTGGTATCTCTATGTCTCTGTCACTTCGTCTATCTGTCACTCTCTGTTTCGATCTTCTCTTCAGTTCTTCTTCACTCGTGTATCTTTTTTTTTTTTTTTTTTTTTTTTTTTTTTTTTTTTTTTTTTCTGATATAGATGTTAAGATTATATTTACTATATTTTAGATTGGTCACAATGCATTCTTTTTTCTTATATGCCTTTTTTTTTTGTTAATTCATTTTCAATTCTTTTGTGGGTGTTTATCAGAAACTTTATAAGACTGTTCTATTTTCTATTAATTTACAATGGGAGGAGAGAGGAGAGATCAATGGAAGTCATTCATTGAAATTTGCTGTTACTATATAATTCATACTTCATTATTACTCCATTTCTTGGACAAGTATCTGTTTTCTCTGAGAATCATCACTACTAAAAGAGCTGAGTGAGTCGGTACTTTCATTCGTTTGCTCAGTGTAATTTCTCATGGTGGAATCAATACCAGAAATGTATCGTGCCACCTCAGTGATCCTCCAAGGAAGCGCCCTAAATATAGGTAAGAAGTTACCGTACAAAGGGATTTTGATTTCTCCTCGCTGTCCCAGCTCCACTGCTTTATATATCACGCTTGCCACGTACGAAGGATCCAATTTCGGGGCGAGTAGTTCTGATGGGGTTTGTACCCCTTCAAACATTGAGGTACGGAGTTGTCCTGGGGCAACAAGTAGCGTCCTAATTCCACCCGGGGATAATGATGGAGAACCCAATTCATAGGTTAATGATTCGTGCAATGCAATCACCCCCGCTTTAGAAGCACCATAGGCACCTATGACAAATTGGTCAGTAATTTACATAAATACATTATTAGATGAAATGATTTCGTCACACTCACTCAATTTTGCTGGCGACATGTAGCCTAATACTGACGCCACGGTTACAATGTACCCTCTTTCATTCTCAATCATTTCGGGTAAAAAAATCTTATTCATATAGAAATTCGACAATAAGTTGACGTTTATCATGGTTTCGATCTCTTCGAACGATAGTTTTACCAAGGGTTTCCCTCGCATGATCCCAGCATTGTTGATCAACACCGTGACCGTGCCAATGTGATTGTCGATGATTTGCTTCATTTGAAGGATCTTGTTTTTGTCACTGATATCACATTGGAAGTACCAAATGTTCTCGATCTCCGCGTCGTTTTGTTTTGCAGGAACCACGCTGTCAAACACGATCACTGGGAACCCAGCATCGTGGAAACGCTGCACCAACTGGTGACCAAGTCCATTCGACCCCCCGGTGATCAATACGATATCTTTGGCTGGATCTAGCACTTTTTCAAAAACACTTGGACGCTCCAAACGTCTTAGGATCGGCAGGCTAAGAAATGGCAAGCTCATGGAAGACTATTTTATGGTATGTTATATTCTTTATGATTATTGTTTTTGGTATGTTATATTCTTTATAATTATTGTTTTTGGTTGGAGTGAGCTCACTTTCTAGAGAATAATTTTTTTCCCCTGCTTTTTCCCGTTGATTATGATTATTGAGGTGATAATATGTAAGACGTTCTCATGTTAACACAAACGCACCATGCACAGGTGTCGTGATCAACACAGCAAAGAGCAGCGGCGGAAATTAAAAAAAAAAAAAAAAAAAAAAAATCTGCCAGATGAGTTTGCACTATCACAATAACAAGAATACCATACTACCATTACTAACAATACAATGCAAAAGAAAAAAGTCCCAGAAGTAGTGAGGATCAAAAGAAGAATCTCCGATGATCCTCTTCAAGCGTTGATCCTCGAGAGCCATAGACAACTTAAGCGGTCAAAAAGCTCGACGTATTTATTCAAGCTCACAAGAACCGATTCCAACAGCAACAAATCAGTCTCAAAAAATGGCTCGTTGCTACAGCGGTATCCCGGAGGAGGAATCACCACCGCCAATTCCAAATCGGCTATGACATATGGCAACGATGATCAGAGAACTTTTGTTCTTCAATCAATGGCTTCGCAAGAGCTCACTTATGCCGATGATCTTGATGACGACGTGCAGGGAGGAGAGGTATTGCCAGAATTGGTGGATATGGTTTCGGAGTATCTCCAACTAGAAGGGAAGAATGAGAATAATAATAAATCGACGAATGCCCCAAAAAGAATAAAGCGGCCAGGCCACAGCAGTGCGTTGCGAAATGAAGTTAAAAATGATGATGATGATGATGATGATGATGATGATGATAAAGGATTTGTTTATGATGTCTATTATAGAGATAAGGCAATTTACGATGAGAGCGAGAAGTCCGGAATGAGTATTGGTATAATGTCAGTATTTTTTTTTTTTTTTTTTTTTTTCTTCTTTTCAATCGATGACGATACTAACAATTTAATATAGCAAATTTGCAGATGAAGACTTGGAATTGTTGACCGATGATGTAGACGAAAACTCTGATCTTGCGCCATTGTCAGATGATGAAGATTCAAATGCCGAGGATTTTTACCGTAATGATTATCCGGAGAACGAGGATGATGATAAAGGGATTGTGATTGGCAACGAGGACCAATGGTACAGTGACGATGAAGATTATTATAAACAATTTGACAATAAGGATGATGATCTTGATCTGCTTGAAGAAAGAATGGCCAGGCACAAAATCACGTATAATTTGGAAGACGATGACGATGAAGCCGAGGCAGATGATGAAGATGACGAGGAGTATGATGAGACAATTATAAACCGGCTAAGAAAGGAGCATAAGGAGTTTGGCGAGTTGTCGATGAATGAAGTCGATTATTTGTACCACGAGTTTTATGAGAACGGGAAAAGTTTAATTGAAGAAGAGTGAAACAATCCACGCTTATGTATAATACAAGATAGAAAAATTATGTACGATATGGGGAATTAGGGGGCTTTTTTTTTTTTTTTTTTCTTACCAAAAGTGTTTGTAATTAATCGTAAAAGGGTTTTAATCAATTTTGACAGATGTGGGATTGCCTATATAGGAAGTCCGGCCACACGCACCGCACCGGTGCCATCGCATCTTTTTTTTTTTTTTTCTTGTCTTTTTTTTTTGGCCGTGGAATCAAAACCACACAAGGTGTTTGTTTTTTTGTTTACAAACATCATCATCATCATCGTCATCATCATCGACTAGTGTTCTTCAGGAGACAAGCATATGTAAATAACCCCCCCATAAGAAGGAAAGAAATAGAATATTCAGAGAATCACCAACCACTGACAAAGAGAAACTATTATAAAATAACTTGATATTTTTTTTTTTTTGGATATTTCTTTTTTTTTGTATCTTGTTGTCAGTTATCCTGATCGGTCGATAATTATTGCTCCCACCTCCATCATCCTTTTGAAAAAAAAAAAAAAAAAAGGCATTACCATCAAACCATGCTCAATAGTATAGCAAACAAGATTTTGCCCCAGCAGAACCCGTTGCTGCCAGAATTACCCAATGAGATCAAATCCATCGACGATGAAGAAGTGTCACAATGGCAAAACAAGTTCAAACTATGCACCGATAAGTTGAACGGGATTCAAACAGAGTGCTCGAACCATGCCACTTACTGGTCGGCGTTCTTCGAGAACCAGATCAATTTGACGAAATCATTTATCGGTGCTAGTGCCGAGGGTCATACGAATGGCGATCCTAACGATTTGGGGAAATTCGACGAGTTGTTAATGAAGACCAGACAAGACACTAATAAAAAGTTGTTGGGGTTTGAAAAGAAGATTTCGTCTCGGATAAAAGATATGAGATCGTACGTGGATTCCATGACCAAGTTGTTCAATAAACGGAAGGACAAGAAAATCGAACGCGGGAAACATGATTACTACTTTCGCTTGTACGAAACCAAGCAATTAGCAGCACTTGAAGATGAAAATGCGTTGGCGTTGACCACCAAAGAATCAGAGGAATTGGAGAATTTGCGGAAAATGTTGTCGCGAGTGGAGAAAGAGATTATCAAGATCGAGACCCAAATGGTGGAAACGTTCCCCGCAGCCATGAGAATGTATATTGAATTTGTCGATAATTTATCGGATGTGATTTATTACGATGCCCAAGAGATTTTCGAATTGGTCAACCTGAACTTGGCGGAGTTCCAGAATTCCCGGCCAGAATTCAGGAAGTCATACCCTGAGATTTGGGAGAGCTGGAATAATGATCTAACCTCCATTAAGCGACAAATCAACCATTCAGAAATTCTTACGGGACTTGCCAATGGCAAAAATTCCAAGAGTTTTTTGGAAGTTTCTCCTCCTCAGCCAAGTTCCTCCCAGTTGGTAAATAGTCAATCATCATCCCAGAAACCCCATACCGTGAACAACCCCACCACTGCAAATATTAATAACGAAACCAGGCTAAAATTGAATTCTTCAGGAATGAGAACGATGAACTTGAATGCTGGGGTTCGCAGACTGAAAACCATGTCGCATCGTCGCACGGGGTCCAAAAATTTGGATATAAAGTCTATGGTGGTTGATGCTTCAAACAAAGAAGGGAACATTAATTCGTCACCGGGGCTTGGATTACAATTACACGACTACAGCAAAAATGCTAAACGAGTTTCCGGACGATCATTCAGTAATTATTCAATGGATGGCGTTCAACAACTTTCTCAGCCGCATTATGAAATTGGCGACAATCAATCTTTTAGTCTGTCACATTCGTCATTAGCTGAAGAAGATTTGAATGGAAATTCTCAGCTCGATCATAAATTATCGAATTCGTCGCCTTCGATGTCGCCGATGAGACCGAGCCTGAAGCGTTCATCGATATTGTCGTTTGATTCGCTTACTGGGGGTAATGGATTGAGTTTCAACAACAACAGTACCGGGAACTTAAACAGTAACAACAAGCGACTAAGTGCATTTTCTGCCACTCCTGGTAGTAATGTACCGGGGTCGGGGGCAAATAGTATCAATCGTCTTAGTGGGGTGTATAATAGGAGATCGGCGATGCTTATGAGTAATGGTGCGAAGAGCTCTTCGATGGTGGCAGTTAATGACAATATGATCCACGAATGCCCGATCACCACGCAATTCAAGCCAGAAGATCAAAAGTTGATAACGAGAGTGAAGCTCATGAAATCGATGGCGGCACAGACGTTTTTGAAATATTCGAGGTGTTATGACCAACACGGCGACTGTGAGTATGATTATCGAAGACTTTTACAAAGATCGAAACAAGGATTGCGGTTGGATCATTTCCAGAATGAAGAGTTTCAACCGGTGGAAGCGACAAAAGATTTTGAAAGCCACGAGATGGGTAGTTTGGGGTTTATGAAACATGAACGGTTGTACGTTATTTGTGAGGATAAGTTTAAGAAAGGATGGAGTATTGGGAAGTCTGAAGATGGGAGGATTGGGCAATTTCCTCTGGATTTTGTCGAGGTGGTATCCTAGGTAATTTGTCTGGATATTGTGTGATGTGTAGCATGTGCATGAAGTTTATCTAGTTGGTGTATAATGAGAGCATTTGTATATGGATTAAACAAATTACGGTTATTTGCTTGGCATCGCCGCCGCATCCCGATTAGGCCGTGCCATATGCGTGGGACGCTGTAGCACCGATTTGTGATCCTACCGGTCAATTTGTAATATTACAACGTGAAGGTGGTTAATGAGGTTGCCAGGCAGAGTGGTTCGTGTTGTTGTTCCCATTACATCTCAAAGTTAGAGAATAAGGCAATACCAAAGGTTCCCACAAAAGAAACGCCAGCCGAACGTCCGCAGTGTTTTGTCAACGTGGGGGGTGGATGGAGTAAAAATAGTGCCTACGCTAAAAATTTTTTTTTTTTTGTCAAGATGGGTATATATATATATATATATATATATATTCGATGGATACTTTTTTTTTTTTTTCATTTTGGACTATCTATCATCACTATTTATCGCTCACTCAACAATGAACCCTTCGGATTGCGAACAACTCACCCCAACCACCTCCAATACCCGTGGCACGGTGACCACCACCAAATCAATAGGAAAACCATCGCTTTGTCATACTTCGTCCTCGACCACGCTTGTGGATTATGGCCAACCTCCCCAAGAGGTGGTGGCGTTGAAGGATACCTTCAATGGCTCGAGTTGTATTTTGAAAGGCGCCGATTCGCCAGGGATTTACAAGCACTTGATGGCAAGCCGCAAATTGGAGGACAAGCAAGCCAAAAAAGAAGAAGTAAAGCAAGAAGAAGTAAAGCAAGAAAAAGTAAAGCAAGAAAAAGTAAAGCAAGAAGAAGAGACTAATGAGACGGTGGAGATCCCGGTGTTGCGAGGTCCCGAGTGTCCTAATACTTATGCTCGGTATTTTTGAGGATTACTCCATGAGTTGGTGCTGGATATAGTTGTTTTTGCTCGGATGGTTTCCTTTTTGCTATGTCATTTTTATAGCCTTTGCATTTTTTGCTATGTCATTTTTATAGCCTTTGCATTTCTTATCATCATTTGTATTTCTTTTTGCTCGTTTTCATTTTTTTTTCTTTTTTTCTTTATAGTCAGCATTACATCATGGTCAGGATAAGTCGATATTGATAAAACTACTAATGATTCAATAGTCATATTGTAGAGAAATGGTATTTTTTTTTTTTTTGGGGATACCACGAAGGAGATACAAATATAAAGCAACTAGAAAACACAACGGCAAAAACTGATCTATAACACCATGCAAAATAATCAAAGGCAAGAGAAAGAGAACGGTGGATGAGATCACACGATGACACAGACCACACACCCATGGGGGCGGGGTTTCCCCTGAAGGGCTGTTGGTTTACTAGCCTTGCCCCCAGCGATTTCTTGATCGGAGTTGGCAAACTCGCAAGTGTCACAGTAATAGTGTCGGCAACGGCACAAGATGTCGTCGTCGTTGTTCAACCCTAACGAGGTCATCGAGCGGGATATTTCCATGTTGGCCCCGGGGCCTCCAGCATCGTGTTGTGGTAGTGGTTGGGGAGGTTGTAGTGTGGGGAGGTTAGAGGAGGTGGAAGTTTTGGGTGATTTGAAGGTTCTTGATCGTTTGAATGGTTTGATGTTGTTTTCATCGGTGGGCAAGGTGTTGATCTGTTGGCACTTGCAACATCTCCAGGGCATTATGAATGAATGTTGGTGGTCTGAGGTGGGAGAGAGAGAAAGAAAAAAAAAGAGAGAGATACCTGGTAATAATATAAGAAGGAGAAGAAAAAGAAGAAGAAGAAGAAGAAGAAGAAGAAGAAGAAGAAGAAGAAGAAGAAGAATATAACAATAAAGATGATCCTGGGCGTTACCACAATGCTGGGTCGTCGTACACCACGAAAAATGGGAAAAAATTCTATCCGACAAACTACACAAAGTTTTTTCTTCTTGAGTTTTTTCTAAAGTTGATGGATTTATATTGGATTAAGGATGGATTTCTATTGGATTAAGGATGGATTTCTATTGGATTATAATTGCACACATCGTATACTCACCACTCAACCACCAGCAACGTCGTCCAACAGTTCCTTCGGTCTACAGCCTCACCCTAATTAATCACTATCCCCGGTTTCGCCCGCTTACAAAACACCGCTCCGCGATAATCCCGATACGCTGCTGCCAATCTGTTAATGATACATAATAAATATTAACTACCAACCATCAATGGGTCTGTAACCACCCAAACACCGTCCTAGCAACTTGGTCATACACCTCTGGCCTCTCCAAAAACAAACTGTGCCCGGTGCCGCTGAACCCTTGCAAAGTGACGTCGTCGGCTGGGGTCATGTCAACAAACTTCTTTGTCGCTTTGTAATCGTTGATCTTGTCGTCTTCTCCGTGAACAATCAAGATCGGCACCTTCTTCTCCTGGTGCTTCAAATGCTCGGCGTCCAACAACTTCAGCCCCCGCTGGAACATCCCATGGAACAAACTCACCGTCCCCACGGTCCGGGAAATGTCCTTGTTCAGGAGCAAGAACTCTGACCACTCCGGGTCGGTGGTGATCGTCTCAACCGCTAGCCCTGAATCGATCTTCAAGTTCGGCACCAAAAAGTTCAACACCGGAGCAAGGGTCCTGACGATAACGTTGGGCTTGGTCTCTGGCGCCATGTCAACCATTGGAGCACAGCAGATTGCCCCGGTGACCTTGTGGCGATTGTTCCCGTACACTAGGTAATTCAAAATGATCCCGCCCCCCATGGAATGCCCCAACAAGTAGAATTTCTTGTTGTCTCTCTTGTCGACCTCTTGCAACCGCAATTCCACCATGTGTTCCAAATCCTTGAACGTGTAGTACTCGTTAGTTTTCCCCTTGTACTTGCCACAAGAGGTGTGCCCCGACCCCCGTTGGTCAAAATAAAACACCTCGTACCCTTGCTGGCACAAGTCGTCAAGGATCCTGGAGTAGAGCTCGTAGTACTCGGCAAACCCGTGGACCACGAGGACCGAGCCTTTGTAGCTGGTGGACGATGGCGGTTGGTACTGGACGGTGAAGAACTCTGGGCCGTCGTGGGATTTCGAAGGCAAGGTCACCCAAGATTTGACAATCGACGACCGGGTGGTATGAGGAGGGTTTGCTTTGAGCACCGGAAATGGTTTGGTCCCAGGAACACTGTTCTGTGAAGACATTGTAATGATATATATTTACAAATAATATTGATTGCCAGAGAAACAGAAAATGGAAGGGGAAAAAAAAAAACCAAAAACACTTTTTCTTTGCGTTTTCCAAAACCCCCATCCATCTATCTATCTGTGGGCTACCAGGCACTCTCCATTGTCAATAAATAATCGCATATCATGGCCAGTACTACTATAATACAACAACAATAATGATAATCCAGCAATTTATGATACCTGCCATCGCCCAGCAGACCTCATCTCTGTGATACCCGGGGGGTTGGCCACCCTGGCCATCATCAGGAAGTTGCCAAAACCAAACTGCAACCAAACAAAAAAAAAAAAAAATGAAAAAAATGCCAATCGTCTCAGCCAAACATCAACAACCGTTTATCATCTCCCAACCAACCAAGATGACCGACCCAGAAACAGCCAACAGCTACGACTGGTTCACCTTCTACTTGAGGACCACCTATGTCTGCATCATCGTCACCCTCTGGGCCATGGACCAGCCCAAGCAATCGTACAAGCTCCTCACCAAGAAACTCGATCTCTCGACCGATAACTTCGAGGTCAACAAATACTTCATGAAGGTCCACGGCTTCATGATGCTCTCGACCGCGGTGTTCTTCTTCATCAACATCAGAACAAACTACATCACCCACATTGTGTTTGCTTTGGAAGTGGCGTTGTTTGGCATACTTATCGCCGCCAACGTCTCGATATACTACTGGAACTTTCTCAGAAAGACCAAGCCAGCGTTGGCCACCGATCAAGAAAACCAGCTCAGCGGGGCGGAAATCCAAACCCAGATCGATGATGATAACAACAAGAAAACCGTCAAGATCATCTTGTGGATCATCACCTTGGTGACCATTGGCAAAATCATTGTGTCTCCGTCGTACATCTTTTACGCCAACCCTGGGATCATCGATGGCAATCCTGAGACCTACTTGTTTTTAGATAACATCAACAACGAGTTGTTATTGTACTTGCTCGTGTTGATCTTGTTTTCCCAGCTCCTCACCAACCAGGAGTTCTTCCCACTATCCACCAGCTTCTCGTTCAATTCGTTCGACGAATTGGTGGGCAATTTCAAAAACACCTTCAAGATCTACGTTCTCAACGTGATTTTCTTGACCTTCATTGCCAGCAAGACCAAATCAAACTTTTTGTTCATTGTCTACTTGTTGTGCTTTGCCACCTCGTCTCTCAACAACCATTTGGCTTACAAGATGTTGAAGCAAGGCCCGGTGTACCTGGCAGTCAACCTTGACATCGACAATTCCGAATGATTGGGGAGGTTTTATTGTTGTTGTTGTTGTTGTTTTTTTTATATTATTTATTAAGCAAAGATATACAATTCGATGATCCATGACATATTCCACATTCCAATATATACAAAAAAAAAAAAAAAAAGAGAAAACTCTCATTTAATTATTAATAATCGTTTTGGTTGGCTTCATAATATTTTTTTTAGTGCCGAAAAACGTTGTGCTTTTTCACGGCTTTAAAAATTACGCGTAATGCGCGATGTGAGCATTTAAATACCTGGCCATTGCTGCTGCTGCTGCCCGGTTGGTTTTTGGGAGGAGGGGGAATGATCACGTAGTAGGTATCCGCCATGAACAAGTTGTCGAGCATTACCAGGGCCAAGAAACCGTACGATATCACCATCTTCCTCGAAGGCACCTCCCGAACCTTCACCAACGGTGACACTGTTCGAGGAGAGGTGGTGATCAAGCTGCTGGGGTCTCCCGCGGCTGAGGCGTCCAATATCACGGTTTGTCTTCGAGGAATAAGCAATACCGTGCTAGAAGACGGTTCGCTGGCCCCGCAATTCGAAGCCAATGGCGAAACCCACGAGCTCATCAGACTTGAACAGACGTTAGTGCGTGGCAATACCACCGCTTCCCGAAGCCCGACTCCCGAAACCACCACCACCGGAAAAAAAGAACAACAAGAAGAAGAACAAGAACAAGAACAGACAACGGCCCATAAATACCCATTTGAGTTCACCTTCCCCGAAGATGATTTCAACTTGCAGTGCTTATCCGAGGCAGAACTCTTCCATAAACGTGGGTACGTCAAGGATGACCAAGTGCTTTCTCCGGTGACGTTACCCCCATCGATCATTTACGAAAAGGGGATCACCAACTTCGCGAAGATCGAGTACAGCATCGACGTGATGGTCCAGCGACACCCCAGTTCCAAACCAGCGGTGGAGAGGACGGTCAAAGTGACGTTCTTGCCGCAATTCAACTTGGTCACTTTCAACGCCTCCAAAGTGGCCCGGGCCAACGTCAGTGGTAAAGGGTTCGAATTCAAGTACCGGCACCAAGAGTCGGAAGACCTTGATGTTTCTGGAACCAAGAAATTGAGACAGTTGTTGAAGAAAGCGTTGTCGTCCGCCAACAAGATCACCGCGAGGTTCGAGCTCCAGGCGTCGTTTGTCCGTCATTTGGAG
The DNA here is from genome assembly GCA_031125765.1 of Saccharomycopsis amapae. Lineage (NCBI taxonomy): Eukaryota > Fungi > Ascomycota > Saccharomycetes > Ascoideales > Saccharomycopsidaceae > Saccharomycopsis > Saccharomycopsis amapae. The sequence continues at coordinate 86,356 of JASTVC010000005.1, read as the reverse complement.
CCGTATAATACCCAATACGACACCCCCCGGTTCATTAAAGTCGGGGACTCGTTGAAAGATATCGTCCACTTGTCGCTCTTGACCAACGTCTCTTACGATGATTTGATCCGGTTGATCTACCCTTCTAATGCCAGTACCGCGACCACGGCATTATCCGTCGACCCAGAACGTATCATCATCAGGGGGATCAAGGCCAAGCTCGTGTCTTACATTTCTTTCAAATCACAGCTTCTCAGCGACACCCAGTCGTTCCGATCGGTGATCGTCAACAAGCAAAACTTGAACCATCCAATCAATCATGAGGATTTCCAGCCCGTGGAAAGTTTATCATCTTCACAATCGTCTACGGACGGGTCGGACAATATCCACTCTGGTGGCAGTAGCTCCTCATCGGAGTATTTCAAGTACGAGTTGCCGGGGCATTTGCTCGATGGGGCGGTGAGCTCCATCTTACCCTCGTTTGTCACTTGTAACATCAAGGTCGAGCATGAACTACACATTTCGGTGAAGTTTGCCTCGAATATCAATCCGAAAAACTCTGTCGCTATCAAATTGACTCCGAGGGTCATTGTGTTGAAAGATTATTTCCCAGCGTTGCACCGTTGCACCGAGTATCAGGAATCGTTGCCTCCGTACTCGACCCATCCTGATTTCTACGATTACGATTCTTCAGAAGACGATTGAAGAGTGCCGTCATTTTTTAGATGCTTGGGGTTTTTGTCTCTATCATTTGTACGAAATTGTTTTTTTTTCGTCTTTACCATTTGAGTATATAATTTCTCCAATATCTTGTATTTCTTATTTATATATGAGATATCTAAATATATTTGTTATATATGTTTCAATAAAAAAAAAAAAAAAAAAAAACCTATCCGTTTTAAAAAATCTAATGTTCTTAGTTTATTATTGTATTTTGTCCCCATCGTAATTAAAAATCCATTGTAATCGTGTCATTGTAGAATAATCATGCCATAAATAATCATATCATAAATAATCATCTCCCTATACTCATCTCGCTATACTCATCTCGCTATACTCATCTCCCTATACTCATCTCCCTATACTCATCTCGCTATACTCATCTCCCTATACTCATCTCCCTATACTCATCTCCCTATACTCATCTCCCTATACTCATCTCCCTATACTCATCTCGCTATACTCATCTCCCTATACTCATCTCCCTATACTCATCTCCCTATACTCATCTCCCTATACTCATCTCCCTATACTCATCTCGCTATACTCATCTCCCTATACTCATCTCCCTATACTCATCTCCCCGTAGAATAATCAGAATCACTACTCTCGGAAATTTTCTCTCCATCCAGTAAGTCTTCCGGTAAATACTCCAGATCATCGTCCTCTTGCTCACTTTGCTGCCCCGTCATCACCGAAAACTCCAATCCTTCTCCAAAAGAATGACTCAAAGATTGCGACTGCAAATTCCCGGCAATCTCACTATCTTCAGATTCTCGTATTTCCAAAGACACGGTTTGAAAATACTCCAATTTCGCATCGTCTAATCCTTTGGAGATGAGTCTTTCGATCTCCAATCGGTTTTTCAAAAACAAAAGCTTGGGATACGCCACCATCTCTCCTTTTCTAATCATCGCTTCCAATCTCTTGGGGGTCGGATCAGACAATATATACCAAAAATCAGAAATCGACATCTTTGGCCATACCGTGATGGTCCCGGTGAACCGTTGAAGCCACACGTTCGACCAATCTTGATCCAACAACCTTGGAAATAGGGAAAGACCTTTGAGGAACTTGAGCCATTTCCTGATCTCCAACTTCAAGAAATTCTCCACTGCCGACCCGACAAACCCTCCTCTCAACCCCGTGGCGTGGCGACGGGATACTGGTCTGCCCACCGCCCCTTTTGGAGCAAAGAAGAAAAACGAGATATGGGGGTTGACTTGCGATACTACCGAAAACGTCACGTTGAAGTACTTGTTCAATTCCTCTACCGGGATATCGGTGCGAAGACTGCCGTCTTTCCACTTACTCCCAAAGCTGAACGGGACAATCTCGGCAGTGTGCTTATCCTTCATCATCAAGATAATCGGCGGGAGGATCCCGGGAACCGACGACGACGCGAGCAACGCGCTCCACACCACGCACTCGGGACTGGTGATATGGTTGCAAAGGATCACTGGCGAGTGGGGGTCCGATGGCACCGTTGACACATTGAGGATCTTGCCAGTGCGGTCGTACACTTCTTGGAACGTCATGCTCCCCATGGTGAAGAACTGGGACTTCCTGGCCCAATCCACCGGGTCAAACCTCGCCCCAGTGCGCCACCACCGAGGCAACCAGGTGAAAATAGAGTCCTGGCACGCGGTGATCTTGTGGGCGAGCGCCGGGACAAGGAGGGCCTTCAATTCGTCGTTGGTTCTGGTACACGCCAACGCCGCCACGAGACTCCCGCCACTGGTGCCAGAAATGATTTCCGGCAACAAATCATTCTCGACAAGCGCTTTGATGAGCCCGAAATGCGTATAAGCAAAGCACGCGCCCCCCGAAAGGCAAAGGGCCGATCTTCCAAAGAGAAAGTACACCGTCTTGAAGAACCGGTACTTGCGTTCCACTGGCACTTTATCACTAGCGGAAATGAACCGCAACGAATCCATGACCTGCTTCCGATAACTCTCAATCAAGTTCTTGGTGCCGTAGTACGTCTGGGAGTACATTATTGGGTTCTCGATCCCCGCGAAATTCGACTTCAAGCAGTTTTGAAGCACCACCATACACTGGTCGATATCATCGTCGTTGGTCAGGCCGCGCAAGTTCTTGATGGTTTTGGCAAGGGTGCGGTAGTCGTAGTAGTAGAACACCGGGTCTTTCCGCCACTGATCAAGCCCAAAAGTGCTGTCCAACTTCTTAGCGTTTTCCACCCATTGTTGATAATTCTGGGAGTGCCGGAGTTTCTCACGAAGTCCCTTTTTGTCTCCTCGCCACGTCAAGATGAATTCCGACAATGCCACCGTCATTCGCACCATGAGGTACATGCCAAAGAGGCACGCGATCCACCAGAGGGCAAAGATCAAAATCGGCCACCGGAATAGCTTGTAGGAGACGCTGTCGCTGAAGATATCCGGGTTATTTGCCTTTCGAAGCCGTTGGGATACGGCGTGGCTTTTATGAACATCGGGATCTCGGTGGTGTTTCTTGCGGTTTCTCAACCCATGGTCGAGTTTTTCGTATATTGGGGTCCAGTCGTTGGTCGACATTATTCGATTACTTGAGGAGGAGGTGTCGGCGAGCAACACCAGGGATGTGCTTGAGTTAAGACTGACACCGAGAGTATCGTCTTCGGCGAGGGCATCTTCGAACGCCTGGATGTCTAAGATGAGATTTAGTTAGGATATATATAGATACGGGCATCGATGTTTAGTGGTACTCACCCTGTTCCTTCACGTAGTCCTTGTGGTATCCGGGGAGTCGTTCCATGGTAATTGGTTGGCTGAATAATATAGATAGAAATGATGAACCACCAACATCAACAGAAGAAGAAGAATTGCTTCTTTCCCCCTCCACGTGACAGGCGGGTTTTCCTCGCGGTGTCAAAAAAAATCCCCCAAAACCCAGCAAATTCCCACCCTCAACTGTCTATCCAACCCATCATTATTATCTAGCTCCATCCCACCATGGCTGAGAAATTCCCCCCAATCGAAAACCTCGACATACACGACGACGACGACCCACAAGGCGACTTTCTCTCCAGAGAAAAAGCGGCCCTCGGCGACGAGTTCGCCACGGAAGACGACCAAAAGATCTTGGAAGGTGCCCACGACGACGAAATATCACAGTTCCCCGATGTCGACGAGCCTGCTGTCGACGAGCCAGCTGCCGAATCCGACGACACTGCCAATAGCGATATCTTTGTAGCCAATGAAGCCAGCGAGGAATCACAACCAATCAAGAAGTGGAGAGCGAAACGTGAATCGGAAATCGACGAAAAGGACAAGATCAGTGGTGCCAGACACCAAGAGATTGTTGCCGAGGCCCGTGGGTTGATTGACCAATTCTATGAAGACTACAATGCCAAGAAGGAAGTGAAGATCAACCAGGTCAAGGACGAAGAAGCGGCGTTCGTTTCCAAAAGAGACGATTTCTTCAAGAACGATTTGAGCATTTGGGACAGAAGCATCAAGTTGATCGACCTCAAGAAAACATCGGGGTCGACCGACAATGGCAGGGATAAGACCAAGTTCAAGGAGTTGTTGTTGTCGTTGAAAGGGAAGACCGACGCCCCTGGTGCTGCTGGGTATTAAATATATAATAAATAAATAAATAAATAAATAATAAAAGGAGTGGTGTTGTTGTTTTGTTTTTCTATTAAAAATAAATAAATCTTTGTATGCTTTTTATTTGCAAAAGATACATTCTGTGATTGTAGGTAGTGCTGCGAATGAGGTTGTTTTTGTTTTTTTTTTTTGCTGTCAGAAAAAAAAAAGTCTATCAATCACCAAACATTGGCAAATATATACCTCATTATATTCATATATATATATATATATATATATATATAACCATCAACCATGTCCAAAACCATTCTCATCACTACCGGGGCCACCGAAACATTCAAAGATTTGATCCAATTCGCAGTGTCCCAGCAATTCCTCGAGTACCTCATCACCGAAAACTTCACCCACCTCATCTTACAATATGGTCCTGATCAATCAATAATCTCCGCCAGCTCACACCTCACCCCCGCCAGCCACGGTATCGAATCTAGCAAATCAAATCCCCAGTTTTTTTCTTTCAAACTGCTACTGGTCGAGACCTACGCGTTCAATTCTGCTTTGAGCAACGACATTCTCAAAGCAGACTACGTGATCTCCCACGCTGGCACCGGGTCGATCTTGGATGCATTGCGGGCCCATCGCCCACTACTAGTGGTGGTCAATAACCAGTTGATGGATAATCATCAAGCAGAGATTGCCAAAGCGTTGAAAGACATGGAATTGTTGGAATGGGCGGAGTTTGACAAATCGATAACTGATGAGGCAAATTATCGCCAGATCATCAAGAAATTGCAAGGGATACTAGCCCAGGATTTCACGTTTAAACAACTTCCTGCCCCAAGAAATGGGGTATTAAACGATATCTTGGCCCAGGAGTTGGGTCTACTTTTTTAAGGGTAAGTAAAGTCTATGTATCTATACGACCTAAGCTTTGCAGATATGTCATAAATTATTATAATATATTATCGAGGTTTTCTAATGATGAATAATTCATTGTTTCTGGAAATTTCCTATTGTGGAAGAGAAATTATCTAATGTCAAGGGTGCCTGCCAACTGCAGCAATGTATCGCCATAAACCCCAAAAGATAGGCCAACTAAATAAATAAATAAATAAACAACTACAATTTTCGACCAGGCTAGGGCATTTCATTCTTCTTTTTCATCATCTTTTTTTTTTTTTTTTTGTTTTGTCCAGTTTTTTTTGGTTCGGCTTCGTGGGCTCAACATGCATCATCATCCTTAACCGTGGAACCTGGCCTTTTCACTAATATAAGTGTACCAATCTATTCCCCCCTCCTCAAACTTTTTTCCATATGTAAAATATTTTTAAGATATATATTTTGTTCTTCTCCAATAACCACCATCATGATTTATAGATCTGTGCTACTTCAGGTGGTCATACTACTACTACTGCTGCTGCTCACCACTAACGTTCTAGGAGGATACTCTCCGACCCACGTTTCATGTCCATCGAATAAAACCCTTGTCCGCCAAGGGAACGGTCTAAGCCAGGATGAACAAGCCTGGTTAGCAAAGAGACATTCGATCACCACCCCAAACTTGAAAGCTTTTCTCCGCACTAAAACCAACTTGACGGCTACGGAAATCAACGGGGTGTTTCAGAATAGTACCAGCGATATCAACATTGGCATCGCGTTTTCGGGAGGAGGGTATCGTGCGATGTTGACTGGGGCCGGCGAGCTTGCGGCCCTTGATAATCGTACCGTGGGGGCGTTTGACCATGGGCTTGGAGGCTTGCTCGAGTCAACCACTTACATTGCTGGTCTCAGCGGAGGAAATTGGCTCACCGGAACCCTTTCCATGAACGATTGGATTTCCGTCCAAGATATCGTTGATAATAAGTACGATATCTGGGACCTTGAGAATTCGATTTTCCTTCCCGAAGGCCTCCATCCCATCAAAACTTACGAAGTGTTCCGGAACATTTCTCTCGACGTCGAGCTGAAAAAAAGTGCCGGTTTCAACACTTCGTTGACCGATGTCTGGGCACGCTCGCTTGCTCGAGGGTTTTTCCAACCGTTGGGGGATTACGGTGCCGACGTTTGTTGGTCGTCGCTTCGTGAGAAGCTGGTGTTTGTCAACGGGGAGATGCCTTTCCCCATCACGGTTTCTGACGGCAGATACCCGGGAACCAAATTGGTCAGCAGCAACAGCACGAACTTCGAGTTCAACGCGTTTGAAATGGGGTCGTGGGACCCCACGGTTGACGCGTTTGTCGATACAAAGTACTTGGGCACCGAGTTGGACAACGGGGTGGTTAAAGGAGACCAGTGTGTGCAAGGGTACGACAATGCCGGGTTCATCATGGGCACCTCTTCAACCTTGTTCAATTTGATGGTGGCTAAGCTAGAGAACACCGAGATCCATTTGATCAAATCTCTCAAGACGAAGTTGGTGAACTTCATCAAGAATCTCAGCACCGATAACGACGATATCTCGATCATTTCCCCGAACCCGTTCCAGAACACCGATTACTATAACACCAGCTCGCTGATCTCGCAATCCGATGCGCTATTCCTCGTTGACGGCGGCGAAGACGGGCAAAATATCCCGTTCACTCCGCTTATTCAACCGGCTCGTGGAGTGGATATCATCATGGCGTTCGATAATGGCAACAACCTCGACGGGCTCCCCAACGGCCAAGCGATGGGGGCGACCTATGACCGGCAATTTTCCGACGTGGGAATCTTGGGGACGTTCCCATACGTTCCCGACTACTCCACGTTCTTGTCCCATGGTTTGACGTCGAAGCCTACGTTTTTTGGCTGCGATGCTGCCAACTTGACGTCGTTGATGGCGGCGGCGGACCACCACGTCGTCGCACCGCCGGTGGTGGTGTACGTTGCCAACCGGCCCTACAGTTACTGGTCCAACACGTCGACTACGAAGATGAGTTATACTGAGCAGGAGAAGTTGGCAATGATCACCAACGGGTTTGAGATCGCCACCAGGAACAACATGACCGGTGGTGCTGCCGATTGGGCAACCTGTGTGGGGTGCGCGGTGATCAGACGGTCTCAGGAACGGCAGGGGATCGTCCAGAGTGATGTTTGCCAGCGGTGCTTTAGCGAGTATTGCTGGAATGGACAGACAGCAAACACAACGACGACGTCGCAGTTGATGGAAACCGTGGGGGCCACCCCGCAAACCGCCCAGAAGCAGCAAGGGTCCAAGATAAAGTCTTTTTTGCTGGGGATTGCCAAAAAGATCTTTCCTGACTTGACCACCGGGGTGGGTGTTTGAAGTGATAGCTGTATGATATGTAATATAATAATAATAATAATAATAATAATAATAATAATAAAAACTGTATAATATGTAATATAATAATGATATATAATAATAATATTAACGTAGTGGGATGAGAAATGTTAATTAATTAACCTGCTTATCGTGAAAAGTGCCGCAGATCAAAAAAAGAAAGAAAAAGAAAATCGGGCCATTTGAGCTCAGATGAGTCATATACCCTCCAGCTTATCTATATATCGTTGCGAAAACAGTTCAGTTCACTGGGAAAAACGAAAAAAACTTACATTGGATCTTTCTAACAGGCCAGCCATTGCTCCAGAATCACCAAAATGCCAGCATCACCATCCAAGCACCAAGTGCCAGAATCAAAGCCCAAAGTCGTGGTGGTTGGGTAAGTATTATTCTGTCCATTACCTGGCAATACACAAGGCCTTGGTACTAACAACAACCCATCCAGTGCCGGAGTCACCGGGCTCACCAGCGGGCTCACTCTTCTCCAGCATGGCTACGACGTCTCGATCATTGCCAAACACATCCCTGGCGACTTTGAGCTTCTCTCCTCCAAAGCCGGGGCCCAGTGGTCATCGCACTCTGGCCCCACAGAGTTCAGGTTCCAGGACTACGATAAGCCAGGATACTACGAGTTCCTCAAGCTCGCCCGCGAACAACCCACCTCCGGGGTCCACGAGGTGTTCATCGACAATTACACCCACCAGGACTACGTTTCCCAGCACAAGTTGCCGTGGTTTGCCCTGTACGTTCCCGGGTTCCAGCAGCTCGACCGCAGCAACTTCACCTTCCCCAGCAACGACCTTGTCAAAGGGTACCGTTACAAGTCGGTCACCATCACCACCCCACACTACCTCGCGTACCTTTACGCCAAAGTCATCGAGCTCGGGGGCACCATCAACAGAGCCCGGATCGACCATATCAACGACGCCAACAAGTTCCATCATTCGGGAGAAACCCCTGATTTGGTCGTCAACGCCACGGCATTGGGGGCCCGGTTCCTTGGAGGGGTCAACGATCTCAAAATGTACCCGGTCAAAGGCCACATCGTCGTGGTTTCCAACACCTGCTACAACCAGAAGATTGTCCAACCGGTGCCAGGGAGCGAAGTCCCAGGAGAAGCGTTCTACATTATGAACCGTAAAGAAGGGGGGTCGATCATTGGCGGGTGCTACTCTCCCGTGACGGTTGACGAAATGGATTTCAAGATTGACGATAAGTTGACCCAAAGAATCTTGGCCAGAGCAAAGAAATACGCCCCAGAATTGTTGGATAACAAGGCGTTCGCTGGCAATAAGCCTGAGTTGGACATTGTCACCGTGTACGTGGCTTATAGACCAACCCGTGAAGGAGGGATCAGATTGGAACGTGAAGGAAACATCATCCATAACTATGGGGCCGGGGGTACCGGGTACCAATCTTCTTTCGGTACTGCCGCCGGTGTTCTTAAATTAGCCAACGAATATATTGCAAAGACTAAAGGTTCAAAGTTGTGAAGTTGGTTGAAATTATTCGAGTGTGACATTAACAAAAATATTATTAATAGAATATATTATAAATAGAATGTAGTCTATACAAAACAAGAAGAAAAAAAGTAAGCAAAAAAGATATTTGTATAGAATATAGTCTATACAAAGAAGAAGAAAAAAAAAAGAAAGCAACAACATATTTTCATCTATGAACTGGTTTTCGTCAAAATGTAAGAGATTCTATCGGCAGAGTCGATGTTTTTAACAATTGTATCGGTAATGGTATCCCCTGTCGATTCCAATTCTCCATTCTTGATGAATTTAGGATCGCAGTGGCTGAAATCGTTCAAACACCCTCTCATCTTCCGGGATTTTCCCATCATTCTATCCTCTTCCATACTCTCTTGCATACTTCTCACAGACTTTGCCGAGACCCAACCGAAATTCTCTTCTTTATCCTGCAATTCTATCGGGTTCTCTTCCTCCTCCTCATCATCAATGGAAAGCACTTCCCCGGTGCCTTGACACCCACACTCGATCAAATCGTGGGTATTGCACTGCGTCTGCAAATCCAATTTAAACAACTCTTTGAGATCTTGGTAGTCGAATATATCGTCCTTCGAATTATTCTTATCGTCCAAAAACTTATCACTCAAGCTAATTTTCATCAACTGCCGCTGGAAAATCTTTTCATCAATACACCCGGTGGTGATCAATCGATAAATGTAGCATGGTCGTTTTTGGCCATCCCGATGAATCCGGGCCATTGCTTGAAGATCAATCGAAGGGTTCCAGTCATTATCCACAAGCACAAGCCGCGACCCTCCCACGAGATTCAACCCCGCCCCGCCAGATTTCGCAGAAAGGAGGAAGACAAAGTTCGTGGCATGCCCAGAATTATTAAACCCATTGATGATTGCATCACGTTTATTGGCGGCGGTCGAGCCATCAAGACGACAAAACGTCATGTTATTACAACCCCGGATAAGCGTCTCGATCAAATCTAAGGTCTTGGTGTAATTGGAAATTACCACCACTTTCTCATGGGTACTGAAAGAGATTTCTTTCAATAACTCCATGAGAAACCACAATTTCCCGCTGGTTGATGACACGGTTACCAACGCCGCCTGCCACCACGAGTTATTCTCACGACTGATGAGTTTATTAAACATATTATCATCCTTGATCAAACTAGGAGAATTGCAAACTTTCTTGAATAAGTTTATCATTGCAAAACTTTCGGCCTGCATGGTTTTCGAAGCGATCCCATCACCAACATTGTCTTCGAAAGATTCAAAATTTTTCGAGCTTAGAATATTCCCAAACACTTTGATTTGGTAAGCGGTTGGTTTGATAAATACCACAAGATCTTGCCGCGGCGGGAGGAATTTATTGAGAATTTCGTTAGTTCGCCGTAAAATAAACGGTTTGGTCATCAAAATCAATTGCTGGGATTTCTCATGGCCAAGCCTAAGAATTTCTGGATTAACGCAGTTCGGCTCTCTCGACCGTAAAATCGGTTTCATGTACTGTTTCTGAAACGTTGGGTAACTCCCCAAGATCCCGGGGTTGATGAAATCAATAAGCGTGTAGAATTCTTCAAGATCGTTTTGAATTGGCGTACCGGATAATAACACTTTCCTTTTAATATTCAATGATTTGAGCACCTGGATAGCTTTGCTCGACCCACTTTTGAGTCGATGGCCCTCATCACAAACGAGCAAGTCAAACTTGATCCGCGATTGCCCCAAGACGTGTTTCACAGTAACAAGTTTCTCGTACCCGATAAGTAGCACCTGATGAACTTTAGTCTGACCAAACATTCGAAGACTCATCATTTCGTTGTTACTGTGCTTTGAAGATCCAAGGGTGAGCACCCCAATACGGTTGACGTTCAACCATTTTTTGAACTCTTTTTTCCAATTGCCAATCAACGTCACCGGCACCACCACAAGCACTTTCTTCGCGATGACACTTTCGTTCAAATACGGGCTTTGCCGAAGCAAGGTCCATATCAAAGTAATGGTCATTAAAGTCTTCCCGAGCCCCATCTCATCGGCGAGTAATGCCCCAGTAATATCAGAACCAGTAATCCCCATTACGCAATTATAGAGGAATTTCACCCCTTCTCTTTGATGTGGTCGTAAATGGTTACAAAGTAGTGGGTCGACAACGACATCAACCACTGTGTCGGGGGCCTGCGGCACTTTATCCAAAACTAGAGAGTCCGCGCGGATGGTGAATAATGGTTTCCTCTTTGATTGACGATTGTGGGTTGACCCCTGCACTCGGGCAACTTCTCTTGGTTTTGTATCGTTAGCCATGATCACGCTTTTGTAAGGCTTTGGTTTGGATGTTGTAATTTCCGGAGCTCCAGCAACCACCACGATCGCGTCTTCCGTTATCAATTGATTGTGAGTCGGCTGAGACGACAATTTTCCTAGTAATTGCGCCAACTCTTGCGGTTTCACCACTTCATAATCCACCTCTACCTCGTACTGGTCAATGCTAATAATCTCCTCGAGATTGATATTCTTTTTCATGCCACTGGCAAGGGGAGTGTAGCTCTTCCCATTGCCGGATTTATCATGCTTCAAGCTCAAATGACGATGCTTCACTATCAAAACCCCATCGCCATCCCACGTCTTGTTTTTCTTCATGGTCTTTTTGCGATACACCACCATGAAGTACCGCGACATGCTGGTATCGATGTTATTAGGATCATTATCTGATGATGACTTGGTTTCCTCTTTGACAAGCCTTGGTTTTTTGAAACATGGCACTACTGAACTTCTTATTTTCTTAGAGTCATTTGGCAATCTGGTACTGGGGGTTGATGGATTTGACGATGGTTTGGTGGTGATTCCAGAAGATGACGCGCCATTGGATCCAGGCCTCACCATTCGGGGAGGCTTGAACGGCTTGTTAATTCCCAGGCTGACCTTCCCATTATTGCGGAACATCGTAGCAGATTACCAGCAAATAAAGATCTCAACCACGTCCTTTTTTTTCTTTTTTTTTAGCTTTGTCTGGCCAGTCAATGAAAGGTGCTGGAGGTTTAATGGAAGGTTCTGGAGGGTTCTGGAAAAGCATCGCATCTTTGTTGATGATGAGTGTTCTACACGCACTCCGAACTATAAAAATAAAATCCAAAGACAAAAAAAAAAAAAAAAATTTCTTAAGCAACAATATTCAGATATTACTTATACATTTCTAGAGATCTACGATAGATAGAGAGAAAGAAAAGAAAAAAAAAAAATGTCTAACGAAGAGCAAAACGAAAAGTTCTTTGCCCCAGTGGGTGAGAGAGTCGAAGCCCTTACTGGTGATGAAAGCAACACCGATGTCATGAAGACCGGTGCCGAAGATGTGGAAGGCCGTCCAGTTCAAGAAGTCCAATCTTATTGTATGAACTGTTCCAAGAACGGGGTCACCAGAATGTTGTTGACCAAGATCCCATATTTCAAAGAAATCATCTTGATGTCGTTTGAATGTCCACATTGTGGGTTCAAGAACTCTGAAATCCAATCTGCGGCACAAATCCAGGAAAAAGGTAGCAAGTACATTTTGAAGATTGAAAAGAAGGAAGATTTCAACAGACAAGTTGTCAAATCCGAAAGCGCCAATTGTAATTTCGTGGAATTGGAAACCGAAATCCCTCCAAAGAAGGGCCAATTTATCACCGTGGAAGGGTTGTTGACCGAGATGATTGAAGATTTGGAATCTGACCAAGAAAAGAGAAAAGAAATCCAACCAGAGATCTACGACAAAATCGACGCCTACATCAAGAAGGTTAAAAGCTACATCAACGGCGACGACGGATGTTTGCCTTTGACCGTGGTGGTTGATGATCCCGCCGGAAATTCTTGGATCGAGTACGTCCCAGGTGAACCTTCCCACAAATGGTCCAAGGTCGAATATTTCAGAACTCCTGAACAGAATCTCCAACTTGGGTTGATTGATGAATCAAAATACGCCGATATTAAAAGACTCGAGAAAGAACGTGAAGAAAACACCTCTGAACAACCGCTTTCCACCGGGTTTGCTTCAGACTCAACCGACATTGAAAACTTTGCCAATGAAGTCCAAGTGTTCAAGGCCACCTGCCCAACCTGTTATGCGCCTTGCGATACCCATATGAAAACCGTGAACATTCCCCATTTCAAGGACGTTATCATTATGAGTACAGTTTGTGATCACTGTGGTTACAAATCTAACGAAGTCAAGACCGGTGGGGCCATTCCAGAAAAGGGTAAAAGAGTGGTGCTTAAGTGTGACGATCCTGAAGATTTGAAGAGAGATATTCTTAAATCTGAAACTTGCCACTTGGTGGTTCCGGAATTGAACATGGATTTGACTCCAGGTACCCTTGGTGGTAGATTCACAACTCTTGAAGGGTTGTTGCGTCAAGTCCATGACGAATTAAACGAACGTGTTTTCACCCAGACGTCCGATTCCATGGACCCAAAGACTAAGGCCAGTTGGGAATCATTCTTTGCTAAGCTTCAGCAGGCCATCGATGGGAAAATCCCCTTCACTTTGATGATGGAAGATCCTCTCGCTGCTAGTTATATCCAAAACGTCTACGCCCCAGACGCCGATCCAAATATGGCTAGTGAAGATTATGAGAGAACTGATGAAGAAAACGAATCATTGGGTTTAAACGATATGGTTGTGTAATTATAGATATTTATCTAATGGAGTACGATATTTTATGTTGAAGATTCTTCGTGTAGTTTTAAATTATCCATATTATCAATATATTATATTGTCGATTATATTATATAAAACGCGGTCTACCCCGTCATGAATTTCACCCCACCCCCCCTTCCATAATGTATCTATCGATCATCACTCCAATAACTCTTCGGTAAGTAACTGCTCCAATTCATCTATAGTTAGTGGTACGAACACGATTTCCGTACCGGCACTGTTTTTCAGTAATCCTGCCATATCGTGCTCGATGAATTCTCGAAGCATGATTCTGAAACTGATTTCGTTAGAAGCGATGAATTCTTCTACACATAAATTGTACAAGAGTTTGAACTCAATGCCGCTCCTCACTGACCCGACCAAAAGGCTTCTATCCAGGGTTTTGTCATCCGCTTCTTCTTCCAATGCTTGGAGTTGGTTGGCCACAAGCACCCGATACAAGCTTCTTGCGTTTTGGGTCAAACTGGATAACACATACTGAGCCCCCTTGGTCCCGATATTCTTACTGGATTTGCCGACATGAAGCAAATCTTCAAATCCGTTCTCGACATTGTAGTTGGCATAGGTGGTGGTATCATGCCAGGCAAAATTGAACTGTGAAGTTTTCGCCGAGTCCCAGAGTATTGGAGCATTAATCTTGTCGACCGAAGTAACAAGCCATACTTGGGGCAATCCCGCAAGTTGGGCAAGCGCACTTTGGGCACGATCACCTTTGAAAGCCGGTCCATCAAGGTTATGTATTGCAAGGACAAGTTTTAAAGATTTGTCGTTTGATTTTTCAAAGTATCGAACCAACAATGGGACAGATTCGTGAGGTGCCGTGGGGAGTTTTAGAAATGGCTGGGATTTCCCATTTTTCAGTTTCCGGGATGGCAAAATGATCTTAATGGTTTGTTCGACCACTTCCCGGAGAGTGGTGGCGGGATTGTATCCGTTGGCCACAAGCACCGGAACGCTTAGGGCATCAGTAAGATACGTATCGACAAACTTCAGCAATAAATAAAGTTTGCTGCCAACCCCATAAAGACAAACATTGAATCCTTGACTCAATTCAAAATGCCACTGAGGAAAATTGCTTTGGTAGCTTTCCATAAGGGTATCGCGATGAGGAAGGTGCAAAAAATCAGAAATTTTCGATAATTGCACAAACTCACTGTAATCTAGCGATGGAGCCTGGGCCATGGTATTTCCCGAAGTCTTTCCTTTGAATTTATGTTGCTCGAAAAACCCTTCTGGCCCATCGACAAATAGGGTTTGCGACGCTTCAAGAAGACGATGGGTTCTTCCAAACTTCGATATGATTTTCTCTTCTTGAATTGGGGTTGGGCACGGAGTTGCTCTAAAACGATTCCCTTCAAGCAGTTCAAACACGAGATCGTCAGCAGCGTCTTCATCAAGGGCCATCAACTTTCGGTTTCTTGGGGTACGTGTTGGCGATGATGATGATGATCCATTGGCGCAATTCGATTCCCCAATGATTCTTTCGGCAATTGCCAAATCATCCTCATCTAGATCTTGGATATCTTGATCCTGTGGGGCGAGTCCTGGGTTGGTGGCCACCAATGCTCTTCTGATGGCTAATCGATTGGTGAAATCGTAGTGACTTCGTGATCTTCCAGGTGAGCCCCTTATCGGTGATACTCTTCCGGAGTTCGGGTCGATGTTGATGATTCCTCGCTTGATCGCCGATGGCTTAAGTCCTATATCGTGTTGGTCCTGGGGAAGTATTATCGGCTGGACATTGTCTCTAGGTCTAATGATATTGGGCAGTGATGGGGCTTTCATCTGGCGGTCGGCTTTCAGCGGTGATGTCGCGATATTCAAAAGCCCGGCACGTCGCTGTGCGGGGCTGGCAAAGATATCAGCTACCGACTCATCTGACCGCGTTCTTTTTTGTCTTGGTGTAGCAGGAGGTGTGGCGCTCATTGTATATACTGATGTTGTCTCCATGTTATTGTTATTGTTTATTATGGTAAATAAAAATGTTGAAAATTCCTGGATCTCTTGGAGTGCGTATAAAGCGGTCGGGTAACGGATTTGTTCTTAATTTTTCCCGTGGGAATTTACTATAAATTGAGGAGGATTTTGAAAATTTTTCAATTTCTTTCTTTCTTGTTCTCTCTTATTTACTTCTCATTCAGAGAACTTTTCAGCAGTTTCGTCTCGTTTCGATGATTTTGGTAGTGCTTTAAATAGGTATGTTTTTCTCTGCTACCAATTCCTTACCTCTCTTTTTATGATGAAAAAAATGCAACAGTTGAATTTCTTCGGCCGAGTAAACCGTGCGGAAAAAAACTTTTCAGAGCTTTTTAATTCTGATGCTATTACTATATGATTGTTATAGCAAAAACTAGATGATGGGTCCTCTTACATTGTGCGTTTCCAGGAATATTGACTAACAAATCTCCAGCATTATCTTGGTTGATTTTATCATCTTGATACCGTCATTGGTTTCCAATTCATTCATGATTACATGAGAGAAGAAGTTACCGATATGATGTCCAATTATCAATAAAGCGATGAGTTAAAGGCTTAAGTCATTACTTTATTAATAATTGTGAAGAAACTTCCTTGCGTAACACTAAACTGGGTTCTTAAATGTCCATATCTGGAAAGTGAATAACCTCATCGGTTTCAACCTCATGGCATTGTTAAAGGATGCCATATATTGGCACACACCCCAAAGGCCATTGTACAGAGGAGGATTCGTTTGAGAATATTCCAAGAGCACTGGGGTTCCATATGTTCTCTAATACAATAACTATGTAAATATGGCAAAATGTCTTTGTTGGAGATGGTAATGGCCGGATTCTTATAACTTGAGTTATGCTACCAGTTTATACTATAAAACATCCTAAAACAAACGCCGGTGCACGTAACTGATTTTGCTACACTTGGTAAATAGAGAGCTTTGTTGCATAATGTCCTCATGCTGGACAACAAGGCATCAGTATTGTCTCTCTGTCAGTGCTTCGTGTGAGCTTGGTTAGTCGTGAATGGGAGGCACCGTTCAAGTTTGTTTCTACCAAAGACTATAATATATCCTTACCGGATCTTGTTATTTCTCTTGAAGCCCATGGCGGCGGTGCTCTGCTCGGCGGAGTTTGCGGACCTCTCGGTCCGGTCAGGTCAGGTCGCCGCGGTGGAGGTAGCGGTAATAAAACGGATGAATAAAGCACATCAGTACTCTCTATATCCTGACGAGTACAAATACCCTCTTGATTCCACTGTTTTCTGTTTGTATTTCCCTTTTTTTTTTTTTTTTGTTATTCTTCCAATTCATAATTAAACCCCACTAATCAAAACCCCCCTATCAATAAACCATCGATATATAAGCAATGTCCAGCTTCGAAGGAAAAGTCCATCATTTCGCGGCCAAATTGTCGGCCTTCGAGTTCACCCCAACTGATGCCCCAAATACCATTATCTTCGTTGGAGGCTTGGGAGATGGGCTCTTGACAGTGCCTTACATTCCAGAAATCGTGCGCAAACTTCCTGCAAACTGGTCATTTTGCAATACCATCCTCTCGTCATCTTACAAAGGCTGGGGTACCGGGAGTTTGAAGTGTGATGCGGAGGAGATTGGACAGTTGGTCAAGTATTTAAGAGTCAATTGTCACAAGAAAAGAATTGTCATTATGGGTCATTCCACCGGAACCCAAGACGTGATCCAATATCTCGCCAAGTATCTTCCGAGCTTGACTGCCGGCGTTGCTGAGTTGTATAGCGTCGATGGAGGGATCCTCCAAGCTCCGGCCAGTGACCGTGAAATGTTCGCGCGGTACGTGCCTGCTCCAAAGATCCAGGCTCTCATTACTGGAGTCAAGGCAATCGTCAAGGAAAACAACGATGATGATGACGTTTTGCTTCCAGGGACGTTCTCCAAGATGATGTTTGATACCCCCATCACCGCCTACCGTTACTTATCCCTCCTTTCTCCTTATGGCGATGATGATTTCTTCTCTAACGATTTGCTCGAAGTTCCTCATGATCACCCTAATTCTCCAGCACAAACTTTTGGCAAAGTTACCAAACCACTTTTAATTCTCCCTTCGGAAATTGATGAATGTGTCCCAGAAACCATTGATCAAGGGGAAAGAATGGAAAAATGGTACGGTTTCATGGACAGTAAGTACAAGAGTAAGCATAGTGGTGTGGTGAAAGGTGCAAAGCATTTCCTTGGTCCTGGTACTGCAGAAGGAGCAAAAGAGGATTTGGCAAACAGAGTGGTTGGATACTTGGAAGAATTTTTTGCAGCCAATTAATAATAAATCAGAATCAGAATATATTTATAATTCAAATCTGTTGGTACTGTAAGTGATATTTTGCTGTTCATTGAAACAGCACCTATGAAAAAGAATAAGTTTAACGAGAGAAAAGCTCAAATATAAATCAATCAATTCTACAATCAGGGCTTCATTTTCAAAAAAAAAAAAAAATAACGACATACAACATTAATTAAACAAGTGACATAGAAACTAAAAATACCCAATAACATCTAAATCAGTCCCATTTATTCTCTGGAGTTGATAATGTCAACGAATTCTGGTTTCAAGGAGGCACCACCAACCAAGAACCCGTCAATGTTGGCCTTGTCCTTGAAAGTGGTGGCGTTCTTACCGTTAACGGAACCACCGTACAAGATTCTAATCTTTTCGGCTTGTTCAGCACCAATGGTCGAAGCCAAGTGCTTTCTGATTCCGACATGAGTTTCTTCGGCATCTTCTGGGGTGGCAGCCAAACCGGTACCGATGGCCCATACTGGTTCGTAAGCAACGACCACATCGGACCAGTCGCTGACCTTCTTGGAGACGGCGTCCAATTGACGAGCACAGACTTCCAAAGTGATGCCGGCCTTACGTTCTTCTAAAGTTTCCCCGATACACAAGATCACCTTGACGCCATTTTCAAGAGCAAACTGGGTCTTGCAGGCAACCATTTCGTCGGTTTCCTTGAGGATGGTTCTTCTTTCGGAGTGACCCAAGATGACCCAGGTGGCGCCAACGTCCTTCAAACAGTTGACACTGATTTCCCCGGTGTAAGCACCACTAGGCTTGTCAAAAGAGTTTTGGGCAGCAATGGAGACTTGGGATTTTTTGTTGTTTTGGGCAGCCCAGTACAAGTATGGGGCCGGTGGGGCAATGACCACTTCGGTGGAAGCGGCGAGCTTTGATTCATTGAGCCTGTCCACAATGCTCTTGACGGATTCAAGAGAACCGTTCATTTTGAAGTTACCGCCGACAAAGAAAGTACGAGCCTGGTGCATGTTAGTCTGACAGTTCTAAATCATATGAACAATGTGTTTTGTTTTGTTTTTTGTTTTTTTTTTTGTGTGGATTGACGTCAAGTTTTTTTTCAAGGTGACTGACCCATTGATAGAATTTAGATGACATACCATTTTTATTGAGATATATTTATTAGGATAGGATGGGTGTTAATTGCAATAGCAAACTGGGATGAAGGCAACTAGTGATTCACGCAGCAGCAGCGTCAGTATTTAAGCTCCAAAAAAAAGGCACCACTGGTGATGATGTAGTCACGTGGGAGTGAAAGGAATAAAATAAAACATCACCGGGTGGATGGTCACCATGTTGTTGGACGACAATAATCAGGTGGGTGGGGCAGCCAGTCTCTTAATTGTTTGTACCGGGAACATTTCCGGGGATGAGACATTCGCATAGCTATCAGCATGAGGAATGTTATAATATATATATAAATAAATATATCGGGGAGATATATACTGGCCGTTGAGAATCTGTCCGCTGCTCCGTGGTGGGCTCGTGACACAGCGCTGACTGTTGTAGTGAGGGTAAGCGTGTAATATAACCCCATCCCACTTACAAGCCAATGAGATCACAAAGATTACATGGCTGGATGTTGGATATTCAAATAAAATAAGAATAAGATATAATGAAAATACCAGAACTCTTTTCTTTTCGTTGTCTCCCTAGCCATCCCGGCTCAAGTCTACTAAATCTGGCATAACGTGTTGGAAAAGTTACTGCTTCCTGATCTACTTTATGTTCTAATAATAAGAACAAGTTCATATTTGGATGGCCGATAAATTTTATCTTTCATTTATTTATTTCCCGTTAGATTTGATTCTGTCAACTTGAACTTGTTGTACTCCGCTTGACTTTTCTTTCTTCTATATTCAAAATCTTGTAAAGAAAAAAAAAAAAAAAAAAAAAAAAACCTTTTTAATTACTGAACATATGGTTACGACCTTCCATTTTATAAACCAGACAACTTCGGTCTCATTCTGGAGCTCTTGTACTCTCTGTGGGGTTGGCTTTTCACAACAGTGCTTCCACCAGTTTTTGGGATTCGATCTGAGTAGCTAAATATTGCTAGGTTGTCAACTAATCTACAGGATTATCTTGACGCGCAATTTTATTAATATCTATTTCATCGCCGAGTATGAAAATTAAAACAGCATAATACTTATTTATTTCTGGCACAAAGGAATTTTCTTGTTTTTCTGTGTGTTTGGCAATCAACAAGCACAAATCCTTGTTTTTGATTCAATACTTGTCCCGGAACTGGGTTGTGGTCGTAATAATACCAGGATCTTCAATCTGCGTAACCAACTATTTACCTCAAATTTATTACTCACATTGGTAGCCGATTATTTCAAGCTCTGGTTGAACAATTGCACTATCTGATCTGTTGGTTATAGTTATAGAGTAATTTTGGGTAAAAAAAAAAAAATGAAGTTGTCATGTCTAAAATTGTGCATGTTGTAAGACAATTTAGGTATTTGTTCAAGTTCGTCAACATCATCTTCAACTCTGTAAGTCTTGATTCGTCGACATCGGTTAAAAATAACAATATTAATTTCCTCGCATTGCCCACATCATTGATATTATTGCGATTTATCATTAGCATTATTCTCGGCATTCTGATCTTTGTAATTCCTTTTATTTCAAAACTATTGGCTCAGCGTCTTCATAAATGTGTTGGAACAAGAATTGTGATTGTCTACAGATTGAAAGAGAATTCTGCCAGATTACTGATATCTGACACATTACAACGCTACAACTTGTTACCCAACTGACACATCGAATTGCAGATTATCCAACTAAAATCAGATAGGGTCTAAATGCAACAGAGCGTGGGGGGAGGGATGCCGAGTGCCGTATCGGAAACGTGACCCGTGCTGGAGAGCCCCATGAGATGCTCAGCGGTGGAGAAATCGCCCCCATGGCAGGGTGTCTCTGTCTCGTCTACTCTTGCCTGACTTTCCTCTGCCAGATGGGATCCTACTCGCAGAGGAATGTTTTGCCAATTTAATTGGTTGAGCAATCAATCCCCGTACATTTTTGGCGGATGTACATTCGACAATTTCTCCCCTCCGAGAACACTACCATCTCAACCACCAAGATGGCCACCAATTGCTGCCGTGGGCCTGCCATGCTAGGTAGTAGGTGATATAATCCATGGCCAGACAGTTTATTATGACTCCCCTGTCATGAACATGGCGATTGTTTGCTAAGCGTTACTATATATATATATACCATCTCAAACAGCACTAGACATAACAACAACAATAATTAAGCATACTATTTATATATAGACACGTGAGTTCGCAGTGTCGATTATCATTGAAACCCCTTCACGCTACAACAGCATAATTGAAAAAAACCCAAGATGAGTAGAAAATAAGATGATGCCAATAACAAATGTAGACACCCATAACCACATATAGATATGGACATATAGATATCCCCGGTAGATCGCCCACCCAACGGTGCCACCCGCAGGCCTGGGGTGTTTGGAAATTGCGGCCGTAGATCCTCTGGTGGTTGTTAGGTTGCGTATCTTGTAACATGGACTAGTAATGATCACACCTGCTGAAACTACAGAGAACACACACACACAAACCATTACCGCCAGCTACACCCACACTCCAATCTCCAACACCCATTTGTCGACACCTCACTAAATTGCTGGTGCTCGGTGCAATTTATCGTCGTTGTGTTTGTGTTTGTGTGTGTACTTCAGTACGTCTCGCCCCACCAGCCTGGCTCCCCCCTCCGTTTCCCGCACGATTCGATCATTCTCCCTCAATAATTTTTTAGCCCACCCGTTTCTCAACAAACAATAACACCATCCTCCTCCTCTTCATTAATCTCCGCCTGCACTCTTGTCCCACCATTATCTTCTACCATACTATCATATCAACAGAATACCCAAATAATATCACCATACCCTACCAGTCCGCCACCCCCCCTCCCATCAAATAACCGTCCCCCTCCTCCTCTTAGTAGTAGGACAAAATGTCCCTCCCCAATTATTCACTCCTATTCCCCCACTCCCTCTCATCCTCCCCCAACCCTTCTTTCAACATCAAGCTCAGCGATGACTTACTCTCAAAGATGGCCACGGCCTCGTCTACAAAGTTGGTTGTGGCAAACGGCAAACCTAGCCTCAAGTTGTGTCACCCCGATGGGAATTTCACAATATTTGATTCCAACTACACTCCCGAATCAGCAGTAATAAACCTATACTCATCGTCTCCCAACGATACAAACAAAACTCACTACGATCTAGTAGGGAAGGTAACCAGTAGGTTGTCAATATTCACCACCGGTATCAAGAGATCCGGTTCCGCTTCTACCACCACCACCACCACCAATAACCAAGAAGAACCGTCTCTTTCACCAATACCTCAACCTTCGTCGAAATCCTCGTCTTTGTCCCCTCCAAGGAGCACCTCTTCCTCAGAGTCTCCCTCATTACCTGCGTCGTCGTACTCTAAAAACACCTCCGTCCATAAAAGACAGACGAAATCTTCAAAATTAATCGCCATCAATTCTCTCTCAAACCTTAAATCTCCAGAAAATAGAGTGCTACACCTTCTTGCCGTCGGCCCGATCTCCATTTGTCAAATCAAGGACAGAACTAGCGTCCCTAAAGCCGTCGTAACCTCGATATTATCGAAATACGGCCAACTAATCGAATCTTCAACCGCTGCGTTTACCCAAGATAAGTACCCGAGCTATTCGTACCTTCCAGAACCTTCGTGGAAACCTCCTTTATCCGCTGACAACCTCCACGAATCTGAAAAGTTTTACATTTTAAATGATGCATCGTACCAACACCTCAAAATCTGGCAATGGAAATACTCTCCTACTCAAAGATCCTTAATTTTGGCCAACATGGCTAATGCCTTTGATCGGTTAGAAATCCCCGAAAACGACCCAATAAGAGATTTATTAGTCGACCCAAAGATAAAACAACAGCAAGAAAAATTGAGAGAGGAAGAACGGGAATTGGAAAGAAAAAAGGAGTATCAGTTAGAGTTAGCGAGAAAGGAAAAAGAACGAGAAGCAAGGGCCAGGGAATTAGAACAACGAGAAAAACAGCGTCAAGAAAGAGAGAAAAAAATGATTTCCAACACCAGTGTCAACCCTGATTCAAGGAACACTTCGATTCTCAATTCTTCTATATCAGCAGCCACCGCTACCGCTTCTCCTTCCAGTACCACCCAGTCGACTCCGTTGAAGAAATTATTTGCTACTAAGTCAACAAATGACGCCCTGTCTGCGAAAAAACCAAAATCATTGAGCCGGACAAACTCTGGTCATAAACCTCCTCCCCCACCGATCAGTGTTGCTAACGAAGTTAAAGAAACTCCGTTGATTGCCTTGGGTAAAGGGGTTACTCGACCAACCGTTGACTTGACTCCTGCAACGAAAAATTCATCATTATCCACAAGTCACAATAAGCCTCGTGCCACCACCACTGCCCCACCGAAATCCAATAACAATCTCAAACGGGCTAGAAATTATGACTTTTCTTCATCCGAAGGGGAAGCTAGTGACTACGACTCTGACGAAGCGTTGGGCAACGTTGGGAAATCCAAGCCTATTAATCCACCGCCAATCGCGAGAAAGAAGCCTAGGATCACCACTTCCACCAGCTCCAATCATGATAATTCCAGTTCTAGTAATTCATCCAGTAGCGGGAAAAGCAAATCTGGAAAATATTCGGGAACTGGGATCGGAAGCACCACCCAAGCAACCTCTGCGTCTCCATCTCCTGAATCTCGGTCGAGATCTTTGTCTCCGGAAGTACATGGAAAAAAAAGGGTTATATCTAATATCACCACCGATACCACGGCGGCCACCACTACTTCTTCTAGTCCAAAACTCAGCATTTCTTCTTCACTCCATGGTACTCGAGTGCGATCATCCAAACCTTCGACTCCAATCACTTCAACGTTTGTCCATAATGACGATAGCGATCGAGAAGACACGTTAATGAATGATGGTACCATCGAGGATAATTCTCCTAGTAGTGACTCGAAAGCGACATTTGAATTGAAGGAATTAGCAGGAAAGTTCCGTAAAAAGTACAAAGAGTATGAAGAATTGTACAATTTATTAAAGTTGAAGCGTGGCAATGAAGCAAGTGACAGAAGAGCTGAAAGGACCGAAGAGGTGAAAAGGGTCATTCAACTACATAATGAATTGACCCTTTGGAAAAGAAGACTCTGGGAAGCCGAGAGCAAAAACAGAAGAATCACCAAAGACAAGCTCAAGAAAACCGCCAAGTCATCAACCACCACCACTGCTACGGCTGCGGCGAGTGTTAAGAAAGAAACTACTCCAAGTAGATTATTCAAGGACAATAAATCAAAGCAGGCCTTGCCTCAGCGGTCAAAATCTCATTCTCGTCAATCTTCTCAACCTCCTAAAGGTCCCTCGACAATTGTTTCCACGACAATCACTGCAAATAATAGCCGTTCAAGAGCCGTTACTGCGTCGCCGAGAATTGGAGTAATGCCAAAGAGAGAGCATGAAAGACATATTAGTTCCAGTTTGGCAATGGGAGATCCCGATAAGATTAGAGACGGGGAATCCCATGGGAGCAACACCAGGGACAATGGATCTTCAAGTGTGGGTGGTTCAAAACATCCGGAAGCAGGAGTACCCTCATTGCCATCTAAGCCAACGTTACCTTCGAAACCGAAATTATCGGCCAGTTCTTCTGGGCACTTGAGATTGGGGAGCAAAGGAAGAAGAGATCGTGATATGAGAGATAGAGATATTAGAGAAAAAGGTCGAGAAGGCAGGTTTGGGTCTATAGGAAGAGATCGTGAACGAGAAAGAGATAGAGACAGGGACAGAGATAGAGATAGAGATAGAGAACGGGAAAGAGATGGAAGGACAGCTAGACCTTCAAGAAGAGAAGCCAGCAATAACGGTGCTACTGGTGGAAATGTGAGAAGAGTATCAAAGTTATTCAAATGAGTTGAAGCTTTTTTTTTTTTTTCTTGCATTATGTTTTCATATAGATAACCGCTTGTTTATCTGTGGCAGCATGCTTCATTGAAAATATGAAGTAGCGCCCTTTTTTTTTTTGCATGGTGTCTGTATCATTAACACATGCAAGTGTCAAGATTCTGGTGTATCGGTTGATCCACAGCTACTTGTTGCCCTCGCTTTTACTCTTTCTCGCTTTTACTCTTGCATTACTTTTCATACTTCGGCCTGGTTTTCTATCTTCATGCACTGGTCTCTCTATCTTCATAACTTGTTCTCCATACAATGTTTTCAGCACTGCAGATGCTGGGCTCTACTCTTACAGTTTTTGATTGTTTATTTCAGTTGATGAGCCATTTGAGAAAAAGACCCAACTTTTTATAATTTTTTTTTATTGGAAACCAAAAACACAAGAAGAACATTATCATCATCATCATCATTAACATCAACAACAAATCATCATAGTCTTAGAAAATCATTATTCATTAAATCACTTTGTTACACGTTCATTAAAAATTGTTTTTTTTATCACACAGATTTTTTTTTTTCAAGTTTTTAACTCTTTTTTGCAGCACCATGGTGTTTTCAAAGATGTTATACGCTTTATTGCTCTTTGGTCAATTACAGTTGCAGTTGACCGTTTTCATTTTTCACTATTATTAGATACAATTTTTTTTTATTGATTCTCCTGTTTTTTCACTTTGCTAAGCTTGACTTCCTTTTTCGTTTTCTTTTCTTTTTTTTTTTTTTTTTTTTTGTTTTACGTCCTCCCATGCCATAATTTAATTTTCATTTATTGTTATTGTTACTAATTTTCATGATCGAATTGATGATTGTAGAGATGCTGGATTGATCGAGCTTCATAGTAATGGTAATAAACTAGGTAAGTAAACACTACATCATGTACACCAATCGAAATCGCAGAGCAATTGTCTATTCAGTAATGGATTAGCAAATCCATATGGGTCTCCTGTTGGATTTTTAGATCGATCCCTTCATTTGTAATCCAAACATTAAACTACATCGACCAATCATAAATAACAAAAATTACTTGGTGATTGGCATTTATGTGAGAATAGATTGACCAGTTCATTGAAAGTATCTACCCATTGAAAAACTTGCCAAAGGAAATATCACCAATCTTGACCATCCGTATCTCTCTAAAGTGTCATCAGACTTCTTGGAAAAATTGGCTTCTCAATCCCATGATTCTTGCTTTATTTTTGATAATTGAAATCTTTTCCAATTCATCAAATGGTATCACTCCTTCCGCCAATGACCTGTCTTTGGATCGTGTATCGACTCCATGTTCATCGGGGATTACAGATGACGCAATTCGGTACTGGTATTTTCCTTTCGAGAAGGTAATTTCATCGCCGAGCCCTTGGTCAAAGGTTTCCCAAATGGCCGCAGTCTCCTGCTGGAGAATCCCTAGTTGTTGGCAACGTATCATCACGTCTTTCAAATGATTCCACGGGGTAATGTGGATCTGCGACTCAAGCGATGCCAACTGAGCGGCGAGGTGTTTAGAAACAAGGTCATTATCCACTTGAAATGTGAAGGTTCCGATATTATTGACAGTATTAATCGGTGATACGCTCTTGATGATGAGTCCCCATTCTTTAATACTAAATTCCCCTGAGTTCTGATCTGGTAAAAGTACTTCTAGTAGAACCCACCAGCATGAATTATCGCTAGGATTCGCCCGGCAGAAACCGTAGAGTTCGTTATGAATATCCATTATTGAGGCCTTATCTCGATTCAGATGAGCAAGATGGATCACCGAGCGTAAAAAATTCCAGGCATAGTAGTTCCGGGGATGGGTTTCTCCTGATCTGATAACCACCGATAGTATTCTTTTTACCATTGCGTTAGAGAAATTGAAACCTGGATTATCTATAGAGTTGTCCAATCCATAATAATTCGACAGGATGATCCAGTGTAATGCTAAAAGTTTCTTATATAAAAGCCACACCACCGATGATTTATTCACTCTTGAAAGTTTTGCGGTAAGAAGGGTCTCGACAAACGATATTTCTAAGGTTAGAAATCTCCGGAATTCCCCAAGCAGCAGGTTTTCCCGACATTGGTTCTTGTAAGTTTGTAGCACCACGTCCCAATGAAGCGAAACCGCAGTGGTGCTAGAAGGAGTGGTCAACAATAACCCCAGGGTGACGTAGTATAACTCTTGTAGCTTATCGGTGGTCAATTGCCCTAGATCGCTGCGTTGATGCAAGTATTGGTTGAGCTGGTCGTGGCATTCTTTGAAAACCCCGTAATAGAATTTCTTGGTCATGATGATTTCTAGTACGCCGTTCTCCTGGAACGTCAATATCGGTGATGTTGGGGTAGGAGGGTCATATCGTTGGAGGATCTTGGTTGGGACATCAATGGCGGGTTCCAAGATCTGGAATAGTTTAACGATAGGCCTGGTCATAATGGAGAAAAAAAAATACTAGTAAAGCACCACCACTATATCCTTTTCTTGTAATGATGTCCTGCCATTGCAATAACAAATATTGCAATAATAATAATTGCATCAAATAGTTATCATGGTGATGATCCAGGGCCTCATAACGATCGGTGCAGGCCACTAAAATTCCCATCATTAAAAACTAGAGAAAAAAAAAAAAGGCATTTGACACCACCCACCCTGGCAAATTAATATTCCAACCCACCATCAGGAACACAACAATGGGTCTTTTTGATGCGCAATACAAACAAGACTTTGTCCTCGTGAACCAGGCGACGCAGCCGGTGGAGCTCGGGTCGGTGAAGGTGGAAAACGGCCAGGATTTCAACAGAGAGTACCTTGGCGGGCTTTTGAAACCGTTGCTCTCGACCAATCTTTACACTGTGGGGACATTGACCTCGTCCATTGCCTCCGTGGAAGAGAATTTCTCGCTCACTGGTGACCCGATATTGCGGAATGCCAAAGTGGCGGTGAATAAGGATCTCAATGGTACCGCTAACGTGGAAATTGGCTTGCCAACCGCCGCGCAACAACTGGCCAGTAACAAGTTAAACTTGACCACTTCAACTAATGAATTGGGAGGTGGTATTGGATTGGGATACACCAATGGGAACGTTTACGGTAACGGTGAGAAATTGGCGGTTGCTGCAGGAGTTGACCAATCTTTGGCTAACCATTTTGCCAACGTTAGTTTTGTGGTGCCAATTAAAAATGCTCCTAGTTCACAACTTTTCTTCAACGGGGGGTCCAATGGTACCACTGGTGAGTTGAACAGACAGGTTGCCATGGGATTGAATACCAGCCGGTTGTTGCTTTCAAAAAAATATTTCTTATCGTCATTTGGTGGGATCTCTATTACCCAAAACAAAGTTGACGGGAAAGATTTCAGCGGCAAAGGATCATTGATAGGAAATGTCGAAGTTTCTAATTTGCAAACGGTTTCTGCAGTACAATTCCCAGTTAGCGGGACCCACACACAAATTTCCGGGGAGGTTAGCAAAATCCTTGCCAACGATGGCAGAAATTTCTGGAAAGTTTTGATAAATAGTAATTCTTTCTATTCATTCTGTAACAAATCTGTTACTTTCAATGCTTCGTCTACGGTTGGGCACGTTTATAACTTGAATGATTCCACAGGGATGCACCCAAGCGATAAATTCTCATACGATTGCCTCACTCCAGGGTTATTACCAGCATCACACATTAGTTTATCATCGGGCCACGAAAAAATCGAGGGTAGTTTCATTGGCAGCCATGCTTTCCGTGTTTTCACCAAAGTGCCAATTTTCCATCAATACTTTGCTGACAGAGAATCTGTTTTGAGATTACAATTATTTTTGAGATCTGCTACGGTTGCTGATTCATTGACTGAGTTCAAATCGAACAAACTCAATTGTGACACTTTGAAAGGATGCTTAACAGGCACTGTCAACTTCAAGCAATTAGTTGATGATCACTCTAGTCATGTTGGGGCTGGTTTGTTTTTCAGATCGCAATTTGCCAGTGTTGATATGGGTTATAGCTTGCCATTGGGGGACGCAAAGCTTGGACCAGTGGTTAAGCCTGGCTTCCATTTTAATGCTTCTGTTTCTTTCAACTAATTATTATTATTATACTATTTTTCCATGTTTATTTATTTTCCAATGCCCATAAAAAGTGTGAATATTATCAAAGAAGAGATTGATGTAGTGTTGAAGGTGAAAAATTACGAGCGCGTACAGCAAAAAAAAAAAAAAAAAAAAAATAAAAGTAAATGGAAATAGCAAAGTGATAAGGGCAGTGTCAAAAAATATGGAATCAAAGCAAGAATGGAGGTAGATCAAGAAGGTGAGTGTGCCAATACTATTATTTTATGAGCAAAGCCTATTTTGTTTTTGCTTTAATTACTTTTGAATTTGGCAATGTATATAAATGTGCTAACCAAATATTACCATCAGAATGTCCCTCTTCAGCCCTCGACCCCGCCAGATGTGAGTATTTCGTAAACGTGACAAATTGCAGTGTTACCACTATTGTAATTGCGATCTGATAGGTGTCTATACACTGCTATGTTGTTTGCTTTTTTTCTTTTCTTTTTCTTATGTTTTGTTTTCTTCTTTGGGGCTACGTTCTAACTAATTACTTCAAGCAATTGAAGGGTACGTGATCATTGCTTTGAACATACATCCAGAAGCATCGGAAGATGATATTATTGATTTCTTTGATGAATTTGGGAACGTGAAGAATGTCCAATTGAATATGGATCGTCAAACTGGGTACGCTAAGGTATGTTATTATTTTTTTTCCAACTACGGTTGTTTTACATTTTGTTTTACATTTTGTTTTACACTTTGGTTTACCTGTGGATTGTTGCTGTCTTTCTTTTGTGAATCTTGTTTTGGAGAAAGTCTGTACTTATGGGGAACTTTAACCAGATCAGTGTACCACCATGGATCTAAAACGAAGAGGAAGATATGAAAGAAAAAGAAATTTCGAAGAAAAAATAAATAAATAAAGGGATAAGAGGAAAAAAAGAAAAAAAAGAAAGAATAAGAGAGAAAACCTTATTTCCATAAGGAAATACAACACTAGTGGGAGCATATGTGCTCCCTGAATTTGCGAGAGAATCCCGAATGTTGTATTATTTAATTATTGTTGTTAACTAACGATTAAATTAGGGCTATGCTTTAGTCGAGTACGAGAAGCTACAAGAGGCTGAAACTGCAGTGGCCGAGGCGAACAATAGCGAACTTTTAGGAAAGAGGCTTGTTGTTGATTTTGCGTTTTTGGAAAGGAATGAGGACGACAGACAATCGCCAAATCGAGAACGAAGCAGAAGTCCTGGCGGTGACTCCAAACGGTGGTGAAGGGAAGAAAAAAAAAAAAAAAAGAAAGCATTGGAAGTATAACGACTTTTCTTTTGCGAATGTTCCAGGCCTCTGGGTGGAACGACGGCGGAGGCTTTTAAGCTTTTCCGTTTTCCTTTTTTTTTTTTTTTTTTTTCCTGATAAGCATTGTTTGAGGTGATTTTCCGAATGTATTTTGTATATATTGTTGTTGTTGTAGTAGTAATACATGGGTAGTATAAGTAGTCAGCTACTCTATGAATTAAGAGTAACAATAATAACAGTAATAAAATGCGACCTTCTCAACAAACGACGACTGCGATTGATGTTGCTGTTGTTGTTGGATGATCTGCCTGAGTCAAAAAATTGGAAAAAATTGGTTTAAGGTTAGAGTTGCGGGTCTACATGATGAAACACAGCACTGCATGCTGTTGCATAAAAGCCACTTTCTATCCCTTATTTGTATATTATCCGATGTTTTACCATCTCATATATTATACATATATATATATATTACGAGTACCTCCTTGATTTCTCCCATTTTCTATCGCTATTTTTCCCCAACTCATTCTTCAGCTACCTAGATCACCTTTCTTCTTGTCTTTCCTTTATCAGAGTTCCCAGGTTGAATTATCCCTTCTTTTAGACCTACCTATTATCTCATCAACCAGTATTTCATTCATTCACTAGCTCGAGAAAATGTACTCCCTTCTTTTGAAATCGTCGATCTTTGCCTGCTTGGCCCACGCTTTGGAATCACACTCCCATGGCCATGCCTCGGTCACCACCCTCATGCCTCGTGACAACTTTGGTTTTGGTGCTCCAACTTCTGCCTCTACTGCCTCCTCTACTGCCTCCTCTACTGCCTCCTCTACTGCCTCCTCTTCTTCTTCTTCTTCTTCTTCCTCCTCATCTAGCACCTTGGATGACTACTCTTCTGCTTTTGGTATCGCCTTCTCTCAATACGATGCCAGTGGTAGTTGTAAATCCGAAGCCGAATTGAAGCTGAACTTTGAAGAAATGAAAAATTACGGTGTCGTTCGTCTTTACAATACCGACTGTGACTTGGTTGAATACGCCCTCAAATATAAAGCCGATACCCAAAAATTGTTGGTTGGGATCTACGACCCAACTGCCATCCTGAGTAGTGTCTCTAGTATCGAAAGTGCCGTCAGCAGCTACGGTAACAGCAGTTACGACGACCACATCTTTGCCGTCACCGTCGGAAATGAACATGTCAACGATGGCAAGTACACTGCCGCTCAAATGGTTGAATATTTGCAACAGGCTCAAACCGAATTATCGGCCATTGGTTTCTCTGGTAACGTCTCGATCGTTGACACTTTCAACGCGATCATCGCTAACCCAATCATTTGTACCAACGAATACTCCAACATCACCACTGCCAATGCCCACCCATTCTTCTCAGGGGTCAGCTCTTCTACTGCCGGGTCTTGGGTCAACTCAACCATTAGTGATCTTCAAAACGCTTGTGGAAACAACGCGGTATATATTTCTGAAACTGGCTGGCCAAGTCAAGGTGACAGCATTGGCGAATCCTCTCCATCGGTTAGTGACCAAACTGCCGCTTTAAAGAGTGACATTGAAGCTGTTAGCGGTTCCATTGTTTTGTTTTCCGGCTGGAACGAACCTTGGAAACTGCTTGGTGATTACAATGTTGAACCATACTGGGGTATCAACAACTACTATGCCTGATTTTTTCTTCTCTGGGTAATAATTGGCTCTCTTGTTGGCTTTATGAATGCTATGATTTTCTTTTTCTTTTATATGTTCTCAGTATGAGATACCCATTTCATGATCTCCCTTTTTTTTTTTTTTTTTTTTAACGGTTCCCATTTTTTCTTCTTCTATCTTGCATTTACATCATCATTTTTCTACTCCCTTTCTATTCACATATTTATGGGGTTTCTGTTTTATATAGCTTATAGAAACTTTTTTCACAAATTTCACCAGGTAAGGATTTTAAAATTGATATTATTCTCACCGTACAGAGTTCATGTCAACGCAAAATGTCGTCTCGCACGTGACAATGTTTTTGGTTTTTGCACACCGGTAAATAATAATAACATAGACACAAATCGTCTGGGAATCCCGATGCGGCACAAACACCAGATCCTACGATAGTAAATAGTGACAATGCCTCAGGTAGCACGACTAGGAAACTACCAGGAGTCAGAAGAGGATAACTGGGATGATTTGGTCGACAACAATCACGATTTGGACGATGTTTTGAGGACATCGATTTATTCCAACAGATCATCGACAACCACCGCTACCAGTTCCAACAACTCACCCACCAAGAAACCTCCAACAGCACAAATACCAGGGCCCAATGACAGCAAAACAGCCGGTGCAATAAAGAGCACCAGCAGTAACAACAAGAAACCGTACCAGTCGATCTCGTTGGCGGATTTCGAAAACGCCATGACGAGCCAATCAAAAAATAATGGATCTTCTGGAAGCCCATTGAAGACAATGCTCAACAACTTTGGGGATAATGCTTTGAAAGACACTAATGAGGATGGATTTGAATTAGATATGAACGTCACGTTGAATAGAAATCTTATCAATCTTATGGATAATGAAGGAAATAATAACGAAGACAACGATGATGATGGTATGATGACCCTTAAAAGAAACTTTGGTAGGATGCCCACTGATCAGGCTAACGACGATAGCGATATTGAATATGGGATTGAGTTTCCTGAGGATTTCAGTATCTCCCCTAAAAGTCCTAAGAAGAGTTCTGGTCAACAACAGTATGGCGATAAATTTTCTATGAGCATGTATAATGCCCAAGTCAGGGATGGCAAATCAGGGTTTTACAAACCACATTTTATGAATAATCAAGTCTACGGGTCGACGTTAGACTTATCACCCGCTAATTCGTCATTCTCGGGGTCTACATCTGGCAAATTCGAGAATTCCTCAAATTCCACCGCATCAGTCTATAGTGAATCAGAAACCGACGCCACGGATTTCTACAATGATATTGAGTTTGAAAATGATGATTTTGAGAAATTGCTTGAACTAAGGCTTAGGAAGGCAAAGTACCAAGCGGAGCTTGAGGAACGAGAATTTTATCTTCTACAACAAAAGAAATTGAACAAAGAAAAACAAATGCTCATAAATGCTGATAAGAGAATTATTTCCTCCGATGTCATGAATTTGCCAGATGATACTTTTATTTATCCAAAATACCCAAATCAAAGATACAATAATGACGATATTAGCAACAGTGACGAGGACGAGGGAGAATTCTTGGAAGATTTTGCCGACTTTGAAGAAGATTTGAGTTTTGCCATTGGCAGGGAAAATGACATTCATAAGAATGTGGTGGTAAAGCCGATGGACAATCGGAGGATAGATTATGGGACGGTTAGCAGACAGCAGCAATTATTTTTGAATGATGCCAATGTCATGAAATTTTATAATCATCCATCAAATCCTGATTACCGATCAAAAAGTAAGTCACCAACCAGAAAAGCCACTTATTCTGAAACTGTCAACAATCGGTTGATGTCTAAAAAATCTATGCCGGCGTTGAGATCTGCCTCATCACGACAACCAAATATCAGAAAAGCTTCTTCGTCGATGCTACTAAATGTCAGCAGTCCAATGTTCATGAGAGATGGCAAGAAAAAAATCATTGTTCAACCAATCCATAAAAAGCATTTTGGCGACGGTGGGGAATTGGACGATCTTGAAGATTTGGATGTTGACTTTACCAAAGAAAGTCAAAGTTTGAATGCTTGTTATTCACGTGGAGGTACCCTTAAAGGTGGTGTCCCACCACAGCATATCATTGATATTACCAAATATATGGAAGTGGTCCCTAATAACCCACGGAAGAGTATCTTGAAAAATAGCAATAATAGTCTGACAAAATACCATGAAGATCCGAGACATAAAAAGAAACGACCAGGGAAATTAGGCCTCATCAAACATCTCAACAATTCCAAGAAGAAATACGTTGTAGAAGGGTATAATGGGAACAAGATGGTTTATAATCCTGTAACGTATAAGTGGGAAGGGAATGAAGTTGATGCCAAAAGGTTTGCTAGTATAAAGCCTGTTAAACAGCCCGCGCTAATTACGTTCCTTAATAAGCGAAATACTAACCAGGGATATGGCACAGTGAAGCCTATAAGGAAAAAGAAACCGGTGACTAAGAAAGGTAATAAGATTACCAGTCAAGACGATAGTGATTTTGAAGAGTTGAGTATGGATGGATTGCAGATAGAAGGTAATATGTATTTCAATCCTCGAAAGCTTTGTTGGATTACTTTGAATGCTGATGAGGATTCTGACGATGATCCATTCAAGGATATTCACGACCTTGAAGTACACCAACACCCAATGTTGATTGATAATGAATCTGTTGATTTCATTCCTAATAACGTTAATCTTAACGGGTCTCCAATTAAAAGGTTAACCAATCGGAAAGGATCAGAAATGAATCAGTTGAATCAAATGTTTGACAACAAGTTGAGTTTTTCCAAGTGGCAACAACCGCAACATAATTTTAAATCATCAGTTAATAAACCACCAAGATCCCCAATGGAGTCGCCCAACATTCCAATGATGAACCAGTTCAGGGGATTCAGCAACGCTTCGTCTCCTGACTTGCTCAGCAGCTCACCTTTAAAAGCGCAACAA
Organism: Saccharomycopsis amapae; assembly: GCA_031125765.1. NCBI lineage: Eukaryota > Fungi > Ascomycota > Saccharomycetes > Ascoideales > Saccharomycopsidaceae > Saccharomycopsis > Saccharomycopsis amapae. Next base: position 51,393 of record JASTVC010000005.1, on the reverse strand, counting down.
TACTCTAATAATCCAGAGTTTCAAGTGAGAGATGAATTTGATTTGAATGAAGAGATGGTGTATAAATTCAGACAAGAAGAGGAAAGATGGAACAAGAAAGTAAAGCACTGGTTCCAGCCTGGAGGGGATGATGTCGATGATAGAGATTATTTATTTGAGATTCGGAATATGGTAATGGGAAATAATAAGTAGGGATGATAATTTATATATATATATATATATATATATATATATCACGGTAATGGAATAGTCATAATGAATGAAATTAGTGTACTATATAAATACCCATTCTGTAATTTTTTTTTTTTTTTTTTTAGGGAAAATTCCGCTTATTGCACTGGTTCGCATGTTGGGGCACGCATATCTCATCCTGCAATTTTTTTTTTTTTTTTTTTTTCAATTTAAGGGAAAATTTTTTTTTTTTTCCTCTCTTGTCACTTTGTCTTATATATAAGAAACCACCAGTGGAATCAAATCACCAATTTCAGTGGCGGTCAAAGTTCGAACGTATTTTCATTCTATTCAATTTTGATTTCTTAGAGAAGAAAGAACCTGTTTTTTGTTGCTTGTTAGGGAGTTTTATTATAGTTTTTGACGTCTTTCCTTTTTTTTTTTTGAAGTGTATGATACAAAATGTCGTTGATTGAAGATAAGTTGAAAGAAGTGGAAAAGGCCACTGCCAAATTGCAGAAGTTGAAGGATGAATTGAAGGAGTTGCAAGAAGCTGCTGAAGAAAAGAAGAAGAATGAAGAAAAGAAAAAGAGTGACGAAAAGAAGAAGAGTGACGAAAAGAAGAACAAGAAGACTAAGAAGGAGGAATCTGATAGCGAAAGTAGCGATTCTGACTCTTCTAGCGATTCTGACTCTTCTAGTGACTCTGAATCTTCTAGTGACTCTGATTCTTCTAGTGATTCCGATTCCTCTAGCGACTCCGACAGTTCCAGTGATAGCGACTCCGACTCGTCCAGTGATTCAGATTCTTCGAGCGATTCCGATTCTTCCAGTGATAGTGATTCCTCGAGTGATTCTGATTCATCAAGTGATAGTGACAGTGACAGTGACAGTGACAGTGATAGTGATAGTGACAGTGATAGTGACAGTAGCGACAGTGATAGTGACAGCAGTGACAGCGAAGACGCTTCAAATAACAAGAGAAAATCCTCAGCCTCAGGTTCCGATTCCGAATCATCTTCATCCTCATCTTCCTCTTCCTCCGATGATGACGAACCAGTGAAAAAGAAGGCCAAAACCACCAGCGTTGAAGAATCTGACAACTCTACCACCCCACCACTTTCTGATTCCTCGTCCAACACCACTGTGAAAAAGCATCACATTTCCGCAGGCGAGGATGTATTACTTCCTGGTCAAAGAAAGCATTTCTCTCGTATCGACCGGAGTATAATTTCTTTTGAAAACACCGCGTTGACAGACAATACTTACAAAGGTGCCGCTGGTACTTGGGGTGAGTTGGCCAATGACAAATTGGGCCGTGTTAGAGGTAAAGATTTCACTAAAAACAAAAACAAGATGAAGAGAGGTAGTTACAGAGGAGGTACCATCACCATGGCTAGTGGGAGTTACAAGTTTACCGATTAGGGTTCTAAAATGGCTCCCAAATGGTATGGAGGGGGGAAACAAAATAATGGGCATCAAATATCAATAATAATTGAGCATATATTAATAGAAGCTATACAGCACAAGATTGTCAACCTCGAGGGGGTTTTTGTTCTTGGAATGATTCTAATAACTATCCCTTTTGGTTTGTTTTCATAATCATGATTGCATTTTTTCCTTTTCCATCATTGCAACCATCCCTATTTTGTCGCTCTTTGCCCACTACTTTGTCATTTATTGTTTTTGTCATTTTTATTTTTTGTCATTTTTTTATTGATTTTCTCTTTTCATTTAATATATGTAATTTTAGGATAATAATTTCTTCGGCGTATTCCTCTAATTAGAGATGAAACATCACATTTTCGAATTGTAAGTACCAGTATGAAAGAGTCCTCATTTACAAAATGCACTGTCATATAAATATAAATAGAATATAGATTAAAAATATTATTATCCTTATAAATTGGTAAATCAATAATGACCAATAAGTCAAATTAAGTTTCTTGATAAAAAAAAAAAAAAAAAAAAAAAGAAATAAAAAAAAAAAACCACTGAATTGTTAATAAATAAGGAAAAGCAAAAGGATTGAACAAAAAAAAAAAAAGGAAATAATGATAATGATATTGATTGGCAAATCATAAAATAAATCAATAGTACCATAATGACAATGAATAATACCATGTCAGTAATAATAAAAAGATATGAATTCTGGAAGTTCAGTCTGATTTGCACTTTCAAGGTGTCCCCGTTAAATTATAAGAAATATGCCTCGAGTTCTATTCGAATGTAGTAATACCAACTTTCAAAAAAAAAAGGTCATAGTCTTGAATGACAATGCAGGAGATTGAAGGATGATTCATTACTTTAAAAAAATTTTTATATGGAATGAATATCACACACACAACACTCACACACGTGTGAAGAACGGAAAATCCCCAACAGTACTGGTTAATCAGGCAAGACGATCAAAAAATCAATCATTTAATATGATATGAAGAACATGCAGAAGAGAGAAGGAAACAAAAAAAGTAGAGGGTAAAAGAAGAAAAAAAAACACACCAGATACAAATAACAACATAAAAAAAAGGTCCAGAAGGAGTGGCCCGGCAGAATAATCATCCACTTTACACGGTTGGAGCAGGTACCGGATCAGCATCACTTGTTGTGGCAGTTGGTGTAGTTTCGTTTTTATGCTTTTCGTAAGCTGGGATGTTGAATTCTTCAGTAAACTCTTGGCCTGGCAAAATTGGAGCAATGGATAAGATCTCCTTAATTTGGGTCTGAGGATCAGCATCTTCAGAAATATTCTTGTAGATGACAAATTCCACTTGATTCTTATCTGAAGGATCATAGTTTGTCACAGTCTTGAACAATTTGGGGTGGAATTCCACATCATCTTCAACTCTCTTCTTAGCTAATTCTCGTTGATAGTTTTCAATCTTGAACTTCTCCTCGGTTGCTGCTTCATGATCACGTTCACCCAAAGCAGTAACCACCTTATGCCAAAGTTTTCTTGATTCAAAATCTCCTTGTTCTCCCATTGGGCGGACCTTTGGAGCCAAAGGAACGGCGACCGTGGTATCCAAAAATAAGCTAGTCTTCTTAGTCTTCAAGTCCTTTATGTGCATCTTTTCATTCCATTTGCCAGAAATTTCGTATAATGCCTCGTTATCTTTCTTGACGGTACCCTTGATGGCGTCATAAGTACCAGATATAAAACCTTTGGTGATGAATTCAATATCAGCAGACATTCCTGTGACTGGGCAAGTGACAATCATATGATCGCCCATTTCGAGCTTCAATTTCCCAAATAGAATCCCTCGGGCGTACATATTTGGTTGGGTTAAAGTATATGTTTCCGGGGCTCCTTCGGAGTCCTTGATATCTAAGAATTTGAGAATAGAAACCCCATCCATGATGGCAGCTGTGGAGTTACCCAAGAACCGTGATTTAGGAATGGCAGTACCATCGACTCTGATGTGAGATTCTGGGATCATGTAGAAATAAGACGATTTTGGTGGGTGATGGCAAGTTTGCTCGGAAATGTAAAACGCTTTTTGACCATTAGGTAAATCCCAATAGGCAGTGAAATGTTCACCAAGCACCGGGTTCAATGGTTTTTTCACCGCTTTTGGAGCAATGTGCCAGCCAGACAAGTACCACTTGACTACAAGCAAGAATCTTTCCACAGGGTCTGCTGTGGCATGAGCCTCTAAAACGATATCCGGTTGCTGCAATTGGTTTGTGATTCTTTCCAACATCGACTTTCTTTCGAGAATGAAGGTTGGGAAAGTGATTCTCGACAAGTCCATCCCTGGTCTCAATTGCGAGATGATCCCCATCAAGATGGACTGGCCCTGGTCATCGACCTCATCGATATCGTCGGTGTTGCTGGAAACTGGGGCCGATGTGGCGGTGGAAGACACGGTAGAGCTGCTAGCCGACCCAATTTTAGGGACTTTTAATCCAAGAGGCATTGCGAATGTGTGAAAAGATTAGCGTTACAAATAAGAAGAGGCTTCTTATTGAGTATCGGGAACCAGAAAATGACAATAGTAAACTATCAGGAAAGGTTGCACCAGAGCAAAGTTTATTGAAGTTATAAAGGATGAGTGAGTTGTTTGCAACCCCAAAAAAATCTTTTTTTATTTTTTTTTCCTGTCTGCTTTGCACGTGACAAAGATATCGGAGGGCGTAAAGCAAATTATTTGGCACGTGAGTATTGGCTAAGAGCACCGAGTCAAATCACCGACGTTGACTTCTTCCCTCTCCAGCTTTCCAAGTAAAACAGATGGACCAATGATCAACCACTGTCCTAACCAACAAACCTCAAATGACCCAGTTTTTTGTTGCAGCCGTTTGCGTGTGGCCGGCACTGCAGAAAGGACACCCCCTTTACACAACCCTTGCAGGCTGTCACCAAATGACAGACGGTCAGGTGCCTCATCACATGGCCTGAGTTGGTTTGACGTGCTCTTTACTTTACCTTACCTTACCACAGGACCTTATCTTATCTTGCTGTTTGATTCGTAATTCTACCAGTATCATATGATCCGATCGGGCTGTCGATCCTGTCAAGTACGATAAACGTGGTAAGTGCAGCAGCCAGCCTCTGGAATAAAAAAAAAAAATAGACCAATCTTTAGGATCTTCCGCATTGATTACTATTCACGGCATTTAAATTTTTGTCTTTTTCTCCAGATTCGGATTTTTCTTACAGATAATAAATACGTTGTGCCATCCCGTTGATTATTTTCCACCGAGATTTAGATTAAAACAACCACTGTATCTATATCTCCTGTATTGTTTTATCCCACCATGGTCCTCGGAAACCCCCCAATATTCCGTCCATTACAAGCTATGGGGAACTACTTTAATCTGAGTGTCCAATGTCAGAGTTTATCGGTGCTTGTTCCGTCCAAGGAAAACGCCTTTAATCCCTGCTTCTTGACAGTATTTTTGACAGGGTTCTCCTTTTTGTTCTTTGTAATTGGTTCATGGCACTTAGTTATCATCAAGAGAAAACAATCCTATGGTAAGCTATTCAGTATCAAGAGTGAAGGGTTCACTCATTTCCTCAGAATTGCCTTGGTCGGTATCCAGGCGGTGTTGAATTTAGTGTTATTTGATGACATTTTTTCCAATGATAATGGGGTGCTCGGTTGGGCATCCATCAGCTATTTCCTCACTTTCCTCTTGTTAGCAGTGATTTTGTTGCCTCTTCACATTACCGAAGTCCACAAATCCATTTGGCAACTTGGGACTCCATTGGTTTACTGGGTTGTCGCTCCAGTTGTCTTATCTGCTTATGTTTATCAAACCAATTATACCAATTATGCATTGTCTGACAGTACCACCTTCAAGGTCGCGGAGTTTGCTACTTTCATCAACTCCATCTTTATTTTCATCCTTGAAGTTTTCTTATGGAAGAGAGTCCATGAGTACACCTACCATTTGAAACTCAACCAAGTCAACGTTGAATCTCTTTACAATGCCAACATCATTGGAAGAATTTCTTTCACCAACCTCAACCCGCTAATCTCTAAAGTTTATAGAGAAGGCACTCTTGAATTTGAGGACTTGCCAGAAATTAGTGAAGACCTCACTGCCGCAAAGTGTAGCGCCATTCTTAAAAAACACTGGAACCGTGAAATGACCAAGGAGAAAGCTGAGGTGAGTCTCATTAAACCACTTCTTGAAGCTTTTGGTGTCCAGGTGCTTGGTTGTACTGTTTTACAAATCTTGCAAATTCTTGCCAGTTTCGTTCAACCTCAATTACTTAGAGTTCTCATGTCTTTCTTTCTTACCGCTGATAACTCCGAACCCCAAGTGTTGCACGGTATTCTCATTTGTGTGGGGATGTTTATCACTTCTCTCGCGATGATCGTCTTGTGGAATGAATACATTAACCAAATGTTCAACATCAGTTTCAAGATTCGGGTTTCCTTGACGGTCTTGATTTACGAAAAGGCTTTGAAATTATCTACTAAGGCCAGAGCAAACAAAACCGTTGGTGATATTGTCAATTTGATTTCTGTCGATACTTCCAGAGTCGAATATTTGGTGACACAATTACAAACATTTGTCTCTAGTCCTTTGCAATTCATTCTCTGTATTTTCTCCTTATACTTCCTTCTTGGATTGACATCGCTTTCCGGTTTGGCAGTCATCGCTGTCGCTCTTCCTGTTAACTTAATCGCCATCAAGAAGATGGAAGCACTTTACGATGTTAACATGAAGTTCAAGGACAAGAGAACTAAATTGGTCAGTGAATTATTATCATCCATCAAGTCTATCAAATTATATTCCTGGGAAAAGCCAATGAAAGAACGTGTTACGGATGTTAGAAACAACAAGGAATTAGAAACAATGAAAAAAATTGGTATCATTGATTGTATCATTTCTTTCTCATGGTCGTGTGTTCCATATTTTGTCTCTTGTGCTACTTTTGCTTTCTTCAGTTTCTTTGGTAACGTCAAATTAACCTCTGATTTGATTTTCCCAAGTTTGGCGTTATTTGAATTGTTGGGTGATCCTTTGTTCCAAATTCCTGACGTGATTTCTAGTTTCATGGAAGCTAAGGTCTCTATCGCCAGATTGTTGAAGTTTTTAACCGATGAAGAATTGGACAGTTCTCTCGTTGCCGAATTACAGGCCATTAAGAATAAGGGTGAGGTTTCTGTGGAGATTAAGAACGCCACATTTTTAAGATCTGATGCCAAAAAGGTTGAAGGCGCCACTGATGATGATAACACTGCTAATGGTGCTGACGTTCCCGCCACCTCTACTGACGAGGAAGCTTGTATCGAGTCCTCTGGTCCTCAAGTTGCTCTTTCTAATATTGACTTCGCGGCTAAGAAGGGCGAACTTACCTGTATTGTTGGAAGTGTCGGATCTGGCAAAACCACTTTCTTGCAATCTATCCTTGGTCATTATCCAGTAGTTGCTGCTGCTGAGCAACATGGTGCCCCAAGTGTCAATGTTCGTGGGGTGGTCGCTTACTGTCCTCAACAGCCTTGGATCATGAACTCGTCCATCAAGAAAAACATCCTCTTTGGTCATAAATTTGATCCTGAATTCTTTGAAAAGACTATTGAAGCCTGTGAATTGAAAGCTGATTTTGAGATTTTGCCTGACGGTGAAGAAACCCAAGTTGGTGAAAAAGGTATTTCTTTATCTGGTGGCCAGAAGGCCCGTATATCATTGGCCAGAGCGGTGTATGCTAGGGCCGATATTTACTTGCTTGATGATGTCCTCAGTGCTGTTGACGCTCATGTTAGTAAAAACATCATCGAAAGAGTGTTGTGTAAAACCGGTATTTTGAGCTCAAAGACTTTGATTCTATCCACCAATCACATCCATGTTCTTGAGGAAGCTGATAACATCTATGTTTTAGATCATGGGAAGATTGATGAACAAGGTACTTATGATGAATTGATCAATGATAAAGGAGAATTCGGCAAATTGATTGAAGAGTTTGGTAAGGCAGACAATAACAAGGAAGATTCCGAAAGTTCTTTAAAGGGAGAAAGCATTGATGCTGTCTCTGAAACTAAAGATGAAGCTATTGAAGTCATTGAAGATGCTGATATGGATGAAAGAACTGAGTTAAGCCGTGTCATGACCAACCGCACCCTAAGAAGAGCTTCTGTTTCTAGTTTTAATCATAAGTTCATCCCTAATGATAATGAAAAGTCTGGAAAAAGAGTCACTGGCCAATCCAAAGAAGTTTCCAAGAAAGGTAAAGTCAGTTGGCTGACATATAAACGTTATGCCCAGGCTGCCAAATACCGTAACATTACGCTCACTGCCTTTGCAATCATCATGACCGGTGTCGCTGACTTTTTGGGTAAGCTTTGGTTGAAGCATTGGGCTGATGTGAATGACAATGATGACTCCAGTTCCAGTACAGTCGTTTTAGTTTCTGTTTATACAGTTTTAGGGTTGATTTCTGGTTTATCAGTATTGTGTGTTAGTCTTTCCTTTTCCTATTTCTCTGCCATTAGTGCCTCGAAAGCCATTCATGAAGAGTTAGTCACTTCTATTTTGAAAGCTCCAATGTCCTTCTTTGAGACTACTCCAACGGGCAGAATCTTGAACAGATTTTCTGAAGATATTAGCAGACTTGATGAAAGATTTCCACATTCCCTCAACTTCTTCTCCAGTACTGTTGTCAAGACGGTATATACATTGGGTTTGATCATCTACACTTTGCCAAGTACTATCATTTTCGTCATTCTCTTGTCGTTTGTTTACTCTTACATCCAAAAGTATTACATTGCTGCTTCCAGAGAAACCAAGAGATTTGCCAGTATCACCAGAAGTCCTGTGTATTCTCATATCCACGAGACTTTAGTTGGTGTCGATACTATCAGAGCCTTTGATCAAGTGGGAAGATTCAAGTACATTAATGGTGCTAACTTAGATCATGGTTTGTCAGGTAATATGTCTCAGATCTGGATGACTAGATGGTTGAACTTCAGATTGAAAACCATCAGTACTGTCTTTCTCTTAATTGTGACCCTTTCTTGTGTGTTTAGTCTCAGAAGTATTGCTCCATTGGCTGCTGGTACCGTTGGGTTGGTGACTACATTCTCAATGCAGATCTGTGATCATTTGAATTGGTTCGTTAGAATGACTGTCGAAGTGGAAACTAACGCTGTTGCCGTGGAAAGAGTGTTTGAATACTGTGATTTGCAAAGCGAAAAACCATATGTCATTGAAAATTCCAGACCTCCAATCCAATGGCCTATGAAGGGTGGAATCAAGTTCCAAGACTATACTACCAAGTATAACGCTGATGCAAATCCTGTTTTGAAGAATGTTTCTTTTGAAGTGAAACCTCAAGAAAAGATTGGTATTGTTGGGAGAACCGGTGCTGGTAAGAGTACTTTGACTTTGGCATTGTTCAGAATTATCGAGGCCACTGGCGGGTCAATCATCATTGATGATGTGGACACTTCCAAGATCGGTATGTACGATTTGAGAAGTAAGTTGAATATTATTCCTCAAGACTCCCAAGCTTTTGAAGGCACTGTGAGACAAAACTTGGATCCATTTTCCAAATGCAAGGACGAAGAATTATGGAAGGCTTTAGAAATGGCGCATTTGAAGGACCATGTGATGTCAATGAAGGACGAGGAGAAGAAGAAGGACGAACACGAGCAAGAAGATTCCTCTGATACTCAAGAAGGAGCTGGCGAAGGTCTTTACGCTAAAGTTAACGAAGGTGGTTCCAATTTATCTGCTGGACAGAAACAGTTACTTTGCTTGGCTAGAGCATTATTGAATCCATCGAGAATTTTGATTTTGGATGAAGCGACTGCGGCGGTTGATGTCAAGACCGATAAGATTGTCCAAGAAACCATCAGAAATGAGTTCAAGGATAGAACAATTTTGACTATTGCCCACAGAATTGACACTATCATGGATAATGATAAGATTTTGGTGTTGGACAAAGGTGAAGTGAAAGAGTTTGACAGTCCTGCTAACTTGCTCAAGGATAAGGATACTATTTTCTACAGTCTATGTGAAAGAGGCGGTTACCTTAAGAAGTAAGTAATATTTACCAATTGTTTTGTTTTCTGCTTTTAAAAAAGAATGGTCTTTGATAGAACGCGTTTCATTGTTACCAATTTTTATTTTTATTTGTATTCCTATTTTTATTACTATACAATCAGTACTATCGCCTTGTGATTTCTCAGAGCGTAAATTTACCGAATATCTATTTCAAGAATAGCTGTCAAATGAAACTATCACTATCTCCTTCTTATTTTTTCCTAATTTTGTTCAACCTTCAAATTCCTCAAGTAAAAGCTAAATTCACAAAACGTAATTCATGTTGTTTGGACACCGCGCGCGGTTAGTCATGAGGTTTGGAGCCCTCACAAAGTGGTCGGCTTAATTCTGAAAATTGAATTTTCCTGGAGATTTGGGAGGCAAAACTAGTTATTGACAATCTTTGATACTAACCTTTATTCATTACTTTGGCTTGGTACTTGACTTATTGAAAATTATAGAGTTCAATCCTAAAATATTTGCCGTTCTTATCAACAATATAGCCAACTTCATTCCTTTGAATCATTGAAAGAACTGTATGACGTTTTGAAAATGGCTCCATCCGAAAAAGACAATAAGAGTGAGCTTGCCACCGTCAAGCCAGAAACGGATTCTAAGAAAGAGTCCAAGAAGGATTCTAAAAAGAAGCAAGGGGTCGAAGAAGAATTATCTGAAGAAGATCAACAATTAAAAGACAGTTTAGAGGCGATTGTAGAAAAACTCAATTCTTCTGATGTTGCGTCTTACGATTCATCTTTAGATCAATTGAAGAAGTACTTGAGAGAATCGACTTCTTCAATGACTGCCATTCCAAAGCCTTTGGTTTTCTTGCAACCACACTACACTATATTAACTGAATTATATGATAAATGGACTGATAAGAAATTAAAATCCAAGTTTGCAGATATATTATCTATCTTGGGTTCAAGTAACAAGAAAATGGACGCTTTAAAGTATAGATTATTATCATCTGAAGCTGATACTGCCGAATGGGGTCATGAATACGTTCGTCACTTGGCCCTCGAAATTGGTGAAGAATATGGTGAAAGATTGGAAAAAACAGAAGCAACTGATGATTTGTTGAAGTTGGCTCTTGAAATTGTTCCCTTTTTCCTCGAGCACAATGGGGAAGCTGATGCTGTTGATTTATTATTGGAAATCGAGGGCATTGAAAATTTACCAGACCACGTTGATAAAAACACTTATTCTAGAGTTTGTTTGTATATGGTGAGTTGTGTTCCATTATTGGCTCCTCCTGATGACCTAGCGTTCTTGAAGACCGCTTACAAGATTTACTTGGCCAACAATGAATTACCACAAGCATTAGCATTAGCTATTAGACTCGATGATGAAAATCTAATCAGTAATGTTTTCACAGCCACAGAAGATGTGTCGGTTTGGAGACAATTGGGCTTTATTTTGGCTAGACAAAACTCTTCCTTTAAGCACGAAAATCAAGACATACAAGAAATTATTTCCAACTTAAAATTAAGTGAATACTTCAAATACTTGGTCAAAGAATTGAATTTGTTAGACCCAAAGGTCCCTGAAGACTACTATAAATCACACTTGGAAAACAGTAGATTTGGTGAATCCTCCTCTTCTGTTGATTCTGCTAAGCAAAACTTGGCTTCCAATTTTGTTAACGCCTTCATTAATTTGGGTTATTCTAATGATAAAATTATTACTGAGGATGAAAATAAATCTTATATTTACAAAACTAAGGGTTCTGGTATGCTCTCTACTACCGCTTCCATCGGTTCTATTTACCAATGGGATTCCAGTGATGGTTTGCAAGAAGCTGATAAGTTTTTGTACTCTAATGAAGACGAAATCAAAGCTGGTGCTCTTTTGGCAATGGGTATTGCCTCCAATGGTGTCCATGATGATGTCGAAGCTTCATTTGTGTTGTTGAAGGACTATGTTACTTCTCAATCAAAGTACTTGAAAGTTGCATCGATCATTGGTTTGGGTATATCATTTGCCGGCTCGCAAAATGAGGCTATTTTGGAATTATTAATTCCTGTGATTGCTGATCAATCCAATTCTTTGGAAATCGTTTCCATTGCTGCATTGACTTTGGGTCACATTTTCGTCGGAACTTCCAATGGTGAAATTGCCTCCACCATCTTGCAAGTATTCTTGGAAAGAGACTTGTCTGATTTTTCAAGTAAATGGGTTAAGCTTTTATCACTTGGTTTGGGTTTATTATACATTGGCTGTTATGACTCTATTGAAGAAGCTGTTGAAACCATCAACGCCATTGAACATCCAATTGCTCAATCTTTACAAGTCTTGGTCACTGTTTGTGCGTTTGCTGGTACTGGTAATGTTTTACAAATTCAGAAACTATTGTCCTTGTGTCTTTCGAAGACTGAAGATGAGGAAAAAGAAGAAAGTGATGAAGAAAAAACTGAAGAAGAAAAATCAAAATCATCGATTGATGATGAAGATGTGGATATGGTAGACGCCGAAAAGAAAGATGAAGATGAGAAGAAGGACGATTCTGAAGAATCCAAGAAATCCCAATTCAAAAAGGATGAAAACCTTCAAGCTTATGCTGTTTTGGGGGTGGCAATGATAGCTATGGGGGAAGAAATTGGTCAGGATATGGTGTTGCGTCATTTCGGCCATTTGATGCATTACGGAAACCCAGTGATTAGAAGAGCTGTCCCATTGGCCATGGGCTTGGTGTCAGCTTCCGATCCACAAATGAAGGTGTATGATACTTTGTCGAGATACTCACACGATCAAGATATTGACGTTGCTGCTAATGCCATTTTCTCCATGGGTATTGTTGGTGCTGGTACTAATAATGCTAGATTGTCACAGTTGCTTAGACAATTGGCAAGCTATTACGTGAAATCTCCTGATTGTTTGTTCAATGTAAGATTATCTCAAGGTTTGTTGCATTTAGGTAAAGGTACCTTATCTTTGAATCCTTTCAACACCGATAGACAGATATTGTCCAAGGTTAACTTGGCTTCACTTTTGACAACAAGTGTTTTGTTCTTGAACCCGAAAGATTTTGTGTTGAGTGACTCCCATTACTTGTTATACTATTTATCATCGGCTATCCATCCAAGAATGTTGGTTACTGTGGATGAAGATTTGAACCCAGTAAAGGTCAATGTCAGAGTTGGTCAAGCTGTTGATACTGTTGGTCAAGCTGGTAAGCCAAAGACCATTACCGGTTGGGTGACCCAAGAAACTCCTGTGTTATTGGGCTATGGTGAAAGAGCAGAATTAGAAAATGATGAATACATTTCCTTTGCCAGTGCTTTGGAAGGCATCGTGATATTGAAGAAGAATCCAGATTATGTTGAACTTGACAGTTGAGAAACCTCATTTTAACTTTTGTATCCTTTATCAATTCTTTTTCCTTTTTACGTTTTTTCCCCCTCACTTTTATTTCTCTATTAATCGTTTTTTCTTATTATTATTATTATTATTCAGTATCAACCATAAAAAATTTTAATAAAAAGAAAGACCATCAAACAGATGCCTTATGGACATAATAATCGTACAAATATCACTACCATGAGTAATCTAATATTATTGGGGTATAAAAAGCCATTCACAGTGTGCTAAACGGAAACATACAAACAGTGTAAAAAAAAAAAAACGTAAATCTTAGACCAAGGAAAACAGATAAGAAATCATTTAGCTAACAAAGAGAAGAAAAAAAAAAGCCATACATGAAAATGAACTAAAACAAATCAATGATATGGGGAGGATATAGATAAGAACTGAATAAAAGGCGACCAGAAAACCAAAACCAAGGGAGAAGCTAGTTCAGTTAAAATTTGGAAAGCTTAGAGGAATACATTATCATCGTTCAATATATTTTGAGAGACTTTTCGACTTGCTTGAATAGTGCATTACTGATTGTTGAGTTGCTTGTATAGAACGTTATTGATTCTGTCCAAAGCATATGCTGGACCTAGACCATGGCACTTTTCTGTACCCTCCAAGTTTTCCATGACCAAAGCCATATCGATTTCGTATGTTGGATTAAGTTCCTCAAATTTATTAATGTAGTCCCACACAGCTTGCATCGTCAACAATCTGCCACCATCAGTATCTGGATCAGCGTAGATGAGCGCTTCTGTATTTAATGATTCCTGTTTTATTGAAGTACCAACGAGTGATTTATTGAGCTCTGCACAAGGGAAGGTGAACTTTTGATCCATCAGTTCTCTATGTGGTAGCTGTCTAAATCCTGAGAAATCACCATCGTAGACACTCGAAGAATTTGGGGTTGGAATACTGTTATTGACTAGGGGCTTATTTTTGTTTTTGATGAGCATTTGATTTTCCGTAGTAATAATGATGTTCTTTAGCTTCAATTTTTCCAATTCTTCAAAGATATTCTTCTTTTCTGCCTCACTTTCTTCGAGTTTTTTTTCTAGTTCCTTTAATTTCTGCTCTTTACGTTCTCTGAAAGCTCTTTGAGCAGCTCTGTTTTGTGACTTTCTTTTGTCGAGCACCGTTTGCTGACCTTTAGGACGTGTATCTTCTTTGGAGTTTCTCTCAATGATATTAGCAGATACATTACTACTGTCCCAAGAAGCAGCAGCAGCGACAATATCAGTATCACTCGAGGACAAATCCTTGTTGAGTTCTTCTTTTATTATACTCACTTCCTTTTGAGTCTCGTTGATATTACTAATCAACTGGTTCAAAGACTGGGACATGTTAGCTGCAGAATGATCCGGCGAAACCAGGAAGGATCCGGATTCCAAGCTGTTATTGTTGTTTAACTGTAGGTTTTCAATACTGAAAGGGTCTGAGCCTTGATCTAGAGGGTGTTGCTGTTGTTGTTGTTGTTGAGCAAACATCATGCCAGTGTTGGTCGAGAATGATTGGAGATTGGCCGCACTGAGTTCCTGCTGTCCAACACCCTTGTTTCCTTGGAGATAATCATCCCAAAAGTTGTTAGGAAGAGATGCCATCTGGTCGATATTCATATTAGTGTCTGTCTATCTGTTTTGGCAATTATATGTGGCCTTATCTACTCCATCAAACTTCATACAAAAGGAATTCTTCAAAGTGTGAAGGATTTTTGGCTCTCCCGGGGTTACCCGATGCACGTGAAGCGACATTTTGGAACCTTATTTCGACAGGAATGATTTATATTCTTCTATTAAATATAAATTTTAAACAATTATTATATAAAATGCAAAAATAGTTAAGGAACAAAAATATCAAATATCATGAGTATGGTGGTGTAAATGCAACAACTGTAAAGGGAAAAAACGGCAAACAAAAATGGAAAATAATAAGATGTCACCATCATACTAAATGGGAATGGAGAGATAATTAGAAAAATCAAATAAGGTGTGAGAGAATTTTGAAGATTAGAAAAACATCAATGCGAAGAAACCAAGAAGGGAGCTTAAGGAGAACATTTGCATGTTCGAGTTGGCAAGGTCTTGAAAAGTCAAAGTGTTGACACGGGAAGCTGTCAAAGTTTGGGTGCTGGCTGATCCTGAAACGGAAGTAGCCACACTAGTCATACCCGCAGTTCTGGTGACCAAAACAGTGGATTTCTTACCCGAGGCACTACTAATGGTAGTAACAATGACCTGTGAAGTGACGGAGTTGGTAGAAGATGGGGTTAAGGTGGAAATGGTGCTGACTCCTGATTGGGTAGTGGTTGGGGTGGAGCCGGTCAGAGTAGTAGTGACGGTGGTTTGACACTTTTTGTCAGCGCATGAGACGATGGTAAATCTTTCAGTTGAAACGGTGGAAACAAGCATACTAGTAGAAGTGGAAGTGACGCAAGAAGTGGTTTGGACATTGAAGGTTGTAACAACAACAACGGTACTAGGACCTCTTGAGGTATAAGTGGAGGTGACAGGCACAGAAGTAGTTAAGGTAATAACGGATTCACTGTAGCCGACAGAAAGGTATGTACTAACAGACCCTTGAATGGTGGTCTCGACGTTACCGTCAGAGTCAGTAACAGTTTCTGTCGAATAGATTGTGGTCATGGAAGCATCGGTGTCGGTATCAGTGTCGGTAGTGCCACCAATAGAGGCATTAATGTCAACGGTGACATATGATGCAAACGAAATATTTATCACGAAAATTAGGTAAGTTAAGAGTACTGAGGAAATATTCATTTTTGGTATGATATAGTAATATTTTTGGTATCGCTGTCTACTTGTGCTGTGATAGTAGAAGAGGTCCTAGTATGAATTGCGGTAAATGGAATTTTTGATTTTGAAGAATCTGCAAAACGATGAGGTGTACAAATTTGAAAAGGATCTAATTGTAAGAATGTGGAGGAAAAGAATTTAAAATTCTTCGTGATCTTAGTCTTTTCTTATATAAGTGAAGGGCTCGTCTCATCTCATCACCGTGTAATGTTGAAGGTGCATAAGTATACCAGGCACACGGACCCGGGAATGCGTCTTCGTCTAAGATGACACCAGAACACTTGTTCCAGGCACATCCAGATGGACTGCTGAAAAAAGAAAGAAAAAAGAGTGAAAAAAAATGAGAGGGAAAAAAAAGAGGCCATGTATCCCCCCCCCCCCAGGATAGATGGGTTATCCATTAGATATCGTTTGTACTACATTGCGTGGCTCATCCGTCTGCAACCATGAAAGATGATTTTGAGATTGGTTGTTGTCTAGCACGCTTTCTGTGATATTATCTGTCACTGTTTACTTCGTTTTTTATACAGTAGTGCCTACATTGCCATCAGCAAGGTATTCCTATAAGAAGACCGTTATTCTTCTACGAGAGAAGCACAGGGGTGTCACAATCCCTATATACATGTATCATCACGTGCCGATAGTTTTTCAAAGGTTTTCAAGCGGTGAGTCAACCTGAGCTCAAGACATCCGTTCCCACTGGTAACCATTGGAAAACAGATCCATATAATATATATAAACAAAGATGCCTCGAAAGTTCACGGTTAAGATCCCGGCATCATCTGCTAACATCGGCCCAGGGTTCGATGTGTTGGGTATTGGTTTGAACTTGTTTCTTGAGTTGAATGTCAATATTGATCCATCCCACCCAAAACAGTCTGCTAACGATGCTTTCAACTGTAAGCTCACTTATGAGGGTGAAGGTGAAGAAGACGTCCCATTAGATCCTAACGCAAATTTGGTCACCAGAACTGCCTTGTACGTTCTCCGTTGTCACGAAATCAGAGAGTTCCCTATTGGAACCCACGTTCATGTGAAAAACCCAATCCCATTGGGTAGAGGTCTTGGATCATCAGGGGCCGCGGTTGTTGCGGGGGTAATGTTGGCAAATGGTGTTGCTAACCTCAAATTATCAAAGAGTAGAATGCTCGACTTCTGTCTCATGATTGAAAGACATCCTGACAATATCACTGCTGCTATGATGGGTGGGTTTGTCGGCTCTTACTTGCGTGAACTTAGTGCCTCTGAATTGGAAAGAAAAGAGATTCCATTAGCTGAAGTGCTTCCACAGCCTGCTGGAGGGTACGACACTGGGTTGACTCCTCCAATTCCTCCAATGAAAATCGGTCATCATATCAAGTACGACTGGTGCAAGGACATCAAATGTATTGCCATCATTCCAGATTTCGAAGTTTCTACTGCGAAGTCCCGTGGAGTATTGCCTAATGCCTACACTAGAAGTGATCTTGTGTTCAACTTGCAAAGATTAGCTGTGTTGACCACTGCTTTGACCAAATCTCCTCCAGACCCCGAACTCATCTATGCCGCTATGCAAGACAAAGTCCATCAACCATACAGAAAGACTTTGATCCCAGGCTTAAACGAAATCACCTCTTCTATCACTCCAAACACATATCCGGGTTTGTTGGGTATCTGTCTCTCTGGTGCCGGTCCAACTATCTTGGCTTTGGCCACTGATCACTTTGATGATATTGCCGCAGCCATTTTGAATATCTTCGAAAAAGAAAACATCACTTGTAAGTGGAAGCTTTTAGAACCTGCTTACGATGGTGCTGTGATGGAAGAAGAGTAAATTGTACATTATCAGTGCTTTTAACTCATTTATAGATTATTGTTTTTATTAATATTATTGTTCTTATTAATATCATTGTAGTATCATTATCTTTATTAATACCATTATTAATAGTGTTGTAGCATCATTATTTTCATTAATACCATTATTATTTATCAAACCTTTTGCATTCTTGCCCGTAAGGAATTATTGAAATAAGGGTTGTCATGTTCAAGATTGTAACACGCATTGCAAAACATCCATGCATAAACATCCAGACATACGCCACCACTGCCAGAAATTCGAAAACAGAGCAGAAGAAAAAAAAAGACAGGCCGCTAAAAGATGAGGAAGTAGGCCCAAGAAACTGAAGACATCGGTATCGAAGAACAGGTTCTTTAATATCAATCTCTCCATTTCAAGTTGTGAATAGAAGCAAATATCTAGAGAAATGGTTGTGACATCGTTGACGGCGCTTTCTGTGGCCACTGTTGTGGGGTGTTGTATGTATTAGACTGATGATAAGAAATGGTTTATGAAAATACGGAACTGATATCACTGGGGATGATAACGATATAAATAACAAAACTGGGACGATATCTAAGTATGCCAATAAAAATACTAACAACATATGAATTGTTTAGATCTTGTATTTACAGGAAGTGGTGAAAGATTTAACTTTGGTGAGTTTTTGGAAACCACTTCACCATATATGTGGGCGAACTTGGGTATTGTTTCATGTATTGGCTTCAGTGTTATTGGTGCTGCTTGGGGGATCTTCGTCACTGGCTCCTCCATCATTGGGGCTGGTGTCAAGGCTCCAAGAATCACCACAAAAAATCTTATCTCCATTATTTTCTGTGAAGTTGTGGCTATTTACGGTCTTATCATGGCGATTGTCTACACCGCAAAATTGACCAATGCCTCAGCAGAATCGCTTTATAGTAAAGATAACTTGTATACTGGGTTTTCTTTATTCTGGGGTGGTATCACTGTTGGTTTGAGTAACTTAATTTGTGGTATTTGTGTTGGTATCACTGGCTCTAACGCTGCGGTTGCCGATGCGGCAGACAGCTCATTATTCGTCAAGATTTTAGTTATTGAAATTTTTGGTTCTGTGTTGGGATTGTTTGGGTTAATTGTCGGTTTATTGATGGGAGGGAAGGCTAATGAATTTAGCTGAGCTATTCTTTAGTTTTATTGTTTGGATTGGGGTTTCCTTGAATGATAGATGCCAATGAAGCTTAGATTGTTGTACTAAAATTCAATCACAATCCTTGAGCATCAAAAGACAATGGAAATGTAAAAGCAACAGAGACACAAAATAAAAAAAAATGAAATAAAATTAAAAAAAAAATAATTCACCAAGAAAGCTCCCGATTGTGGAAGAATTTTCTGAAACCACTAAGCATGAAAGATTCCTCGCCTGACTTGTCTAACATTAAATCACCTTCCTTAATATTTATTGGAGGTTCCAAATCGAATAGATC
This sequence comes from Saccharomycopsis amapae, assembly GCA_031125765.1. Taxonomy (NCBI): domain Eukaryota; kingdom Fungi; phylum Ascomycota; class Saccharomycetes; order Ascoideales; family Saccharomycopsidaceae; genus Saccharomycopsis; species Saccharomycopsis amapae. The sequence goes on along the minus strand of JASTVC010000005.1, from coordinate 32,275 downwards.
AACAAGATAACAGAAGGTGATTTTTTTGTCCCACTAGCACTTATTAATTTGCCACTACAGAATTTCCCCTCATACATGTTGATATTTTCTCTTTTTTTTTCCTCCTCCTCCTTTTCATCTTTGTTTAATGGATTACTATTTGTTGATATATACTCGCTGTAGAATCTGTCTACGTTAACTTTTTGTAAATTCGATGATGCAAATGAACCCGTGGTGGTGTATAATATTAAACTAATCTACAAACCTTCTTAACATAACATGAAAAACCAAATAAAGCAAACAACGACAGAAGAACACAAGAATAAATAGAAGGAAGTGAAAGAAAATCAAAAACAGATTCCGAAAAAAAAAACAATTAGCTTTTTCTCTTTCTTTTTTTTTGTTAAGGAGTTTGGTAAATGAAATAATCAAAGTCCATCCACCGTATAGGCGAGAGATGCTCATTCACTATCGGAAGCATCAAAATTCCCGTGACCTCTTGGATTGTAATCTCTGTCTTCATCTTCCTCTTCGGCACCATAGTCATTCTCGGCGCGCTTGTCTTCGGTGTTAATATCCTCACAAACGTCAACCCAGTCAGAGTACACATCGACAGGTGCACTCAACGCACTAATGGTTGTCTGGAAATTCTGACCGCAAACCTTGCATTTAAGTGACCCAATAAGGGTTTTCTTGTCAAGCAGACAAATCACAGACTTTTCATGATTACAGAAAAGACATGAAAAAGTGGCCTCAAGCTTTTGCTTGACCATCTTGGTCGGCTTTCTTGCAGACTTCTTCTTTGCCTGAAACTAATGTTAGTACACAACAATTTCCTGGCCATTGGTATCATCTCCATCTCTTCTGATTAAAGAAAATTAAAAAGAAACTATCAAAAAAAACATAGAGTAGAGCCACTCCTCCTATTGCTTCAAACTATTCAACATACCATTTTTGTATTTTCAATCAGTTTAATATGATATCTCTGTCGGTAAACAGTACTATTATTATGGGTATATTGCTGGTTTTTTTATTAGAAAAATCGTTGGTGCGGTACCCGCCCATGCATAGGAATAAAAAAAATAAAAAAAAAAAAAAAATTTTCTTTCAATGAGATGAGATCTGAAAAATATTTCTGTGACATTCACAGCAGTTAGAAAACAACAAAAACTATCAAAGCTTTTGGATTTGTGATTGTTTATTGATACTTCATCTTTGAAATCTTCTATTGTTTGTGTTTTTGAATATCTCCTGCAAAATGCCCCCAAAGAGACAAACTAGAAGCGCACAAAAGAGTGCTTCAAATACTCCAGTTAAGGCACCAAAGGCCTCAGTTGCTGATAAGGAAGCAAAGACCACTGGAACTCCAAAGAAGTCTGCAAAGTCTCAACCAGCAACCCCAAAGCAAACACCATCCAAAAAAGTTGATCTTTCAAAGAAGACTCCTGCTAAAAAAACCCCAGCTAAAAAGGCCGAAACTCCAAAGAAGACCCCAGCCAAAGCTCAAACTCCAAAGAAAACTCCTGCTAAAAAGACTGAAACTCCAAAGAAAACTTCTGCCAAAACTCAAACTCCAAAATCCAACAATTCTTCAAAAACCAAGTCAGAAAATAACAGCGCTCTCGTTTCTAATAAAATATTACAAACTGCTATTGATGAATTGATCAAATTTAATGAAAGACAATCCGGGGAAAAGGAAGATGAAAACAAGCAAAGTTTATTCGATGGGGAAGATGATGAAGCTTTGTTGAAAAAGGAACTTGATGTGGTTATTCAATTCAAAAAATTCATGGGCTCCAACCCATCTTTGAAGCCAAGATTGATCAAGTTGAACAATTCTTTATACGATACTAAGAATGAAGCTCTCAAAATCTGTTTGATCATCAGAGATGATATCATTAAGACTGAGGACCAATTGGAAAAAATTGAACAGGCCAACATCCCATTCTTAGAAAAGATCATCCCAGTGAAGGAGCTTTACAAAGATCACAAGACTTTTGACCAAAAGAGACAATTGTGGAACAGTTATGACTTGTTTTTAGCTGATGAAGGGGCTATCACCAACTTGCCAGCCGTTCTTGGTAAACAATTCTACGGCTCTTCGAAGATCCCAATCCCAGTCAAGATTATTTCTTCAGCTTCATTGAAAAACAACAACAATCAATTCTCTATTGAAACTACTAAGAACCAAATTAAAAAAGTGTTGGATTCCACTACTTATTTTGTCCCAGTGGCCAGTAACGTTCGTGTTAGCGTCGGTAATATTTCTACCAATGACAAGAAACAGCTTGTGGATAACTTGAGCGTTATATTAAATCATTTCGAAACCTCTAAATTCAATAACGGAACTGACAACGCTATCAGATCGATATTTTTGAAACTTAGAACCTCTCCTGCTTTGCCACTATATTACGATAAGACATTATACTTGTCAAAGGCTGACATTGCTGGGGAAGAATCTGCTAAGAAGGCCAATAAGGAAGAAGACCAAGTTGAAACTGAAAAGGAATACGTTGTGGGTAATGAGGCTAATATTGCTAAGGGTGTCAAGTTATCTAAGTTTGAACAAGGTTTGTTGGAATTGGGTCAATTTGAAGAATCTCCTGAATTCATCGATAAGAAGGTAAAACAAAATGCCAAAAAGGAAAAGAAGATCCAAAAATTGGAAAATAAGAAGAGAAAGGCTGAACAAGAAACCGAAAAAGAAGCTTCTGTCTCTAAACCAAAATCAAAAAAGAAGAAAACTAAAGCCTGAACTTCTCTGTATGTGGGCATTAGGTGTGTTAAATTAGTTCTGTATATTTCTAGCTACAACTCTTTTTTTTTCCTTTCTTTTTTTTCTCATCTCTACGTGTTTAATTCATATCAATAGATTCGCTTGTGTATCGATCATATTATATTATCATTGGCCATTATTCGTACGTAGCTTTCTTGTAAGTAGAATCTTTTGGGTGTCTAGTGGAATAGCATTATCAAGTTCTTTCATCATTCTTCTCAAATATAAACTTTTCTGTTTATTTGAGGCCTAACTGACTTAAAGGAACTCTCAAATATATTCTTGGTTGATTTAGCTAAAGGAGAGCTAGGATTACTCAAGTCCCAATCTATTGGGCCAAAACTTGGATTTTTCTTGGCATTATCAGCTTGCTTATTAATGTCACTAGCAACTGATGTGTCATCAGCGTAATATTTCAAAAACGCAGTGCTTGGAGTATCATTGTCAACGTTGCTAGATCCAGAAAAGCTTTCACTAGAATCTCGACGTCTCAAAGCCGATATCGAGCTTTGACGTCTAAGATTATGCGCTTGTAATGATTTTATTTTTTCACGAGAGCCATAACCTAGCTCACCAAACACATTGGAGTAACTTTCTGATCTTTGTCTTTTCCTAAGTTTATAATTCATTCTGGCAGTAGGGCTCAATCTATCACTTATCAAAGGTGAATTGTCTTTCATATTAAACTCTTCCTCTGAATAATTATCAGAATTGATTGGTGAGTTGACAAATGCTAATGGAACTCCTGATTGCCCATCATTGTTAGATATTAGTTTTGATCGAAGATCCAAGATCGCTCTATCTAGTAAAAATTCCACACCGCAATGATTCTTAATGATCCCAATCTTTTGCCATGTGGAGCGAGCCCCTCTGACTGCAGCATCCAATATATATTCCGGGGTAGGATTACTCAATAATTTGTTCAACTCGGTGATTCGTAAATCAGGTAGGATTGTAATATCCCCAGAGTATCTTTGGGTCAAAACTGAGATCACCTTCTTGGACAAATTTCTAGCAACACCGACTTCTTGACTAATTTCTAGATAATGAATAAACTCCGAGGTAAAGTAATTATAAACACTATTAAAATAACTTTTGATCTTGGCACTCAATTCAAGTTCAATCTCGCCTCCAGTACACGCCAATGAAAGTTTCAAGAATGGAGTAACGTGAGGATTCACTTGGCAAGCAATAATATGATCAACATTGAACATTTCTGATAGTCTAGTGATTGGCAAGTCATTATTCACTGACCCGTCCACAAAACGGACTGATATATGATTCCACTCTCTAATAGTTCCATAAACCGGATCCTTCTCGTAAATAATTGTCGAGGGAAACACCCCTGGTAGAGCACAAGAAGCACAAACTGCCGACCAGATCAAAACATTAGGAGAAGTTATATAGTTCAAGAGGCTTGGTTGTTCATGGAAACTTGCGGGAGATACTGTCACATTAAGAATTCTTCCAGTCCTATTATACGCTTCCCGAAATGTCAAATCACCCAAAAAGTTTTTCATTGTTTCGATCAAGTAAGCATTATTAAACCAGTTTCCAGTCCTAAGAAACCTTAATGGGTTAGCAAAAAGCGATAGCTTTGAATTTTCTTCTCCAGGCTTCTGGGGTTCAGTGAAAATAATAAACTCTTGACGTAATACATCTGCTAATAAACTGCTAATTTCCAGAGAGTTATGAACCAGAAGAATACTCGCAACAATGGCGCCAGCTGAGCTTCCTGAAATAATCTTAGGTAGTAAATCTTGTTCTAACAACGTCGCAATCACGCCAATATGAATTAATCCATAACATCCACCACCGCTTAAAACAAGGGCAGTTCTGCCAATGGCTTTTCTGGTCTGGATCAACATCCCCAAAATATATCGGTTATCTAGACCAGTATCATCTTCCAAGAGACATTTGAGTGAAACTTCACATTCGTGTAGATATTCTTCGATCAACTTCTTGGTTCCTACATAACTATGTCTATAATTATTGACATTCCCAATGTTGCCAATATTTCTATTCCAAGTTGTTCGGATTAGATATAGTAGTTTTTTGTAGTCTTTTGTTGCCCTTGTGTGTCTGAGTTGGTTAAGCCGTAGACTTATCAATTCATAATCATAAAGATCTGACACTGGGTTCTGTTTCCATTCTTCATTTCCCAACAACTCATCCAACTTCAACGAAATCTCTTTCCACTCTTCGTACGAGGTAGCAATCTTCTGTTGAGCAATCAACGCATCGATGATAGCTTCTGATTCTGTAGGTGGTCCCAAAAACTGTTTGGCGATCGGTAGTATCCTCAATACATTAGAGGCCAATTGCAACCCAAAGTTGACGGCAAGCCCCAAGTTTCCCAACAACCGTCTGTCTTGATCATGCGCTTTAGATACTGTGGTCGATGTATTGATTATCGATACGTGATGATTTGTGTTGTGGAGCCGCATGAGCTTTTGGGTGATTGTTATGGGCAATTCATTTGAAGGCATCTTTTGGGGAGCTCAAAAATATATATACTACCTTTGGGTGGGAAGCTGTATGTCGATTCGAGGCTTCTTCTTCTTCTTCTTCTTCTTCTTCCCCAACTGCAATAAACAAGAAAAGAAAAAGGTTCGATGGATGCAATGATACCAGCAACGTGGGTCCAACAACACACGCAATAACCGTAAATCAAGAAAGAGAGCAAAAAAGAATTAAAAAATGGCGGAACCCGTAATAGTTATAAGGATTTCTAGACTTTCCAATGACAAAAGAAAAGATGGATCGAAATATCGTGTTTGAATTGGGGCCCGGCATTGCTTGTTTACATCATGATTATTGTTATCTGACGCAGTCATGTGTTGCGAAAATGAGGAGTCAGTCATCTTCCCTCTTGGATTATCAGCAACGACACTGGCTGTTGCCTGAAATCTTAGCCATTTCCTTTAAGCAGTTGCTTCTAAAGTCACTCTTGATAATTATCATTAATGGTGATAATATAATATTAATGTCAATTGCATTGGTATAGGTGCTACTGAGACCGAGAAACAGTAGAGATTACAATAAGAAGAAAAAGAAAAGGAGAAAAAAAAGTAAAGAAAAGGAAAAGGAAAAGAAAGAGAAACGAGAAGAAGAAAAGGAAAGAGAAATAAGAGAGAGATACATGATTCTTTTTTTTCTGTTACTTTTTATTTTTTGGAAATCTTTATGACTGGTGAAATATATTATTGAGTAGTCTTATGTAGGGAGTACCGTTGCAGTCCTTGAACCACTATATGTGCCCAACACTTGACTCAGAGTTGGATACCAAGACAATCATCTACTTTCTATAATCACTTTCACTATTGGGTGATAGAGTTATAATTGGAATAATCCATATCAAGAAAAGGGAATATTAATACAATAAGCAACCTCAATGATGAGTAGGATATTCAAATGCCGGCAGTTTCTTAAACACCGGCAGTTTTTCTTTTAGTTATAAATTTGTTTGGTGTTTGCCGGCTGAGATCTATTTTGATAGTAATTCTGCACCCAACATGCATGGCGCCACAAAGCCAAAATAGCTTTGTGTAAGTTGAGAACAGATAGAGCCTAAAAAGAAAATCGAGGAAGATTAATCATTTATATATCCCTTGATCTTTTGTCACTTCCCATTCTTGTCGAAATCTATTCGACAGAAGAGAAAGCACAATAAACGACAAAAAAAAATACACGATAAAAGAAAAGAAAAATCAATAGACGTTTGTTCTTTGTTATCCATAATGAAATTAGAAATCGCCATTTCAACTTCCCTTGAATCCGAAAGTGAGATGGATACTCAAATTACTGAGAGTACTACCATGGAAACCGCCTGTGAGAGACCATTGGTGACTCCAAAACAAGTTTACACCACCCAGTTTGAAAAAGATTTATCCTTAATTCAGGATCATTTACTTCCAAACATCAAGTTAGAAAATATTTCTTATGAAGGTTACGATCATGTAACCTGGTATGTCTCCAATTCGAAACAAGCGTCTGCATATTTTATTACTTGTTTAGGGTTTAAACCATTGGCCTATAAGGGTTTGGAAACTGGTTCTCGAGCTGTCTGTTGCCATGTGGTTACCAATGGTAAAGCTATCTTTCAGTTCATGTCCCCATTAAGGACTGAATTCAAGACCAATGAAGAGTATGATGAGAAAGTCAAAGAGATTCACAACTTCATTGTCACACATGGGGATGGCGCTAAGGATGTAGCCTTCACTGTCGATGATGTCGACACAATTTTTTCAACCGCCATTGAAAACGGAGCAAAAGCAATTGATTATCCACAAACTATTAGTGACGAATTTGGATCAGTCAGGATCGCAAAAGTTGGGATTTTTGGTGATACTGCACATACTCTTGTAAACAGAAGTGATTATATAGGACCATTTTTGCCTGGTTATTTGGATGTTGCAGAGAGTAATGTTTTCAATACCTTCAGCTCTGATTTGATTAATTCTCTTCCAAAAGTTGATCTAATTAGAATCGATCATTGTGTTCAAAATCAAGGGTGGCACAAAATGGATGAATCTTGTGAGTTTTATGCTAAAGTATTTGGGTTCCACAGGTTTTGGTCAGTTGATGAGCGAGATGTTAGTACAGAGTACTCTGCTTTAAAATCTATTGTAATGGCTGGAAATAATGATATTGTCAAGATGCCAATCAATGAGCCAGCCAAAGGTAAGTTTAAATCTCAAATTGAGGAGTTCATTAGTTACTATAATGGACCAGGGGTACAACATATTGCCATTTTAACTGATGATATAATCTCTGCTATTTCTGCCATGAAGCAAAGAGGTTGTGAATTCATTGAAGTTCCAGATAAATATTATGTTGATCTTAGAAAAAGATTAGGTCATTCAAATGTGCAAATATTTCAACCATTAGAAGAAATCCAAAAGCTAGGAATTCTTGTTGATTTTGATGATAACGGGTATCTTTTGCAATTGTTCACCAAACCTTTAGTTGTTAGGCCAACTGTATTCGTTGAAGTTATTGAGCGTCATAACCATAATGGATTTGGGGCTGGAAATTTCAAAGCCCTATTTGAGACCATAGAGCATGAACAGAAAGCTCGTGGTAATCTTACGAGTGAAGATATTGAATGAGTTGATACTTTTAATTATTGATTTATTTTTGCTTTCAAAAAGAAGCTGATTTAAACAGTATAGTTTCAAACTCCATTGATTCGACCTTTTTTTTCCTCCCTTTTTTCTTTTGATTCAACTGTTCATCGATGATTATATAATATATAATATATATTGTAATTTTCCAAGAGGTAAATGAGCCAATACTTAGAAAAAAAAGAAAAAGAACACGTTTTTGTAATTAAGTTATTTATTCTTTGCCTAATAAATCAAATAAGAAGTCTAAGCTTTCATCATCATCATCATCGTTAGGCACCAGGATATCACTTATTGCGACAATTTCTTCGAAATTATCGTTTATCTTCTTACCATTTAATATTCTGCTTTGATTATAATCATGCTTGCAAACTTTTTGAGTCATCAAATCAAATTTTGCTGTAGCATTTGTTTCCTATGAAAAGGTTAGCATATGTGTCTGGTTACATGTCAGTATACAAATACATCACCAACTCACCTCACGACAATATTTCTGACAAAAGCTTTTCAATTTCTTTGCAAAATAACAATTACAAAATTTTGCAGAATTTTTATTGTTATTTACGCAATCTGCGATCTCATGTTCCGTATTGTGGTAACAATTAGTGAAACCTTCAGCCTAGTGGTGGAAGTTAGTTATGATTCTTTCAGAAAATCATTTTTTTTATAATACATACACAATAATCAAAGAAACCAAGTTTTGTAGTGAGGTTCTGGAGCTTTCTGGCAATTGTTTCAGGATGAGCCAATATTGTTAAATCTTCTGACTCGTCGTAATCTAAAATGATGTTGGTATTCGCATATTGACATGCCTTGGCGGTAAATTCATCAAACACTTGAATGAATTCCTGAGGATTGTGAGTAAAAAGCATTCTTGACTATCAAAAAGAACAGAAGTGAATGAGGTAAAACATACGTGGTTGCTGATGTATTTCTTGATACAATCCTCGGAGGCAAGTTGGTATGCTATGCAATTGCAAGAGTCTTCACCTAAATCCATCACGCAGTTAAACCAACCAGAATTGGTAAACAATTCTTTGAAACATGTATCAAGTTTTCTTTCCTACAAATGATATTAATTGTCAGTAAAATATGAACCCATTTATTACTATTTTAAAGCTTTCAAGGGAGTTATCAAACTAACAGTTTCTGGAGAAATAACAGGAAAATTCGTGAAGATTCCTGACTTTTTAGTGGAATTAATATAATAATAATCGGAAGAAATCACATCAACAGCTGACGATGCTATCAATTTGTTTGCGAGGAGAACGATGGAAAGGACGATTTGGATCCACATGGTATGATTAAACTGGTATATCATATACCTATAGGTATTTTGGCTTATTGAAACGGTGAATTCATCAGATGAGAACAGAAAAAAAACATATCTCAAACAAGTTTTCTTGATTGATTTCCACTGTATTTAATGTTGAGTACACAGATGCAAAAAAAGAAAAAGAAAAAAAAAGTATGTTTAACCATTCTACATGGTTCTAAATGTGAGCATGCTGCACATGTCAAAGCTTTACGTTATACCGAAGGAAGCTCAAAAATGGTGTGAAAATCACAATTTCATCTGACAAATAGAATTCATAATTTATACAATAAAGCAAAAGAGCTGAAAAACCAGTATTTACTGTTTTCTGTACCAAAATGGTTGGTCCAGGTCCCCATATCTTCAGTTCCCGTCTAAAAATTGAAAGACATGTCAAGAGAAGGCGCATCTTTTTTTGCTACCAAAAAAAAAAAGAAAATTATACATCACCAATCCTAGCTACAAGACCCTGAAGATACTACCTGATCAATAACAATAATTAATAATGGACAGATCCAAACTAAGGAGATTGAGAGAAAACATTACAGTGGGTTTGCAGAAGGCCTCCCGTTATGGCATTCATTGGTATAATAGACAACCGCTAACCACCAAAATAGCTGTCATGGTGACGGTGATGGTTGTTTTGATTGTGACAATTGTGGTAATAGCAAACTATGAAACCTTTATGGCTATGTTTGTTGCTCTTTCCCAAAAAATTCGCGAGTCCAAATACGGAGAATTGATTATATTTGGGTTGATTATTGTGTGTTCTTTCCCTCCAATAATTGGACTTTCAACACTTTGCAGTATTACAGGGATGGCTTATGGAATGTCTTTTAAAGGCTGGTTTATTGTTGCATCGGGGACTGCTGTTGGTTCTACGTTGTCGTTTTTGCTATTCAAATACTTGCTATCCAAGAGGGCTCAGAAATTCCTCGATTCTTCCAAGTTATTCTTAGCATTTGCAACGGTATTGGGCCAAGACAAAGATAAGTTTCTAATATTGTGTCTTCTACAATTATGCCCCAGACCTTACTCAATAACTAATGCTGCTTTTGCTGCGATCCCCCAGCTTGATACTTTAAGCTTTCTCCTTTCAGGGCTAATAGCTTCGCCAAAGTACTTGATCATGATTTTTGTTGGTTACAAGATCGAACATATCGGGGAAAATAAAGATTTCAAAACTAGAATGATTGATTTAATGATTATTTTGTTGACCAATGCTATTTCCATCGCTACCAGCTGGTTGATCTACAAAAAAACCAGGGAAAAGTTGGCAGCGCTTGGAGGGGACATTTCTGATGAAGACGAAGATGATCTTCCTTTGGTGAGCAGCTTGAATGCAAATGGTGAATACGAGGAGTTTGAAGTTTAGATTATTCTTATTATTGTGAATTGCAGGGGCAATGGCTCTGACAAAGTGATGATGTTTAAACCACCAAATCGTCTCCTCGGTCCAGTCGGCTGTGTATAGAATATTTTTTTTTCGGTTTTTGGCTTTTTCCTTTTCATTTCCTTTGGCTGGTATATTATAAGAAGATTAATCTTTTTTCAGCAGACTAATTGAATAATATTAATTGATCTTTATATTGCCATATTCTGTTGTGTATGTAAATTTATGATTTCCCCGAGATATTCAACAGCCGTAAGACTAAGGATATGAATGCTGACGCAATACATCCCATAGTACCCCCTTTTTTTATTTTATTTTTTATTTTAGGCCTATTTGCGGAAATATCAATTAAAAGCTTGTTGTTCGCCATCCCCAATCTTTAGATTTCTTATAAATCGCCACAAAAATGGAAAGATCCAGATTAAAAAGTTTGAAAAATAACATCCTACAGGGATCCAAGAACGCAATTGAACCAATCAGAGACTTTATCCAATGGTATAAAGTACGCCTGTTGCGTACCAGAATTATTATTGCAATTTTGGGACTCTTCTTATTACTGGCGAATATTCCTATCAAGAGAAATGAAGAGGACTTAAGTTTTCTTATTGACATTCTTGTTGCATTTGCCAACAGGACACGCGAGGAGAAATATGGAGGATTGATATTGTTTGTGTTGATTGTTATATCGGCATTCCCACCAATGTGTGGAGTTTTCGGATATTGTATTGTGACAGGCTTGCTTTATGGGATGTCGTTCAAGAGCTGGTTTATTGTCACCTCAGGAATTGTCGTTGGCTCGACCCTATCATTCTTGTCATGTAGATATTTGTTGTCAAGAAGGGCCGAAAAATGGCGGGAATCATCTAGGGTGTTTTCAGCATTTTCAACGGTTCTAATAGAAGATAAACACAGGTTTATATTGTTATGTCTTTTGCAATTATTTCCTAGACCATATTCAATTGCTAACGCCATGTTCGCTACCATTCCTAAACTCGATACTTACAGCTTGTTATTTTCGGTGATATTGACATCGCCGAGATATTTGATGATGGTTTTTGCAGGTAGCCAGATTGAGCATCTTAAAGAACATATCAATGAACCACATACAATTGTTGATTTGATTATTGTCTTTGTTTCATACGCTGTTCCATTGACCACTGTTTACTTGGTACACAAGAAAACTAAAAAGGTGTTACTGGCATCCCTTGAAGAAAATGGTACCGATGAAGCTGGGGTGCCTTTGATAAGATATGAAGATGGAGAAGAACACGGATTAACCAAGGTTTAGCAGGCGAATTACTATTATATATATAGATATATACCGTATGTGGTATTTTTTTGTTAAACAATATGTATTACAACAAAGCATAAGCATGGGTGGTGGTAATTTAGTAATCCCTATATTGTTCGATGGGCACTCACTTGCCGCATTGGGGAAGCCAGTGGACGCACCCCCTACGCATTCCTTTGGGAAACAAACGATCCGGTCTACGCACCCAGATGCACACTAGCGCATCTGTCATATCATCAGAGGTTCAGAAAGCGACGACCAATTAGCCGGACAATCGCCAGAGAAGCTCCCCATCCCGGTTGCTCGCTCGATCCTGGTGGTTATTTTGAACCAGAGTGAGCCTGCTTGCTGAACAAGGCTGTATTGTTGCCAAAAAACTTGTCGATTGCAAATTCTCCACCCCTGTTTCCTCTTTTCAGACAAAAAAAAAGAAAAAATCGATCGATTATTTCACTCCTTCTCTCTCTGTTATTACACAACTCAGGTACACACACATACAGTTCATCGTTTTTTTTTTTTTTCAATTTGGAAAGTTTTTTTTTTTTTTTTCTAATTTCCTATAATCTTTTGAAACCGTCATAGTGTCAATCACTCTCCTGTTTTTTCAATCTTAAGTTTAATTTACCTTCTACTGTTTATCCCATTCGTCTCGAACCATCCCTCACAGTATCCAAACCATGGTTCGTGGCACCAAGGTGGATATCCCCAACCCATTCAAAAATAATGAGTACAAACCAATATTTCTTCTGTCAACTGAGCCATCCAACGTTATAGAACAAAATGAATTGAACAAAAGAATATCAGAGATTGAAAAGAATTTAGAGGCAGTTGAATCGATATTGAATGACTCAAGAAGTGTTATTGTCAACGAAAATGGCGACGGCCACCACGGTCTTTCTAGATCCCGCTCATTTTCTTCACAGCACAACGGCCAAGAAGATATGCGATCGAAAATTATCGAATTGAAACACCGTTTGTCAGGCCAGAAATCGATATCAGATCTTAGATCCGAAAGTGACCTCAGTGGATATGGAAAGTTGAGACACTACAGAAGTACCAGTATAATAAGTGATAGAGTGGATCGTCAAAGCAAATATGGTGGTCTGGATTATAATGACTACGTGTATAGTCAATCTAGATATGGAAATGGTAATTATTCAGAAAGTAACCTTGACTTGCTTTCTTTGCCAGGTTTCAAATACGAATATACCCAAAAAGACCAAGAATTAAAGCTGAATATTAACGCCCTAAGGGATAGGCTAATTAGAAAGAGAATTTCTGACACTGCTTTATCCCTCAAGGCACACCCATATTTATCATCATTGAACTCAAGGAGCAATAATCGCATATCCCCAGAACCAGAACCAGCCATATTGAGAAACAGCAAAAGACTCTCAATTATAGAAGATAGTTATGAGAAGTTAACTGGCTCAAGCAGCAACAAGCGTGGTGTCCAACCCCCAGAATCTCAAAGACTGACTGAAGAATTGAAAAAGGGGCCAAGAAGAAGTCTATCGTATGGTTACTTGCGTTATTCTCAGTACACAAATAAATCGACCAATGTCTTGAACCCAACAAAAGAGCTAGTATCTCCACAAAAAAGTGTTTTCAGTGACGCTACGGAAAACAATGCCAAATCTGTCACTTCCAACACTAACAAGTCTGATATCAGCTCCAACACGAGGGTACTTAGAATGGTCAAGAGTATTGAAAGTATGAATGGATCTCTGAATTATAATAGTAAACTTGTGGACAAGGAGAAATTGGCTAAACTTAACGAGGTCCGCGATGTCCTGGAGCGGAGAGTGGAAAGCTTGAGAAAAAGACTTACTGCTGATGGATTCGGAACCATTGATGACGCTACCAGTCGAAGCTATAGTGCATTCAAAGCACAACGCCAGAACCAAAAACATAAGAGTTCTCCAGTAGTTTCCAAAAATCCAAAGGCCATGGATGACGAATTGGCAAAGAAGCAGGACGATGTCAAAAACAAAATCGAAGACTTGAAACAACAGGTATCCAATAGACAGAGTGATAGATTTTCGAAAACGGCGTCTCAAATTCTTGATCCTGTGGCTCCTAGGGCGCCAAGTAGGACCAGCCAATATCTCAAATCATTGCACCAGAAGGGAGATGAAGATAGTTTTGTCGAAGGCGAAGAAGTCGAACAATCGCAACAAGCCGAAAATACAATCCCTGAAGATCAACAAGATGAATCTGATGAAAATTTGGTGGCAACAAAAGATACAGAAAAGTCCTTCGAAGGAGAACAAAATGGTAATGTATACAACGACTTTGGAAAAGAGGCTTCAATGGAAGAATTTTTTGACGGCTCACCGTTGTCCATGTCAGTTGATGCTAACAAACACACATCCAGTGCAATTAATACTCCTCACACCAGCGTAACTCAAACTACGGCGATTACTAACAGTGATTCGGACCAAACACCTCGTGCCCGGAATTCCATTTGTTCCCGATACTCCATAAGTCATGAGTACGCATACACTAAACCAGATCTAAACACAGTGGCTCAGAATTTGACATATAGAAGGTCGGCATTTGCTGATACAATGGATGATGAAGATGATGAAAGTGGCAACCAATTGGAAGGTACCATCGATGAGGATGCTTTCAAATCTGAAAACATGGGTAATGATGGAGGCTCAGGATATCAGAATCTCAGAATTTCCATTGATAACGATACATTATTTGATTTACCTCAGGCAGCCGGTACCAGCCCAATTGAAGGATTGGGTCGCAAACTTAGTGTCAAGGGATACAAAAGCCATGGGAAATCACATTCAATTTCAAGTAATATTTCCGCAATCGAAAGAGGTGATAGTAATGTGAAAGAGAAAAGAACATCCCAATATGGTGATCAGCGCGCCAGTGCTAGTACTGGTGGTACTCCGGTGATACATAAGCATATTGATGACAGCGATATTATTAGCTCATATAGTGTTGAGGCAAGAGATATTTTCACTGCTGCTTCCGCCAACAAGACAATGGCACCTTCTGACAAGTCTGATTTGCGCCATAAGCTTTCAACGAAAAGATCATTTAACGTATTGAAACAGTCAATCGTGGAGAGTAATTATGGTGAAGCCACTGGCTCGCGTCTGGGTGCCAGCAAATCCTCTAGAAAGGTTCAACATAAAGTGACAAGAAAGAAGCAGAAGCAAAAGTCTGGATTCCTTAGACGTTTGGCAAGCTTGTTTAAGCGTGGCTAGGGTAGAACGATCTGTTTTCATTCCATTGACGTCTTTGTCATTGACAGTATGATTTTATGGTTATGTTTGCTTGGTTTTAGAAAGATACTTTTTGTTCATTGATGTTTGATCTTACAGTCTGTGTTACCTGCTTTTTTTTTTTTTTTTTTTTTTTTTTTCTGTTTGTGTTATGCCTTACTTTGCTGTTCTTTTTTATTTTTGTTCTTCTGTCTGCTCCGCTTTGCTTGTGTTATTTAATTTATTTTAGTTTGTTGGATTTTTTTTTCTATTTCATTTTGCTTTTTTTCTGATGCCTCCATCTTTTCATCTTTTTTATTTTCCCTAAACGATTGTTACTGTCTGACTTTTAAAATTATTTTATCGCTCTCATTATTATTATTTTCGATGCTTCTTTTGATTTTCCTGTTGATTAAACTTATTATTTCGTGTATCATAGTGCTTGAACTGAGTCTATGACAGCAGCATTTACATTTTTGCTTGTCTTTATATACTATTTTTTTCCCTCTCTTTTTTGAAGAAGTGGACAATAATCAAAATAAACTAATTAATACCTGGATCTATCTGAGTTCTTCTGTCATAACTTGCAGAATATAAGGCTTTGGGTGTTCGTGTGTGGATTTCAGTTCAATAAACAATGTCAAATAATAACAAGAGGGGGTAATATTTGAATGGTATACCAAGAAAATTAATTTATTTTTTTGTTGCTGTTTACCTACGTAACTACAGTCATTTTTTAGTAGAGGCTTGGTTGTTAACTACATATATAGATAGTTCTTAGTATCGAGTTTTCTTTGGCTGGGCAGCTAGAGGTAACCCTGCCTGATGCTTTCTTTGAGAAAATAGAAGACCGAAGATCCAGTCCATACCTACTGCAGGGAAAACCTCAGATAATACTTGAAAGTCTACAACTCTGCCGCCTAATAGTGAGCTAAATAGTTATATAACCAAAGAATGAAAAAAGTGAAGTATATGCTACCATTTATCATCTCTTCAATGTGGGAATAATCACCAATAGTCTAGGATCTCTTCGCTCACGTGCCGATACCAGCTTGTATTAAGTACTTGGTCGTTGGTAAAACTTGTTGTAGGGTAAGCCGGTTGTTCTGTCGATGGTTAGACGGATAGTACGGCTAAGTAATACTTTGGTTATGGTATTGTAAAGACAAGTTAGGATTAATTTATCGTAATCGATAATAAAATAATAATAAATTTATATGTTGTTTTTCTATATGTTCAGTAGAGTAAAATAATAAATGATGAATAAAAGGTAATAAAAATAAGAAAAAAGGTTATGAGCGCTGGGCGTCATATTACGCTCAGTGTACGACTAGTCTACTTGATGTTTGATACTTGAGCTTGTTTCACCAACAATCAGCCCGAATGCTGGGAATATATCAATACGGCTTTAGCTTAATAAAACAATCGGATTCGTATACGTGTACCCAAATAACGTCTCATCGTGTATATCAGAATCTTTAATATTTAGAACCACAAGTTTGATGTTCTGTCAGGCGGCTTGCAGATCGATGGGTACTCCAGGGTATTACCATACTTGTATAATGTTGACTGATGCTTGGGAATAACGTTCCGTTATATATAATTGGTGTTGGTTGGTACCGCTTTTTTTTTTTTTTTTTTTTTTTTTTTAGTTTTGCTGGCTCAACCATTGCGAAATCTCCAATTACATTCGTTATTCTTTGTGATATTTTGGAAATTATAGGATGAGATTCACCATTGCTTTCACAGTGGCAACATTATGGTGTGCTCAGACCAGCCATGTTCAAGCATATCCATTAGCTTCCTACATAGAGGACCAAACAGCATTATTTTCTGTGGCAGAGGCAGAGGAGCTGCCAGTACCATTATGGAAGCGATTTAGTATCCTGTCAATCTTTGGCAAAGGAGGCGAAGATACGGAAGAAGTAGGGTCATCAGCGACCAAAAGTGGTAGAACTGGTTCAGCGATTGATGATACAGGTAGCAATCTCGGAAGTTCTTCAGGCAGTGATGAGTTAACTTCCAGTGAAAATCTTAATTCAAACACTAGTAATAATGATGAAGACAGCAGCGGTGCTATGGTTAATGATGATAGCAGTGATGATGACAGCAGCGGAAGCGCTGCAAAGACTACTGCAAAAGCCGCTAGTGCTGTAAAGACCACTGAGAAAGAGGCTGCCACAGAAACCAGCGAAAAAGCTGCCACATCCAAAACTTCTGAAAAAGAGGCTACATCAAAAACCTCTGAAAAAGAAGCTACGTCAAAAACCTCTGAAAAGGAAGCTGCCTCCAAAACAACTGCAGCCCCTGTAGAGGCAACTGCTGCTAATGCTGATGCCAACAAAGAGACAGAAAGACTTACGTTTGCTAGCGGTGATAAGACTGTTGTGATAACTTCAGTT
Organism: Saccharomycopsis amapae; assembly: GCA_031125765.1. NCBI lineage: Eukaryota > Fungi > Ascomycota > Saccharomycetes > Ascoideales > Saccharomycopsidaceae > Saccharomycopsis > Saccharomycopsis amapae. Next base: position 14,766 of record JASTVC010000005.1, on the reverse strand, counting down.
ATAAGCAAAGAAACAGCTGCTGCTAAGGCGTCCAAGGATTCTGGCTCTAATTCTACTCCAAAAGAAGCTGAGAAAGGTGATGAATCCATCAAACCAAAGGAGGAAAAATCTGCTAAATCTAAGATCATTAGCATTATTGGTGATGTGGCTCCTTTGGCGATTCCTCTCATTTACCAAGAAATAGAAGGTAGTTCTTCATCCTCTTCAGAAACTTCGGACGACTCAACCAGTACTAATAGTACCTGTGTCGCTTCTTCATCAAACTTGTGTCCTCTTGGTACCTCTTATAAAACCGACGGTAAAGGAGATTTGTTCCTCGCTAATGGTACGAAGGTTGCTGATCTTGGATCAAGTGCTACTGTTAGCAAGATCGCCAACCCATCTTCCACTGTAAGTGCCGAGTGCGCACCTAGTGCAAACAATTTATGTTATGTATATGATACATTTTATACCGATGGAGAAGGAGGTATCTATGATTCAAGCGGTAACTACATTGCGTCTATTGCTCTGATGAGTGATTCAACCTCTGATTGTACCCCAAGTTATTCTAATTTGTGTGAATTGAGTAACGGGACTTATACTGATGGCCATGGTGGTCTCTATAACTCTAGTGGTTATCTTATCTCTGATTCTGGATCTAGCAATTCTACTAGCACTGCCACCGGTACCACCGGTACCACCGCTGCTACCACATCTTGTGTTGCAACTGACGATAATTTGTGTCCTAATGGAAATGGGTATTATGTTGATGCCGAAGGAAACCTTTACAACTCCGAAGGCTATCCGATATCTTCTACTGCCACTGCTACTGGTGCTGCCACTACTGCGGCCACAGGTACCGCTGCTGCTGCTACCACCTCCTGTGTTGCAACTGACGACAATTTGTGTCCTAATGGAAATGGGTATTATGTTGATGCCGAAGGAAATCTTTACAACTCCGAGGGTTATCCGATCTCATCTGCTGCCACTGCTACAGCCATTGCTGATATTGCTTCTAGTGCTGTAGCTACAAATGGAAAGAATGCTGCGGCTGCTGTTTCAGTCACTACTGGCATTGCATCTAGTGTTGCTGCCACAAACACTGCTGTTGCTCCAAGTGCTGTTGCTTCAAGTGCTGCTGTTGCTGTGTCTGCTACTGGTGTTTTTTCTAGTACTGCAGTTTCAGCTACTGCAGTTTCAACTACTACTGTTTCAACTACTGCTGGTGTTATTTCCGTAAACGCTGTTGGACAAGCAGTTTTGACTTAAAAGCGAAGGCTTTTTTGTCTAGTCGAAGGCTTTCCGGCTTTCATGCTAAAAAAATATCAAGTATGAATCCGATGAAACTCTTCAAAAAAAAAAAACTGTTTTTTCTTTTTGTTTATGTTTTTTAATAGAATGGTTCAGGAACCACTAGAAAAATTTTAGATCATTTTCATGTTATTAATATCACCTTCACTTCATCAGATTTTTTTGATACTCATTTTTTTTTGTTTGATATAGATGTTATTCTTTAGAATAGCATAACTTTTAATTAAACTAGCTATAGTATTTTTTTTTTTTTTTGGCTGCAGTAAAACAGGCTGTAGGTACAAGGGTGGATAATCACGGCATATAAATCGACTGATTATCCAGAACATTGAACGCAAGATAATTCCCTCTTAATTAAGGAGGCAGATAGCAATTTCCCAACCAAACTCTTTGTTAAAAACCTATAAAATGATACAGACCAGGGCGGTGCAAAAGGCTTACGGAATAAAATATTTGGACGGGGGAACTCAGCATGGACAAGTGCTTAAGTGACAAATAGACTCTCATTTCACTTATCTATTATTGCCTAAGGGAGAGTACTTCGGGAACGTACTATAGTTTTCTTAGACTTTAATTGAAGGTAACTTGATGATAGTCTCACACAAAAGGAAACCCATAATCAATCTCAAACGTAGAACAGGAAATAAAAAGCGATTAACATATCGGACGGAGAAGACTTGAAATAAACTCTTACTAATGATAATGATAAAAGCGGTTGTTCAGAGGTGTTTTCTTTACGTTCTTTCTCGAGTCTTTTAATATCGGCGTATTTTGATTCATCAATCAACCCAAATTGGAGATTCTGTTCAGGAGTTCTGAAATATTCGACCTTGGACCATTTGTGGGAAGGTTCACCTGGGACGTACTCGATCCAAGAATTTCCGGCGGGATCATCAACCACCACGGTCAAAGGCAAACATCCATCGTCGCCGTTGATGTAGCTTTTAACCTTTTTGATGTAGGCGTCGATTTTGTCGTAGATCTCTGGTTGGATTTCTTTTCTCTTTTCTTTCTTACGATAATGATAATAGTGATAATAATAATAATAATAATAATAAAAATATTCCCTTATAACAATAGAGTAATGATCAGCTCCTTCAAAACAAACATCAAGACAACCGGGTGTGCCTTTAGAAATACGACGCTGATTCTGGGAAATCGGTCCCCCCTCAGATGACCCTATTAGAAGAAATTGGGGCCATGAGTTAAGCAGGTCACCAGACCCGGCCAGCTTTTAATACTGACATTGTTCAAGAAATTACTGTAGTGTTATTGTTATTTATTCTTGTCATAATCGATTAGGAACATTCTGTTCTTGTTCACCCACACATAGACCCCTTTTTTTTTTTTTTCGGTGTCCCCGTCTATACTTGGGAGGGCCGGGCCAGAGTAAAAATTAGGGAAAAAAAATTCCACAATTAAATTTTTAAACATTGAAATCCCGAAGCCACCAAACACTAAATCAATACCAAAACCAAACGCCAAAGCATAGTGGACTCGTCATCGGAGATTCCGCTTCTCTATCCCAATTTCCTTGATCTCCTGTCCACCGCAAAGAGTAGAAAGCTCTATACCAACCATACCTTCCTTCCCATTATCCTACTATCCAGTGTATGGAACCCCAGATCATCTCCAAATCAAGTCATCAATTTTTTTGACCACACGAGGAAGACGGCACAAGATTTTAGAAAAAAAAAAATAGTGGCAATATCATCAATCTCCAATAATACTATTTCAAAAGTATCGTAATATTACCTGCAATGTCCACTAGAGCTTCTCTGAAAACTAGGAGAAAATCAACCCGCAAGAAGATCGAACCAATAGATCCTTTGCAAATCACCGAGGATTTAGGAATACAAACATTTCGTCGTGAATCAAGAAAACCATGGACTCCTGAGGAAGATTCATTACTTGTGTCACTAGTTCAAAAGCATATTGAGGAAAGACTTTCATCCCCTTTAGTAACATCGTTACCAACATCAAATCACGGATCAGCAAATCTATCGTCACCAACTTCCATTTCTCAAAGGAACGCAAACTCAACACCTGAGTTAGAAAATCCTGAAAAACCACTCGCTACAATTGATAAAATTCCTTGGGATGCCATTTCTGCCCAACTCCCAGATAGAAAACTAAAGGATTGCCGCAAAAGATGGTCAAACTCCCTTGATCCAAATCTAAGAAAGGGCCGATGGACAAAGGTGGAGGATGAGCTTCTAATAGCAGCCCATAAAGAGCACGGACCTTCTTGGCAAAAAGTAGCACTCTCTATTCCAGGAAGAACTGACGATCAATGTGCTAAACGTTATATTGAGGTTCTTGATCCATCTATGACTCAAGATAGATTAAGGGTCTGGTCTGTCGAGGAAGATCTTGCTTTGACTGCTTTAGTCAAGAAATTCGGAACTCGTTGGAGAACCGTGTCCCTTGGAATGAAAAGCAGACCCTCTTTGACATGCCGTAATCGTTGGAGAAAAGTCATCACGGATGTCACCAGGGGAAAAGCCGACAAGAGGGTTATTAAGGCTGTGAAAGACATTGATAGTGCTTTTGGGTCGAAAAATGCTACTGCCGCTTTGGCTATATCTTCAGCTAGCTTTTCAAATAAAGCTAACACTACTTCCCGCGCATCTTCTACCTCTTCAACTGCCCCTTCTACACCAAAAACCAAAAATCCTAAAAAAACACACGCCTACAGCTCATCATCAAATTCTGGGTCAGCTACTTTGACCAATCCTTCTCGACCAACCTCTTCTAGCTCGACCAATTCTTCTGGATCCCGCTCTCGTTCTCGTTCCTGTACGGTAACTAGGAGTAATCAAAAACAGGCATCTAATGCAAGTACTCCTAGAAGCTCCACTACCCCAAGAAATTCTCTCACCATTGACATGTCACATATAAAACAGCTACAGCAAAATCCTATCCCTCAAAGTATTTCGGTTGCGAATTCTGCCTTGTCGACCCCGGTAACTCAACTAAGTCGTAATTTTGAACGAACTTTGATTAGCACTTCTGGTAATAATCCGCATTCTCACCAGCTACACTCGAATTTTCAAGCAACCACACCTTACCCAACCACCATGTATCAACAAGATAGAGGCAGGAATGGTGAACATGACTCAATTGAGGATGTGAATACAACACCAAGAGTTAATGTCACAGGTAATGGGAATGGCAATTTGGACGGTGATCCTTTGCAATCCCCAGTGGTCCTTACAGAAGAGCGTTCTGATGTTGATGGTAATGGTGCTTTTGGAAATGATTGCTTAGGTACTGGAATGCCCAATATTAGCGCTGAGAACCATTACGTTGATAGAAATTGCTTCAATAACTCTGTTGCTGGAGAGAATATGAACCAAAACGATGCCTTTTTAACCATGCAGAATATGAGTATGAGACCAATAAATAGTGGCCTGAATAATTCTCCTGCAAATGATCAAGAAGGACAAAACGTTGGATTCAGAGTTTACATGGAAGATAAGACTGGAAGAAGACTTTCTGAACCATCTTTCCAAGGTTTCAACCCTCCAAATGTGGGCTCTTTTATGTCCCCGTATAATGGAGCTCTTACGAGTTTGCCAGAAAGCCCAGGAGGAATGACCAGGTTCTTATCTAAATGTAGAGAAGCTGGAGTGAAGTTTTCTGTTATTCAATATCAGAACTACAATTATAATAACACAGACCAACAGCAACAGTTCCAGTCAGGACAATTCCAAAATACTTCTTCTGCAGCGACCTCTGGAAAAATACAGCAACAGCAACAGCCGCAACCGCAACCGCAACCGCAACCGCAACATCAACCTCAATCTCCTAATGAATTCACTCAGTTACGTGTTCAACAGTTGACACACAAATATGGTCTGCCGACTTCGATGTCCCACTCCCGGCATGGTTCTTCTTCTCATTCACGCCCATCTTCAGCTGATATGTCCAACATAAACTTTTCCAATGTTGGAAAATGGCCAGATCCTTCTGTTGCAAATGATGCTATCAATATATCACGCCGTCATCTGAGCTCAGCTCAAGGCAACCTTGGTGGCTCAGCCCAGGGGATTTCCAAGAGATCGCTGATTGTCGCAGCTCCAAACAATGCACCAGTAAATTGCAATATATCACGCAGAAAGTCAGTTTCACTGGTTTCATCTGCAACTTCCTCTAAGTTTAGTGGGAGAAGCCCAAGGCTGAGATCGTCCAGGTCCAATAATTCGGTGAGTACAACTCCTTATGCTGAAGTTAGTGCTATTAACAACTCAAATTTGATTTCTGGTAGCAGTCCTCTCAACAATGCTGCGATGTCGGCACCTGGTCATGGCTCTGGTCCTGTTCCGATTGCTGCTGGTTATGGTCCGGCTGCTACTATATGTGCTCCTAGTGGTGCTTTATCTTCGGGTCCCCGTAGTGGTTTGGCCAACAATAATATCAATTTGACCATGGGTGGTGGTATCAATATGGGAATTGATATGCCATATGCACCAGAGGAGTTAGAAGAAGGTATTGATTTCTGGGATGATATTCGCTATTCGCGCCCAGCTACTCTGAATCTGGGCATGAATCCAAACATGAACCAGAACACATCTTCTACCGCAGGTGGTAGTATTGCTCCAATGGCACCCCTTATTCCTTCTCCTAATAGAGTCCAATCTATACACTATTCTCCTCAACAAACCATTATGGGTGCTAGTGGCGGCAACCACATAGAGAATTCCAGAGATCTTCAAGGCGCTACTGTGGGAGGAGAATCTTTGGTTATGTTGGGAACCCCAGTATCTCAACATCATCCTTTGCATTATGAGCAGCCTTCTGGAGACTCCATGGGATTTGAGGATTATGGCGGTTTCTTTTACGGTGCCAATGATGGATATAATGGTGATGATAATGCTGGTAATGATGAGAACAATGTGTATCGTGCATACGTAGCTGCGAATGGTGCCTATGGTGCTGAAGGTATCAATGGAGGTTACGAAAATGATTTTGAAGAAGACCAATTGCCATTCGGATTACCTTTCAATCCATCTTGAATATGCTTGATACCTTAGCCTTTTGTATATATATATGCTGCTCATATGTGTTGTCACCACTAAAATCTTGACCATTCATTTATTTTCTTAACTTATCAATGATTTCCTGTTTCCCTTGAATTTTCGTACAGCTACTATTATTATGGATTATTTTTTAGATTCTTTTTGTTCTTGCTGCTTTGTTATAATACCCTATATGTTTCATTCTCCATGCACTTGTTTCCATACAAAAAAATTGTTTTTGTTTTGGGTTTTTTTCTTCTTCTTGTTTATGTTATTACACTCGTTTTCCTACTGAACCAATCATCTCTTATTTTGCAGTTCTTCACAATATCTTTCGCTTTATGTTATTAGGTTTTAAGTTTCCTTTTCTTTTTTTTTTTTTTCCTCTCCTTCTTTTGGGAAATTATTTGTCATGTCATTTTTTCATCTTTTATTATTATTATTAAAATATTTGCATAGTTCTCCACCTATTTGTGTTCCTTAATATTTCATTTTGCTAACTTTGTGTGGCTTAAAAATTATTTTTGCTCTTTGATGCTAATATTTTTCTAATCTTTACTGTAGGAATGGTGTTTAGACTACTTTTTTGACAGGTCTTTTTTGACGTTTGCTAAAGCCTGCCGTCTACTTGACCAGTTTCAGAGTCCATCGGCCACCCCAAAAACGGATGCCAAATTCCTTAACAGTTGTCTATTTCCTGATCTTTAATCTTGACATTATCTACATAAGTCATATGTCATTATTGTTGTATCCTTCTGACTCATCACAAACTTTATCTGCTATTTTAAGGACTCACCCTGCCGCCCAGCCCGCCAAAACTGTTTTTCACGTGATGGAGGTCCGAACCTTATAATAGGGCATCTCATCTGGTTGCAACTCAGAAACTGAGCCTGGGTATTTTCCCAGACAAGCCAAAGCTGGGAGAGACGCCAAAGTATAAAAGATACAGAATACCCAGGATATAACATCCGCGCATTTGTTTTATGACAATTTGCTTTTATTAGTGTTATATCAAGAAATAACTCCAGTTACAGCTACATCCATGTCTGGTGGATCATATGCACTTCCCACATCCCCAATAGTGGCACCCAGGTCTCCTGAATTGACACAACAAGCTGTGGAAGATAGCGCTAGAACCTCAAAAATTCAGAATAAATTCACAAGTAATCAGTCACTTGGTAATGGACAAACGGGAGCTCTATATGATATGGATTCTGACTCCGATTATCCTATTATTTCGCAGGCTGGCGTACTGGATACTGGTATATTTGGCGCCGATGTTAATAACGACAAGAAGAAACTCTCTACTGATGCTGATTCCATGAGAAGTCATGGTAAACCATTATTTCCACTTTTCCATCGTTTCAACTTCTTTAGGAAGGCATCCTCAAGCTATAATCAAACCAAACGATCTCTGAGGGATACTCCCGATTCTTTTCAGATTGGTAGTTGCAGTTCTAATACTGATCGCAACCCTAATATTGGTTTTGTCAATGAGAAACAAGTACAAGCGGACAATGATCTTAGTATGTCTTTCCCAAAGAAATTCAAGATGATGAGGAAGAAATTGAACAAAAGAAAATCTGAAGCAAAATCCAAGCCAAAGATGTCCGAAGCCCCATCATTAAATGGGGTTGCTACCAATGATATCCTTTCTGATACATATTGCAAATCCTCTAATAATGAAGTTAGTATCGTTGATCCAATAATAGGTTCAAATACCGAAAGAACTAACACACTGAAGAACAATATTTGGAAGCGGCGCTACTCTCATTCTCCTCAATCAACTTGCTCTCCTTCTTCCCCTTCTTCACAAATGGAATCAAATCTTTTTGATACCGCATCAATATCTTCAAATTCTCCAAATACAACCATTAACAACCTGCCGGCCAAAGCTAAATGGACAACGCCGAGAAACAGTAGGTTGCCATTGGGATGCGATGAAGAGGATCTGTACATAAATGATTATTTAATTGGAAATAGCGTGAATCATGAAATGTCCAATAATACAGAAATAAATCGTTTTGCAGACCCTCTATTTGGGACCAGTCGTGATGACGACTTCACGAACACCTCTCATATGGGTATTCACAGGGAGAACACTTTACATCATTCTCGATTAATCAATAACAATCCCTTGGCTCGGAATGAAGTTTTCACAAGACCACGATTACAACAAGATAATCAAAGAGCTTCTGCTCCATTGAATAATCGTGTTAGCCAGTTTGCATCGGGTGATAACCTGGATTCTGGTATCACAGGTACAGAACCCCCTTTATCCCAATATACACAAGGGGATCATATAAATGGAGAATTCACTGCTATCTCTACTGAGTCCATTGAGCAGATAATTCAACATATTTTTAATATCCCATCGCAAGGCATGGCAAATTCGAATGGCGGAAACCAAATTTCCTCAATTTACTTTGAGATGACTATCGATATCTTAGATATTAATAATGATCTCCATGTAGATACAAATAATGGGAACAACTCATACAATAATTTTGGAAACGAATCAGAATACGAATTCTAATGGGGATAATATTACTGGTTTCGAAAGTTGTTCTTATTTGCCAATTCCTACAGTGAGAAGTCCACTAATTGGAATCCTCCCAGAATTGCTGTATTCATTGTGAAATTTCTTAGCACAATGAATTTTTCATCCCTACCAAAACGCATAAATGATCTCTAGTTTTGTCTTTGCCAAGAACTATTTTGTTCCAGTGACATTCTCTGCTTATTCTTTTGCCGTTATTATTATTAGTTTTGCCGCTTTTTCCTTTCTATTATTTCTATCAACTTTAATTTTTAATATCATGGGTTTGGTTTCTATTGTCTTAAGTAATTTGATTTCCAATATTCTAGTTTGTAGTTACGGTAGGATACCATATATGGACTTTGTCTGTCCACGCAGACTTCACCTGAAACACTCAAATGAGATCAAAAAAAGCCTGATTTATACCGCTGACCAATCTTAACTCTACAGCTTTCATCATATTATAAATCTAGTATAATAAAATAATATAGAAACCTCACCATCAACATATTTGTCTTCGACAAACCCAAACGTGAACAAAACTGAAACAAACAAAGGAGAATAGAAAATATTAACATCCGAATTCAAGTTAATGCTAACACCAAAACCATCAACAAAAATAGTACGACAGCGCACAAACTCATCAAACATTTCTTAGTTCTTAAACTTCTTTTTTGACTGTTACTTGCTTTCCTTAACTCCCTATCTGCAGCCCTGACACTATCGCTGGCAGTATTGAGATTCGTTTCAATATTGTCAACCATATAACCTTGTTCCATTACTAGCGAGTCCAAGTCTTGGAAGATAGTGTTTAACTCAGAGATCGAACTTTCAATATGTTGGATTTCCTCTTCTCGTTGAGAAACCAATTGAATATGATGTACTAATTCGGCATTATTTATAGGATCAAGTTCTTTAACAATAGTACTTTGCGGGGTTCTCGTAGGACTATTATTTTGTTTTAGAAATTGCTCCTCTTCCTCTATCAAGAGTTGTTTCTGTTGTTGTTCCTGTGTTGTGATGAACTGCTTGAATTGTTCTTGAGCATTTTGAAATGCCATCAACGATGAAGATACTTCTCTCAAGATTTTGCTCTTTTGTAAATTTTGGGTTTTACTAATGCTAAAAGTTTCCGATCCGCGAGCCTGTGGTTCTTCATCGTCCACATCATCTCGATACCCGCTAGTTCCAAAGTTATCCAGATAAGTATTATTACCATGGTACACATAACGATTAACTAATACGGTCTTTGGTTCATTCAACTCATGGAACAAGGCGTTGGTGGCATCTATGAGTTCCGTAATTCTATTCTGTAGATTCTTGTTCCCCAGTCCATGTTTACTGGTTGGTGATTGTGATCGTGACCTATCAGTCAATGTGGTTTGAAGCTTCTTAACATTGTTGATATTACTATTAATTCGAAATAATCGGCCAGAAACCTGTTCAATGATGGCATTAAATGATGTTGTTGGGTCGTTGGCTTCAAGATCTTCTATTAACGACATGTTTCTATAGTTTATCTTATATATTGCAAGCCATCTTTGTGGGTATCTACAGTTCAAAAAAAATAGCTGATTTCCCTTTGCGCCACCCCATAAAGACCCGCACCAATGGTATACTTTTTGAGGCATGTGAGCGAAATCAAAACATCAAAATCACATCACCAACCATTTTTAATTTCGATGTGTTTTTTTTTTGATGCTCTTGGACAAATGGTTATTAAAAGAACAAATATTTCTCTAATAAGAATTGGCTGTTAAAAGAATTCAGTATGCTCAACATTCTTTCGGAAGAATCGTCAGTTTCTATTCTTTCATCATCTTCCATATTTTCCCCAGTTACCGTCGTGCGTGAGTTGATAGATAATGCTCTTGATGCTGGTGCTTCTAACATAACTATAGAAGTTGACTTTGAAACTGCCGGTCTTTCAAGAATATCTGTCAAAGACAATGGTTGGGGGATCTTGAAAGAAGATCGTGCTGCTGTTTGCCGGCGTAATTCAACATCAAAAATAGAGTCAATAGAGGATATTAAATTAAAGATGTCTTCTTTAGGATTCCGTGGGGAGGCGCTCTTCTTTCTTGCTAGTCTTTGTGGAAACGCATCTCCTTTGGGTAGCAGGAGAATGATTATTGCTAGTAAATCCCGAGATGAGACTGTTGGTGAGCAATGGCATATTGATGGTCAAGGTGAAATTATTCCTAAGTCTAAAAAACCTACTGCCATCAATGGAACCAGCGTTACCATATTTGGATTGTTTGATTCTCTACCAGTGCGAAAAAAATTTTTAATGAAAAAGAAATCATCGACTATAGGCTTGTTACGTGAATTATTTATAAGTTACGGTATGATTAATGCCCATAAAGCAAAATTTTCCCTAAAGTTTACTAAACACAATGCCAAAGGACAAATAATTAACGGCGCTCCCATCTCTGTACCAGCCATCATCATAAACAAATCTGATTCTAAAATTAACACACTCTCTGAGCTTTGTGGGGTTCATAATTTAAATAAAGAAGTGGTATCTGGTATCAGGGAACATTTTTTCGATGCGCAGGACATATCTTGGGAAATCTCCTTCATATTACCAATAATGAAGGCTCAGAATAAAGTGCTGTCACCTCAAAGATCCGTTAAAGTTCTATCAGTGAATGGTAGAATGATGTCTCTATCAATTGGATTTGGAAAACGGGTCGCGAAGATGCTAAAGAGAATTTACATGGGCTTGGGATTACTTGTACCTAATAGTTATTATGTTGAACTACTAAGTGACACTGCCACAGGTGATGTGAATATTGAACCCGAGAAATGTGATATTACCTTAAATTTTGAGGATGAGGTATTGAAGGAATTGGAAGAATGGTTGATTTACAAAATTGAAATTGGTCATCAAGAAACTAATGGTGATTTGAGTCATCAGAAACAAAAAAATGTTGATAGCCCCAGAACCACATATTCACAAACTACAGGGAGCATCAACAATGATACAATCACTGATAGTTCTAGGATTGAGAGAGCCACCAGTATTATAATAGACATGAGCAAGAAGGATCCTCCAGACTTAAGCAGTTTCGATGGTGAATTCTTAGAGGATGATGATGACGATTTCATCCACCTTCTAGAGAAGCATAGCTATGAAAAAGAAATCAAAATTGGTGTCAAAAGATCTACTATCCATAATGAAGTTATTGATCTAACACGATCACCTTCCAATGTCATTTCTCTGCAGACCAATACCAACACAGTTTCAAATACCAATCCAAATCTTCGTGATAATGTTTCTTATGACACAAAAAAATCTGATACTTCGTCTAATACTACTTCAACTACAGCGAATGAAGATTGGTGCTTCTCTATGGCAGATATAACCGATGATACGCTTCTCCAAGAGGATGTGTCTGTGACTTCCAACGAAGATATTTCTATTTTACACAATGAAGATCTATCACTATCTAAAGATATCTCCATTTCCAATCCATTTGTTTTGTCCAAATTGAAGAGCTCTATGGACCAAGCTAAAGAAAAGAGACAACAGTTAGCAGGACAAAGAGAAGAAACCTCAATTTTACCAAATATACTGAAGAAAAATTTTGCAGAAGATACAGCTATAAAAGATTCTGATAATAAAATCTCAAGCCGCCGTGACACATCTACTAGCGATAATTGTGCTAATCGCATCTCTTCATTAAGAGTACGACATGCCACTAAAAACAGTATTGAAAAGACACATACTGAAGAATCTCCAAAATCTTCCAACAATAAGCTGGTAATAGCTACACTGCAAAAATCATATGGTCAAAAAGATAAGCATTCTGCCTCCCACAAGTGCTCAGCTTCTAGTTCTTCTTGCCGGGTGTCCAAAGATGTGAGATCTTTCTATCGTCTTGCTTCAAAAACCGAGATGACGCATTGCTATGTATATGATTATCCATCATTTGATGCGGTGTCTATGGCAACTTCTAGCTTTGAAAATCTGTTGAGATCTTATGAAATTGAGGATATCGACTCTCAATCGAAAATTCTCCAATTTGTACAAGGCATGTTGAACGTGAATGGTGATGCTCGTGAGGCTATTAAAATCTCGCAAATGAAAAACTGGTATATTTTGGAAGTCTAGTAGATTCTAAAAGCTGTTCAAACCCTGAAAGAGTAGCCCTTATTGTATTATAGCTGTATAATATATGACCTATGAATTATTAGTTGCTATATCCAACTGTTAGCTTAAAATTATTTGATCACTTCATTTTGAGAAACATTAACCATAATAAACACAATAGATGTAGAAAGAGGGTCAACTAAATAAAAAAAAAACGGAGGTTATACTTACAATGATTTTGGTAAGTTCTGAGCACGCTGGTCTCGCAAATTTCAACCATAGATAACGTCTCAACGATGTTGAATGTTCGCGCCGTTCACACTCAATCAGTCCACTTTGTAGATCTCGAATGAGTGAGGGCGGCTAGTCAAATTAGACCTTTTCAGATACACAAAATTGTGGTATCCTTTAATTAAGAAAAGGAAAAGAGTGGGCCGTTCGTACCCAGATAGCAAATTACCTGATGAAAGTAGCTAGAAACAGCAGGGATTATCTTCTTACGATAGCTGACCAAAATTCCGGGTGCTACATCAAAGAATATTTCACAATTCAACATTCTAATTATGCTGAAGCAAATATTGGAGATTCCTTCAAAACATTCTACGAATAAAGAATAATAAATAAAGCATTGAATAAACTATTTTATTTCTAAATTTAGCAAGGCAAAGAACAATCACCTAGAATAAAAAGGTATTATATCCGAGAGGAAAAAAAGAAAATTAACACAAAAATAAAAGTAAGAAACTGAGCGAATAATCTAAATCTAAACAAAAAAAAAATTGCTTGGTAACGATGTTCCAAGAAAAAAATAGGCTCAACACCAGTAGTTGTAAACTCTCCAGTAGAATGGTTTGGAAGCAACATAAGCCTTTTCTTCGGCAATTTCTTGCTTCAACAAGTCCATGTCCACAACCTTTCTGGTGGTGTCCAAATCAATGTTCTTAAGACCAACAAAGACAGTGAAATCTTTCTTCCACACCATGTAAAAGAGGTAGAAGAAAAGACAAATTGGAGCAGCCAAGTAAGCTTCGAAGAAGTCGCTGGCACGTCCAGAACCGGTTGGAGACAACTCAAATGGCCAAACGGCAATCCAGAATTGAGCAGCAAGAACGGCACAGTAACCAACGACACCGTAGATAGAACCCCAAATACCCGTTTGGGCAGTGAAGGACAATTCATCAGTGGATCTACCTTGAGCCTTCAAAGCGAGTCTGAAGATGACGTGACAAGCACAAGCAGAACCCCAAGTGAAAATAGAAGACAAACCAGAAATGGCCAACATCCACCCGAAAACGGTACCTTCATTCTTACACGCAACAAGGAAACACAAAAGACCGAAAATCAAAGTAATAACGGTGGAAACCATTGGTCTACCAGCCTTATCGATGTAACCAAAGATTTTTGGGGCAAAACCTTGTTCGGCCATCGAAACCATAGTTCTGGAACAACCAAAGGTGGACGAGTTACCGACAGAAAGAACAGAAATCAAAATAACGACGTTGAAGATAGATGGTAATGCCTTAATACCGGCATTCTTGATGGAAATGACAAATGGAGAGGCCTTAGCATCGTAACTGGCACCACCCAACTTTTTGTCACCAAATGGGACTAGCAAACCAACGAGAGTAAGGGAGACAATGTAGAACAAAGTAATTCTCCAGAAAACTTGCTTGGTGGCCTTTGGCAAAGCTTTTCTTGGGTTTTTGGTTTCGGCAGCAGCAAGAGCACACAATTCAGTACCGGCAAAGGCAAAGGCAGCAGTGACGAACACAGAACAAAGACCCTTAAAACCGTGGTTGAAAGCACCTTGAGCGATTTCA